>CM046346.1:2818349-3418349 GCA_025403435.1 Artocarpus heterophyllus | reverse complement strand
TTTATAAAGTAAGGACCCATGTCATCATTAAAAAAAAATTTCTCAAGATTTTAGTTGTGTCACACTTAGTAAAAATAAATTGTAATGATGTCTCTATTTAATGGTTGAATATATGACTATATCTTTATTAAACAGAAATATACGGCCATCGAGAAAAGAAAAACAAAAAAAACAAAAAACAAAAACAAAAAATTTCTGGTATTGCCACTACGATTAACTTTAGTTGAGTTCAACCTTTTAAGTACTAACCATATGGGGTATCTTCCACAACTAGAATTTTTGCATTCCTCTGAGTTTTCAAGATTGCTTCTTGCAATTTCTGATCACAAAAACAAGCAAGTTACTTGACCAAAAAAAAAAAAATGCACATATTACGAAAACAACAAAAAATTCAAGAGCTAACTGCCGCTCAAAGTGTACAACTTTATAATGTGTTATTATCATTATTATTGAAGAAACCTGAATAGCATTGTCTGAATAATTCTCTGGAATCCTCCACGGAAATGCAAACGATGACGACTTCGGATTCGTCGATATACAGCCCGGATTTGTTGATGGGCAAGGTCTGATTTTCCTGCCAAAATAAAAAAGAACATTGCTTGTTGTTATTGGTGAAAAACCATGAAATTAAACATCTAAAGCTAAGACGAAGCAAAAGGAGCAAAACCCATTTGGATATTAGAGTAAAACTAATGTCAAAACTCTTTTTTTGTCATATAAGAAAATTCTAAATCAATTTTGACATACCCATTTTCGAGTCCGGTCTGCAGATTCTTGGATTGGGCAAATGGGGTAGTGAGAGAGGGCAAAGGGGAAGAAGGAGAGTTGAGAGAAGGGATTGCCAAAGAAGGCAAAGGCGAGCTTAATGTTGCAGTGAGAGCCAAGGAGAGTAGAGTGGGAAGGATAATGGGTTTTTTTGGGTTGGTTGTTTGGGAAATGGGTCTTGGCTTTTGTTGATGAACATGGACATTAGTGACTGTTTGAGTGGAGATTGAAGCAAGTGGAGGTGATAGGAGATGACCCATAAATTCATGTCCGTTAATTCTGTTGTAACATCCATCTTATCTGCCTCTGGAAACGTAAACATAAAAAGTGTGTTTGGATGTTTTTTTTTATTATTTTATTTTTTGGCCCTCGCGGGGAAAATAATATTACATTAGTAAATATATATATATAATTAATGACGACACACTCGTCGGTATGTCTGAGTGGTTAAAAAGACAAACTTGAAATCTGATGGGCTCCACCCGCGCACGTTCGAACCCTGCCGTCGACGTTTTCTGTGATTTTTTTATTTTAATGAACAACTTCAAACGACATACTTGCAATAATTTGAATACATCACTACTACATCTGAGAAACGACAGTGACACATGGTAACGACAAGAATTGAGAGGAAATCTCCATAAAAGTCACTTTGAATGCTAAACATCACTTCTGAAATTTACGACGTTTTCTTTTTATGAACAAAACGACATGCTTATAAAAAAACGACAAAATTTTCAAATAGCAAGGCAACATCTGAGAAACGACATTGGCATAGAGTAACGCACAAGAATTGAGAGGAGAAATTATCTTAACAGTCACTTTGAATTCTAAACATTGCTTTAAAATTTAATGCTAAAAATGTATTTCCACTAATTTCAGACATTAAAGAGACAATGCAAGTAATTTAAAAGAGAATTACATTAGCATCCTCTCTTTTATTAGTCAAATTGAAAGACACTCTCATTGATCTCAAATATTTGTGTCAACGCAACTTCGTCCTAATTTTAACTTTGTCAACATAAAATAAAATAACATGACCAAAGTTATGTAAAGTTTGTTGGCCAAAAATAATGTCCTACACACTCGAAACTAAACAGTCTCAGGATTCACTTGTTGCATTAATTTTAGACTTGAATAACATAATTTTGGACCATTAAATTAAAGTGTAATTTTTTGTTGTGAGTCTGCAATATCATTTAATCTTCTTTTATTTACTAAATAAGGGTTAAAAGACATATAAGTTTTAGGCACTGATTGCAGTTGGGATAATTTTCAATGTAGGGAGAGGTATTTTGCAATTAAGGACACAGTTAGTAGTCAAACTAAACTTTTCCATTAGGTTTGATTGACAGAGAATGTGTCTGTAATTTTTTTCTTTTAAATTTTACAGAGAGTGTTGATGTTAAATATTTCATATAAAGGAATGTTTTTATAATTTTGGCCAAACACACTGAGGGTGGCAATAGAAAAGGCATTTGATTTGATGACTACTTTATGGATACGCAATTTATTGACCAATGCTTCAATTTGAGGAAATAAGGTTGATCGGTGCCACCTTAATTTTTGCTGCTAGATAAAAGTTCTTCCAAAGCTGTCATTTAAAAGAAAAATAATGTTGTAAACATTTTTAGCCGAAAAACCCTTTGTATATTCATAGGGTTAAAATCTCACTATTCATAAAACTGTAAGTTTCAATCTAATATGTGGTGCATTTTTTCGACTAGGACCTACTGTTTTGTTAGTAATAAGTTGTAACCCTATGGGATTAAATAGAATTACTCTTTTTAGCTTTTAGTATTCCTCCAAATAATGTTTTGTTTTTTTTTTGGAAACATTTTGATAAGACAACCATTTGGTAGCACATGCTTATTACAAATTTAATAGTATGGTAAGATACTAACCGACAAAGTATCATTTTTAGTTACTAGCATCATGTTTTATCGTTTTAGGATTCGTTTGATAATTTAGTTGGAACTTATTAACTGTTATAGTATTAAACTTTATATGCTATAATATAAAATAAATGTTTATTACAATAATTTTTTTTTATATATTACAGTATTTTGGTTTCAACAACTATGGTTCCAAATGCTATAAATTTCTTACTCTTTTTTTTGGTAAAAGAAACATAAAATAATTCTCTCATTAGAGATACAATCAAATGTCTGTGACTAATCCATACCCTTCTCTTCTTTTTGGTATAATTAAAATAAATTAAATTAGAAAAGAAAAAGAATAAAAGCCGGCTGCGTCAAAAATGTCTGTCGGGCAATTAATTTAGATTACAGATCCAATGCACGTGCATTGCTTCTGTGGCATGTCTATAGTGCTTTTTCCCTCGTTAGATGCCCGGCCTTTCCCTCGAAGCTCATGAATATAAAGTTGACACCTTAGAATAACTCAAGAATATATAACATATCAACATTCACATGTAGGATATCACAGGTGGTGAATTTCAACCAGTTTAGATCCAAAAAAAAAAAACTTTGAATATGGAATCAAAAACCAAAATCTATGCTTTTCCACCAAAGCAAAAGAGTAATAATTTTAGATTAGTATTCTGTATTATATTGAAATATAAGTTTGGTATCTATGTTTTAAAATATTTTATATCGGTATCTCGACTTTTTAGAAAATCTTTTTTTAACATCTATAGACTTTTTTTTGACACAAAAAGGCACAAAAAAACACATATTTAGTATCCAAAAAAATGCATCTAGGTACTAAAAAAGATTTTCTAAAATATTAAAATACCAATATAAAATATCCAAAACATAGATACCAAACTCATATTTCTATAACACAAGATCCTAATCTAAATTTTCCCGTAGAAAAGTATCATATTTTCAATCCTATACTTCAAAATATCAACTTCTTCTCCTCCTCCTCCTCCTCTAGCTGTAAATTTCCAATCCCTTTAAGAACACCATCAAATCGCGTCTTGGCGGATTTTCAACCGTTGACTTCTGAATTCTCCAAAACAATCCAATTAAAAACATGATCAAGCTTAAAATAACATCCTCCAACAAACAGCACACGGAATATCCCCCTCAAATAAGCAAAGTACGGTCTATCATCAAAACGCAGCGAACGTCAATGATTGAAATACGACATGAATTCCGACAGACAGCCGCGGTACAATGACTCAAGCGAAGTTGAAACTTTCTCCTCACGTGCTTTCTCGCACTTCTGTTTTTGAGTAACATTTTCTCCTGGTTTTACTAAAAATCCCAATTGCCTAGGAAGATTTCCTCACAAAAAGTACACAAGTACGTATCCAAGAGATTCTAAATCGTCTCTACAACTTTGTTCAATCCCATTATGTGTATTTATGCTAGAATACCTTGTTGTTCCAAATTAAGTTCTCGTTCTCTCCATAAGGAATATGTTTAGAAAAACTTTTCGTGGACTGGGCCTCTTACAGGCTATGGGACCCAGCCTGTAAGAGGCCCGGGCCACAGCCCACTAGTGGGTCCCACAGCTTGTAAGAGGCCCAGGCCACAGCCCATTCAAGCCATATATTAGTGCTCATATGTCTATGTGTAAAAGGGTCTCTATATTTTTTTTGCTAGTCCAAAATCAATAATGTACACTTAATTTGCACGATTCCCGAGGCCAACAACAAAATTGTCCAGCTTAATATCACGATGAAGTAAAGATTTTGAGTGAACAAATTCCACACGTGTGATCGTTTGATCTGCGAGCATGAGAACCAATTTTAAGGTGAGTTCTTTGTTGCACGAGATGAAAAGATCTTCGAGGTCTGAACCATGCAAATCCATGACTAAAACCTTATAGTTTCATTCTACTCCCGAGTATCTTGTGTTCGAAATTCCTGTTCTTCCTTGTAGGAGCTTGTATAGCAATTGAGGATGCCTTGTCTTGATGCTTTCGAGCTTGATTGCGACTTTTTCCACAGTGTGGACGTCGGTTCCAATGTAGATTACTCCGAAGGAGCCACCGCCGATCTTCAGACCAAAATGGAACCTGCGCTGACCAAAACGCGGCTCCATGCTCAAAGTTGTGAAGCCCTAGCTAGGCTAAAATATCAAACCCTAATGCTATTAGGAAATAAGCATAAAACTTGTTGGTTTCAAATATATAGACGGAGGATTGCATATAGAGTTTGAGTTATAATCCATTAGGGAGACGACTAATATTTATTGCCTACAAATCCTCACAAAAGGGGATCACAGAATCATGAATTCCAACAAAAAGAAAAGTTATCTAAAAAAAGAAAATAAATAAAAAAGGGTAATTTCTATGTAGGATGATCTTAAATTGAAGTTTAAGATAATCACAAAATTTAAAAATTATGAACTTTTTTAAAATTTATAATAGATCACTTTGAGGTCATTTTCTTTAATTAGTTACATTAAGAAAAATTCAATGGACTCTCAATCATTTTTCTTTTGGACTAAATCGGTTTCTTTAATTAATTAAGTCAATAAAAAAATGTATTTTTTTTTCATACATATCTATCTTTTCTAAACCGTATTTTAATATTGAAGTTAAAAGTATGAAATTAAAATATGCGATGTTAATAATTTCTCAGAACTATAGGGAATAATGTATTATATACACTTAAAAAAATTATAAAAAATATTAATTTTGATTGTTTTTCTATGTCCTCACTTCGAGGCTCAATAAAGAAGAAAAAAAATAAAAAATTAAAATAGCGACTGGAGATATTTCGAATGAGTTTAGTGAAGAAAGCATTGAGATAATAGAATGAAAGGTTGAATATGAGATATTTAAAGGCAAAGATCAATAGTAGTCGCCGAAAAAAAGATGACGTCTTGGGTGGTTATACTCCGCTCGGATTTTCAAGTTTTCCTGCTCATTTTTTCTATTACATGTTAAAAAAAAAAAACAAGTTTGTCATCGTAATTTATTTGCAAAATACTTGAATTTTTTTTTTTACCTGCACACCTTTGATGCTATTTACTAAGAACTTGGGTTTTTATCTTATAAAATCAATCTGTTATGTAGAGTAGCCTAATGTATATATAAGATGGTGTTTAACTGCTTATTATTTTATTTAAATGACGTAGGACTCAGGTCTTTTTTATCCTTTATATCACTTATCTTTCTTTTTAAGGAGATTTTCATAAATGTCATCTTTTAAGACTTATACATGTTTATTTGTGACATAACTTAACATGTGATATGAATGATAGTACAACATATCTTTTTCTAAGTGTGGCATGAATAAACTTAATTTTTAAAAGTGTGACATAATATGTAATTTTCTCTTTTTATTTACTAAAAACATAAATTTTTAAGCCCAATTGGAGTTGGGATCATTTTCCAATGTAGGGATGGATATTTTTATTATTTAAGACATAGTTTATAGTCAAATTACATTTCTCCACTAGGTTTGATTTACGAAGAATGTTTTCATTTTTAAAAAATAAAATACAGCAAGTGTTGATGTAAAATATTTCATCTAGAGAAATATTTAGGCAAAACATACAGAGGTTGTCAATGTAAAAGTCCTTTGATTTAATTACTATTTCAAGGATACTCAATGACTTAGAGCCTTCCTACTAAGAAAATAAGGTTGTGTTGCACCTTGACTTTTGCTACTAGATAAAAGTTCGTCCAAATTTTATCATTAAAAAAAAGTAATTATGTAAGACACTTTTATCTTTGGTTATTTCTCCAAATCTTAAACGTGCCTAGGATTAATCATATACTCCACATGGGAGATTTCCTCTATGCTTAAGGCATCTCTGGCAAAAGAGACATCTTTTCCCTATTTGTCTCTAATGTAAGGGAGATCTCTATCTCGTGCTTGGGGGAAGACCATAGCTCCCTTGCGTCGGAGAGATCCAGAGATGCTCGAATGCTTGAGAGATCCGAGTTTGCCTTTTGTTTGCTTTTTTTTTTTTTTTGGTTGTTGGGATCTTTTTGTGTTTTTTATTTATTAATTTCATATGATTTCAATGAGAAATGTTTTTTTTTAAATGGTGATATAATTAGTAGTAGCACAGTCTTATCCAAAATTTAATATCATGGTCAGCTACTAACGGGTCCAAATTTGTTATCTTTATTTCCTTGTCTATCCCTCCACTATTTATTTACCATGTCATCTAAATTTAGTAATTTGACCACATAAATAAAAATGATATACCAAACAGGCTAATAGTGAAGCAAACTTATGAACCAAAGTGATCCGCTGCATTGCTCGTGATTTTATTAGGGGTGGTAATCCATGTCGATAGGTCATATTCGTATTAAGTTGAGACTCAAATATGTAAAAAAATTAAATAAATAACCTTAACACTAACACAACTCATGGCACGAACAGGTTGGGAAAGTCTTGACACTATTACGACCTGTATTGATACAGGTAAATACGAACACGACCCTCCTTAACCTACGACATAAATAACACATGATCCTCAATTGACCGGTAACCCAAAATCAACTTGTGACATTTTACAACCTTAAATTTATAATTTATGCACTAAAATTAAATAAAAGTAACATAAAGTACATATGTTTTTTTGAAAATTTTATCACTTTCATACTACAAAACTTATCTAATTTACAGTCAATTTAATAGTATTATATTTATAAAATATAAATGAATAAGCTGCAAGTTAATTTAATGTAAAGCAAGTTAATAAGACATGATCTATTTTTAAACAGATCAATTTTACAATGACCTGTAGCTTAACTTTTTGACGCTAACGAGCAAAAATTCGCGTCATATCCTGATTGCAACTTTTTCACTTATTCATTAGGGCTCTATGACAAAGGTGGGGAAATCGCTTACGGGGCCTATCAAACGGAAGCTCGAATTTTTAAGGCTTGTTTGATTCGAGTATTTGAATAAAGTATTTAAATAAAAATTTAAATTTTTATGAGAAAAAATACTGTAATAAAATGATTCAAACTATGATTTAAATATCCAACCAAACAGACCCTTAAAGTTGATTTATCAAATCACTCTGCCCTTACCTCCTTCTAATGGTAACTCGAATTGTTCGTAACCCGTATCGTGGATCTTTATTAGTGTATATAAAATATCTTAAAATCCAAAGGTTAGCATCGGGTCGGGGTAGCATGTCTTTAAACCCGGCCCGTCGCATGCCCAAGTAAAAATTCTCATATTTGGGAATTACGAGCC
Source organism: Artocarpus heterophyllus (assembly GCA_025403435.1). NCBI lineage: Eukaryota > Viridiplantae > Streptophyta > Magnoliopsida > Rosales > Moraceae > Artocarpus > Artocarpus heterophyllus. Next base: position 3,410,443 of record CM046346.1, on the reverse strand, counting down.
AAGAAAACCGAACAAGGGCGAGTCAGAGAGAGAAGAAGGAGCTCCGAAGTTTATACTCAAAAAGGGGAAAAGAAAAAATGGAAGAAAAGGCGGTGACTTCGACGATGATAACAAGCCCTAAGACGACGCAGGAGCTAGCTATGGAAGGCCAGAAGCATCTAGAAGACACCATTGAGTCTGCTTTCCAGATCCTCTCCTCCATGAACGACGAGCTCTGCAACCCCGTGTTATGGTCCACCACGACCACCACTTCCTCTTCTTCCCCTTCTTCTACCGCTGCCTCCGCCAATGGCCCTTCTTCCCTCTCCAACGGCGAGGCCTCCGCCGCTTCCGACGCCGCCCATCATCATGCCGATCTTGGTGCCGGTGGAGGCGCCCCAGGTGGAGATCTTGGAGAGGCTCAGTTTCGGTACAAAAACGCCGTCGCTTCGCTCCGTGCCGTGCTCGCCGCGATTCCCAGTTCACAGAGAGTAAATCCATGACCTTTTTCTTTCTTCACCTGAATTTTGGTCAATTCACAAATTTTTTTTTTCTTGTTAAATGGTCAAATTAAGATGCTTTTTAGCTAGCTAAATTCTTCATTTCTAGGGTTGTATGTGAATTTGAAGATTTTGAAAAAAATTATTTTTTTCTTGAATTTTTGTCAATTTGTTATTTTATTGTTAAATGATCAAGTTTAGTTTTTTTTTTTTTGCAGAGTAAAATAATTCAATTTCTAGAAAAATAATACGTGAATGGGGAGAATATCGAAAGGATCAAAATTGACAAATGAAGCTTGACAATGATAACCAGACTTGGTAAAGGGAAAATGGAGGCCTGGGAAACGAAAAGATTGGAACTTTCTGGCCCTAATTGACCAAAATTCAAACAGCATAGAGAATTTATGAGAATAAAGGATAAAATTGTTATCTGAATGTTTCAATCTAGAACAAAGTCCACTAATAAGGGGTTGTTAACTCTGGAAAGTCCTTTAGAGAGGTTTGAATAGGATGGTTAGTATTTGGAGATGTGAGTACTTGTTTCTCCGTTGTAATGCTTCTATAGTTGGTAGCAATTGCAAAGGGCGATTTCTCTCTAAAGATATGATCTTTATGTTTTTTGCTCCATTATGATGCCTTTTTCAGTAATTGCTAATGGTGAAATTCTCCCTAAACATAGGATCTTTATGGTTTTTTTTTTCTTTTTTTTTTCCTTCCTTTATAGCGTGTATTTAGTAATTGTATGTGAATGGTGAAATTTTCTCATAAGTCTTTATATTTATGCTTTAAACTAATTTTGTAGTGCCATTTGATTCATGGCTTGCTACATTTTGATTTGTTACATATTTTGAGATGATCTGATATTTAATACGTTGTGTGTATCTCGACTTGCTTCTATATATGTGCATTTAGATTTTACTTTTTACTTTGTTTTTGAACAGGGAAGAACATTTGAAACAGGAACAACTCCAACTAGTTCAGTGTCCCAAGCAGAACAATTAGAAATTGAAAAGTTAGAAGAGCAAACCTCCAATCTGAGAAAGGTATTTGCTTAAGAAGTTAGTTTGCATTTAGGCCGTTTAGGTACCCAGTTCAAACCACAAAATTGTAACTCAAACCAACTTTAGTGCAGTGTTTACTCTCACAAAATTTAAATTTCAAACCAGTTTAGTTCAAACTCACGGTTTCAACTACATTCCTAAATGATCGTTCTCTAAAGTTTTAGAGGACAGAGTTCTGTATGCCCATTTACAATATTTTTACACTAACTTTATAACGATTGTGTTCATGAACTTAGGAGCTTGCAAACAAGAGTGCATATCTCAAGATTCTCATTGATCAGCTACGGGACCTTATTACTGACATATCTACTTGGCAAAGTCCTTGTTCCGTCTGACTTAAGGATATGGACAGGCTGAGATTTCGAATATCATAATGGGTGAATACTGATTTCAGATTCCTGATGATTATTGAGACTTTTCTTGAGCTATGTAGTATTAACAAATAAACGAAATTAGGGGCTTGTCATTTTGGAGAGAAGTGAAAAAAGAAAAAAGAAAAAAAAAAAACACTTTAGAAATATTCTTAATTGAGATGCATGAAGCTTACTGGTCAACACTGAATGTGTGTTTGATATCATGAATGTATGTTTGTGGAAACAAGTTTTTGATTCAAAAATCATTTATCATCATTTCTTTTTTCTACTTCACATTGAATGTATGTTTGTAGAAACAAGTTTTTTATTCAAAATTCATTTATCATTAATACATTTTTTTTTACTTCACTTACGTAATTATGTCAAAGCCGAAGGCCAGCATAGAAAGGTAACGAGAAAACACAGCTCTATACTCTTTATTATTCGTGAATAAAAATTATAAATGAAATAAATTATTAATTATGTAAATGAGCAACAAATAATTCGAGGAGTCCAATTCTTATAGAAACCTTCTAATAGCAAGATGAAAATTTTGCCAACAAATAAGTATCGTCATTGACAAGTAAAAGGTATCCTAGTTGATTGTAAATTTTTTTACCTTAATCATAAGTTAAGAAATTAAGTCACGTTAAATCTCACTTAATAGTGGTGGTATTACCTTATTTCTATCCTCTCCCTTTTATAAAATAATAAGAATAATAATAATAAGTATCCTCATTTGAAAATACTGTCAAGGACAAGGGACTCAGCTCAAAATTCTGAATTCTTTTCTATGTTACCTCCTCTGACAAAAGATTCTACACAAAGCTGCATGTGTTGACCCAGAACAATATAAACCAAGATACTAACACACTAAACACGCACGTCTAACCAAGAAGAAAGCTCTAACACACATCCTTTTCTTTCGACTTTCATTGCAAACTATCACATTCAAGAAGAATACAAGAAATACCTAAACTCATACGAGCGATGCCATCAACTACAACATGTGGTGTATATATATAAATATATGAAAGTAGCAAGATCCAATTTCAGTTGTGGATGGAGGATCTTGTTGTGAGTGATGATCTCATATCTACAATTGCTGACTCATCTGCCCCCAACTTGATGGCCTCTTTGCTTGCTCTTATGAACCTCGAAACTGCGCCTTTCACGTACTCATGGGCTTCCTTCACGCTCATCTTCTTGCTCATTTCGTCTGGGAAGCTGCTCAAGAAGTGGTCACCATTGAGAACGGCAGCCAACTGTACGAGCTCACTTTGAAACTCGGATAATCTGCTCTTTTCTTTCGCTTCTGTGGTCCTCAAAGGTTTTACATCTGGCAAGGTCTCTACAATAAAGTTCAAGAGATATCATAATTAAGTTTCCTTCCAGTCACAAGCTCATTTATGATAATTCACGTTTAAAGCGGATCTCCAAGTCATTTTCATGGTGAATATTTGTTTCAAGTGTTGAACATGTTGAAATGGGGAGAGGTCAAAAGGATAGGTTGCATACCCGGGCAGTCAGTTCTGGGAGAGGTTAATTTGCCGACGACGGGTTCAAATGTCCCAGCCCATGCATCTCTGTGTGTTAAGAAGTTAGAGCTGAGGTTGAACATCTTCTTGATGGTGGCAGGAATTGAAGAATGCTCGAACTCAGAGTTTGGTGTTGGTCCCTTTGGGCCACTTATAACTGTAAAACCAAATTATAATAATCAAGTACAAACAAAGGGGAAAAATTGAATTCAGAAAACATTATTCATTTTGTCAGTTGAATTAGGTAGTTCGGTTGCTCAATGGAATACACTTAAGAGAGTTGGTACCTGGTACCTACAAAACCTCTAATTAGTTTCTGTTGTTGCAGCATTCTTTAATCAAATGTCAACTTCAAGAAAAATGACCTAAACACAATAAGCGCCTAAAAAGAGTATTTGTACTCAATCCACACAACTAAGCCAATAAATAACAAAAGTTCAACCCTCAAAAATCCAACTGTTAAGTTTGCCTCTAAATAAGTGCCATCTAACAAAATTGAAGTTACATGAGACAAAGTACCAAAAAAACATGCAAATTCCTTGAACCACTTCATGATAACAACCTACCAATATGACACGATCTTTAACCATAAATCTTCATCAAATTCAGTTAAATTATCGCACTTTTCTAAATCTAAGGTAAAAACAATATTTTGTTCTATGATACGTCACTTTTTCACACTCTACGGCATAATTTTTCAAATGCTTAATGTCCTAAAGTTTTTAACATATCCTTTATTATCAATAAACAAAGAAACCTAACAAATGGCAAAAAAGATGATTAAACTCACCAGTCCCTTTGTTGATCCAAGGAGAGACCATAATCGTAGGGACTCGAACTCCAAGCCGATCAAACTTGAAGAAAGAAGGCGCAGGGCCGGTGTTCCCATCCGGGCTGGGGACATTGACATAAGGGGTCTTGACATGGTCAAAGAACCCGCCATGTTCATCATAAGTGATCACCAGAAGCGTCTGGTTCCACTGCGGGCTCGCCCTAAGCGCCTCGTAAACCTCCTTAACCAACTTCTGCCCGTTGGCAACATCATGAGATGGGTGATCATCATTAGCAGGCATTCCTTTAAGATCAAAGTACCTAGGCTCAATCACACTCAAGCTTGGGAGCTTCCCATCCCTGGCATGCTTCTTGAACTTCAAATCAAACTGATGAAACTTGGATATATACTTCAACTTCCTCAAATTCCTATAAAACAAAGTTGTGGGTATGTTCTGAAAGTAAATCCCAAAAGCCAGACCATTCTCATGGAGAGAATCGAAAATGGTCTTTTGTGGGTACCCTAATGCCAATTGCTTCGTGACATGGCTTGTTGAGCCATGAGAAGTTGCTGAATACACAAACAGTCTATTGGGTTGTGTGGGACCAGGAATTGAAGAGAACCATCTATCAAAAACAGCAAATTCGCGAACTAACGCTTCATAAACGGGTACGGATCCCGGTCTAAACCCCTTCATGACGGTTTCCGACAGGTTTGGAGAGATGGAAAGAGCTTGCTCTACAAAACCAGTCATGGAAGGGATTGAGGCAGAGCCAAATACCTGTTCCTCGACGGCCTCGAAAGAGTGCCCGGGATCTGGATCGACGAATTCGGCGTCGTCGGTGAAGCAAATGGTGCTTTTGGGTTTCTGGGTTTTGGTGGAAACCGGATTGCATTCTTCTCCTGTGACGCCATTGATGTTTGGGTTCACGGATTTCTTCATCCACCCGAGCATGTGGTCAAACGACCGGTTCTCCATGACCAGCACGACAATGTTTTTGATGGGTTGTTGTTGCTGCTGCTGCTGCTGAGCGGAGACGAAATGATGGGTCGTTTCGGAAGTCCATGAAAGAGTGAGAAAGAGCAAGAAAGTGAAGGAAAATTGGGGTGGTCTAGTTTTGTAACCTCCCATTTTTGCAAAAAAAGAGTAATTTTTAGCAAATGGGTTTTTTGTTCTTGGGAGGAAGGATCTAAATTTGTAAGGTTTTTTTTTATTTTTTTGCAAGCTTGATCAGAGAAGAGAGAAGCTTCTGGTTTTTGTGTTCTAGCCAAGCTAGCAATGTGCCTCCTTTTTAGAAAAGGAAAAGCAACAGAATAATACAGTGGGCATTTAAAGGTGAGAAAAGAAACGAAAATGGATGGTAAAATATCTATCTACGTGAAAATTGTCAAAAGAAATTCACTTTAGTTTCAAGAGTGTGATGATTGGCGTTTGCTTTTCGTGGAGGTAATTTTCATTTGTAAATGGCGCTGGTCTTTGTCAAACAGTTTCATCGCAATCAGAAGATTTCCCGCTGCTAAGTGATGACGTTTCACATTGTCAACAAAAGAAAATAATAAGAAAAAAAGAAAAATGTGAGAGACCAATTTTGACATGAATCATCGGTGAGGACAAATATCCGTCACGGCTGTAAAGATGCTAAATCTTCAATTTAATCTACAATTAAGTGGTAGGCTACCCAAAAAAAAAAGTCCATTGATAGTGATATATATTGGAAGATCAAATTATTAAACAAAATATAACCATTCATTTGAGTTAGATAAGATATTATGATTTAAAACTATGTCGATATTTTAAACCTAGATTATTATTTCTTTATGAGCAATTTTTTTGTAAGAGAAAAACAACAAAGGGTGATTAACTTAGCATGACTGGCGGAATTCATCGATCATGGCTAAAAAGTTGTCAAGAAAATGTTTGAAAATAAAGTTAAAACTTAAATGTGAGAGCTTTATTTTACAGTAAATTTTTGTTTTTCATTATAGCATATGAGAGTTTTACGCTGTAGCAAAAGTTTAACTTGTCAAATTAAGCCTAATTTTTATACTAAATCTAGTATCTACAAGCAATTGGTAAGCCACCAAAAAAGCCCCAATAGTGCACAATTTTAAGAAATTAAATATAATAATTGAGTTGAATATGATAAGATCTAATTAGTTTTAACTATGTGGATTTTCTAAACCTGATCAGTTATTTTTCTTAGTGGGCAATGATTTCTTTTTAAGAGATAATGACTCGTGATATTTTGTAGATGAAATGAGATTTCTTTCTCAATCTAATGAGATTTCTTTCTTAATTTGGGTATTGTAATTTTGAGATTAATCCTACTAGACATTAGACAAGTCAAAAGAGTAAAGTAGGCAAGAATGAGAAATATGAACCTCATTTTGACCAAGTCAACGGATGAGAATCTTCTTGCCCATTGTTTTTACTCTCCATCCTTTGTTTGTGACTTTGTTCATCGTTATTCATTTCATTGTTTCTTCTCTGTGTGGTCATTTGACAGAGCAATAGATTTTCACTGTGCTGGCACTGAAAGCTTCTTGTCTGCAGGATGATTTTGTCAACAATACATCTCTCTATAAAAGGAACAAATTTCCCATTAAAGAACCACAAAACACGGCTAAATGCTTATTCTTTGCCCGTTCAGTAATTGCAAACTTTCCACATTTCCACTCATCCTCCTCACCTTTTTGGTGAATAATTAAAAGCAATTTGGGCCCACCTACTCTAGTATAAAAATCTGGGGAAAAGCAAAATTTTTCACAAAATCAGAGTTATTATGGTATTATTTGCTACCCCTCCAAAGAAAAAAAAACTATTTATTACGAGCAGTTGTTTTGGGATTTGTAAATTTGCAAATTTTTTTCCCTTTCGGGGTAGACTATAAAGGAAAAAAGAAACTAATACAGCAATAATTAAAAGCTGTTAGATTGGTATGTGGAAAAGCAATACATCACAGAATCACACTTATTATGGTATTTAATTACTATTTACTACTACCAAAAAATTACTATTTACTACATGCAATAATTGTGAAATTTAAAATTTGTATTTTATTCTTTTTGGGATAAACTATATAGGGTATTTGAGAAAATGATTTAAACCATCATTTTATGTTTGAGAGGAGAATTTTATATTGTAGTTTTTTACTATAATATGTAAAAGCTTTACATTATTTATAGTTTAAATTATTAGTTTAAACTATATTTTTTAAACACTTTATATAAAAAAGAAAAAATAACTAATATAAAATAATTCTAAACTGTTTGATTTGCATCAGATTTTTTTAACCCTTAAACATTTTTTTAATCTGATATATCGGTGATGTGATATAAGGGATATTATATCCCACTACGTATAATTCTGATATAAAATAAGAAAACGTGCAATTCTTGTAATCGGTGACTCTCTAAGAAGGTAATTAGAATTATTTTTATTATAGTATGTAAAAATTTTACACTATAATAATTTTTTTTATTGTTATTATAATATATAAAAGCTTTATATTATTTATAATTAAAAGGTGTTTGGCAGTGGTGGGAACCACTCAGTTCCTACCACAATCTCAATTATGAACAGTGTAAAGCTCTCACATGCTACAGTAATAATAAAAAAATATGCTACAGTATAAATAAAAGTGGTTCTTACCATCGTTTCCAACACCTTGTAATTTGCAGCCACAACTCAACCAAACAGTCAATAACTCTTTCGGCTCGCCCACCCTACAGTGTCAGTGCCTCGAGCACTACAGTCACATACGTGTTGAATGGACTACTCCAGAATCATTGACGACCACCAATATTCTTAAATAGGGAAAATTGAGACACGGTTTAATGGGCATGCCATTATATATATATATATAGACACACATGCATGTACGCTTAGACAAACACAAGGCGTTCAACTATATGAAGGACGGTTGGTGCCGTCAATTGATTTAGTTTGGACAATGGACTGCATGTGAAGCATTAAAGAATATGAGATTTGTCACAGAATCACAGACAATGAACTTTTATTTCATTATTTTATGAAAAAAATATTGTTGGTAATATATTATTATTCAAATATATGGAGTGTGGGGCAACGTGAACGTGAGACTATGAGAGACATGCCACCCTTTTTTCCCGCCTCAATCAACTAAATATTTGATATTATTCATCAACACGGCAAATCACGTCTTCCACTATTAACTCCATGTGAATTGTGACGTGGGCTTTTTTTTTAAACTATTTCTAATAAATTACTTTCATTGTGGGATACTCATAAAGTTAATTATGTAGTTTTTTTAACGATAACCCCACTAATGTTGTATATTTTAAAATATTAAATATTATCAAAATTATTTTCTATTGTAAATAAAAACAAATGCTTAACGGTAGGTTTTTCGATTTCTTAAAAAAACTGCCTCTTCTATAAAGTATTTGATTAGATGGTTAAAATTGTTAGTTAAAATTATTTTTATTATAATATTTAATAATTTTATACTATAATAATTTTTTTATTATTATTATAATATATAAAAATTTTATATTATTTATAACTAAAAAAAACTCAAACTATAAATGTCCAAACGACCTGTGAGTTGGTAGAAATAGAGTCAGAAGTAAATCTTTTATCTAGTGGCGGACACTAAAGAAAGTTGAAAATATGGCATATATTTTACTGTATCAGCCACGTGAGGGCTCCACAAACCGACGGAAGAAAAATGGTTAACTTGTGCACCGAAAGAGGCCTAACGGTCCCACTTGGAAGCATATTTGTCCTTTCCTAGCTGAGGTCATCCTTCTCCAATTTAAGCCTTGTCCTTGGCACGAAAAAATGCACACGCAATCTTCCACGAGGCGTTCTCTCTACAGAAGACACACAAGATTACGTGTTTATTCTTGACGGGTTCTGCAAATTTTTTTTTTCCTTTTTGGACATTTCTATGGTGAGAACCCTACACACGATGCATGTTTTAAAACCATTGGTTCTTATCAAAATTATTTTTTTATTATAAATTTAATGGTTAAAAAATAGACAACTACCGGTGTATATTTTTCTTTCCTTTGAATTCTCACGTACGATCATATACTTGAGACAGAGGCATCCATGTTTTTGTAGTGTTATTGGTTTATTATGAAAACTGAAGATCTTAAAAGCTGGCATACTTCCATGGGAGAAACAGTATATTGATATGGACCAGAAACCATGCAGTCTAAGAAAATCTTTCTTGCAAGGATGACAAGGAAATAGTCTCAACACTCACTTTAAACCCAAAAAAAAATGATGATGATGGCATGAACTCTTTAATGATGAAGGAATTTGAGGTACACGAACATTGTTCCCAGTTATTTTACAGTCTTCAAAACGTCATGAAGCTGCAAAGCCAAGGGGTACAAATAAATAACAATCCAATCAAACAGACAAGCCTGCAAGTTGTATAGTGACTAAACCAGCACCATTAAAAAAAAGACGTGATTTCTTTTCCTCGTAAGCAGTATAGTTTGTACATAACATGTATAAAGCACAGGCCGTGCGCCATTGGCCAACTCCGATTCCGGTCTTATCTCAAGGGAAACGTTTATTTTGTATTCTGCAAGTCGGTGTTAGTTAGTTACCGTATCTTCTCAAGTATGCTAAAACCCCTAACCCAGCAACTAGTGCGGCCCCAGCTGCAACAGTACTGTACGCAGATGCCCATGCCGAGTCCGCATGAGCATAATCCAAGCTTCCTGAATCCGTACGTCTTCGATGATCATGCAGTCCTGAATAGTCCAAGTGCAGCTTCAAACCCTGCAAGGTTCACAATTGAATGTCAAGCTTTATCGAGCTCAATAATCCTCATAGACTATTCATTGCTAGTTACAGATCAAAAGGTTCATCAACTGAATCGTAGGAATTACAGAAACTTTTGCATGAGAGAACTACTATAAATAACAAAAAAAAGTAGATGCATCAAAATATACCTTCCAACCAGCTTGCCTTGCGTGTTCCACGGCCGCTGCAAGATCATTATCTGATGCCAGTACAACCTTGTCATGGTCCTCATCTTCGTACTACAAGGATGTGAAGTGAATTAGCACAATGTCAAAACTAAAGGCTCAAGATGACACCAACGACTATTGAAAATAACTAAAAAGGTACCAAGATTTGAGGAAGGTTGCTGCGGTCAATATCATCACCAACTCTCTGAATGATGGAAGTTATAAGGTCTGTCAAACCCCGAGTATCTGAAACCAGAAGTAATAAACCGACAAGCAAACTCAAGGGCCAATAATAAGAACATGACTATCATCAAATACAGTAGTTAAACCGCTATCAGAGGCCTCATCTGGGATGTGTTTCTTTGAGGACTAATATATCGGGTTTTCATTTGCCCTAGTGCTAGAGGTAGACAGAATTGTAAACTGTGAATTCAAATATTAGGACCAAGTAAACCTCAGTATGAGGAAACAATTATGGTCAGAAGGAAAAACGAAATGAGAGGAAAGATCCCATAAGAACAATGACTCTACATTGTCATATAATTGAGGCTTCAAGTGTAAAATGCAAGAATATCATACCACAAATAAATCTGTGCATTCGACCCTTCTTATCTTGTATTTTAAATGCAAAACTAGTGGACAATCCCGATAAAGTATAGGGAAAGGATCTCCCAGTATCTGTTCCGTCAGAAGCCAGTTTCAAGGAACCTTCACTGAAACGTAAATGAAAAGGCGTGAACATCTATCAAGAACAACAACCAGAATGTAGGGTCGATAAAGCTCAAGTGACTACATAGCATATATATACCTCCGAGTTTCATCATCATCATCGTTAGAGGCCATGGCAGAATCCCAAAACTTCTGCATCATAGTACTTGCGGTCTCCTTGTTAACTCCAGCAGTACTTCCAACCTAGTGAGAGAAAGATATTATTGCATTAAAACAGACAATAAATTTAAAAAAAAAATTCTCCAAGTTCAGGAAAATATGCACAGGCCATAAAACAGCTAAATGTAAAACGTAAGCAAAATTTTCTCCCCTAATAATTTTCTTTCTAAAGTTGAGATTACTAGATAGCTTTCTATTAATTGGGGAAAGTAATTCAAGCTGTGTTCTGATGCCCAGCAAAACTAATTGTCATGTTTTAAACTGGCGGCTTAGCTGATTCATATTAGCTGGTATACTCAATAACTTACATCCATGATTCCATAACCATCTAACACCAGATATTTGAGACTTTACCACCACAAGGTACAAGAAAGTCAATTATGATACGAAATATTCTTTCCTTGGTATGACATGCATTTTCTTTATTGAGTAACATCTCTTTAAGATAACAACAATTCCATGGATGGAGACTACCATCTAAACAATCAACACAAGACCGAATACAGGTTACAATAATCAATATAATTAAACAGCAATTAGTTCAAGAAAGGTAGATTTGTCTTACGGTGGCAACGGCTGCATGGGTGATGTGAATTACATCAACAACAGAAACTATATTCCCATCTGTTGTGGAAAATAGATAATAAGTCAGAAACTTCAATAACTTTTACACACCAAAAATAACAAGAAAAATAAGAATGGAAGTGATCTTTTGGTAAATCCATATGTTACCTCTATCTACCACGGGAAGGTGCAAGAATTTCCCATCATGCATGGTATGCAGTGCATCAACAATTGGCGTGTCAACAGTAGCACATTCTGGATTTGGAGTCATCACCTGGTTGTCAGATCAAAAGAGTAGTGACGAATAAATTATATTATTTTCACAATTTAATTAATTATCACTTGTAACATGGACTGGCTCATGCTGCCCTCGTGCTCAAGAAACATCTCATATTTCAGGAATATCTTAGGCAAGAAAATTGATTATTTTCACAAGCCGCCACTGGTGCATCTCACTATAAGAGGAATAAAGTCTGAAGCTTTTTCATATAAATACCTTTTCTACAAGAGTAGAATCTGGAGAAAGATTTTGTGATATTACCCGCATCAAGATATCCTTTGAGCTGAAAAAATAAAATGTATGATTTAAATCGTTGACAAAATACACCAGTGGTCATCAATTTCACACATAAAATATACTTTATCATCAGTTGGTTTCATTATCATACAAGTAGATAGTCTTATTTGATTAACAAGAGACTCACGTAAGAATTCCCCGAGGTTTATTATCAACTATCACAACTGCTGAGCTTAATTTCAGTTCCAGCATCTTTTTTGTTGCTGTTAAAACAGTGTCTGTTGGCTCAACTGTTACGACCCTGGAAGAGTCAACTGACTGTTAGACAAGTACATTGTAAAATTCGTACGGAAAAAACAGATGTATAAAATTAACTGATATAACAAGAAATATTACCTACTTTGAATTCTCCGGAATGATTGTGGACAAAGATGGCCTAAACATCCGCTCCCGAAGGGTTTCAATAAAAGTATTTGGACCTGCATATCAAATAAAAAGGTATGAAATTTAACTTCTTATCTAAGAAAGACAATTATTGATAATGCAAAACCAGTGAAACAATACGATACTAACTACTAAATGTAAGAAAATCTAGACAACATTCCTCTTAAAAAAAGGGAAGTAAGATGAGATCAACGGTTGACAAACCAGAAATAGACGTGCCCCAATATTTTTCAACGCCTTCAACTGCAGCAGCAATAGCCTTCCCTTTTTCAGCTGCCCTTTCCATGCGAGCGATGGCATCATATAAGCACTTTGCTATATCAAGCAAAGCAACGACCTCTCCATTCTCCACGATGGGTAAATGTCTAAATTTTCCTGTAGACAGAGGAATCAGCAATTTATTCTTGGAAATTCGGAAAGAAGCAAGTAATGCCAAAAGACCGAGTGTAAATCTGAACCAACCTTGTACCATCTTCTGAAGAGCTTCCACAGCAAGAGTGTCGGACAGCACAAAAATTGGGTTCCTTGTCATGACTTTGGAAACAGGAGTCTCCTCAAGATTAAGCTGATGAGCTATAACTCTTGTTGCTATATCCTTAGTACAGCAAAATAAATAGGCCAAAACAAAGTGCAGCCATTAAAATCCACTACGAACACCACAGGGTCCCCATTTCTTTCTTTCTATTGGAATTTTCTGAACAAACGATCACATAAAAAGAAATAAATACCTTGTCTGTAAGAATTCCACAAAGCAACGCGTTAGAATCAGTTAGCAACAAAGCATCAACTCTACGAGCAGCCATTCGGCGGCAAGCCTCCTGAACAGTCGTGTTCTCAGGAACTGTCAAAGCCTTGGACAGCCGCAATCGTTTCACCGTACGCTCTCCTGTCAGTCCCCTGTTCCAAATGCAAGGAAAGTAAGAAACTTCGCCTTATTCTCTAATTAAAAAACAAAATTCAATACAAGATTATCATTATCTATCGTCCACAACGGCGTTTCCTACAAGTTCTGTCTTTTTGCTCACATTAGTACTGGCACAATAATCACAGGAAAACTTTTCACCATTGAGAAGTAATAAGCTTTAACACGTAACACGAAGACCAAGATAATTCAGGAAAAGGAAAACATGAAAAGAGGTCGCTGCCTAAGATAAATTTTATACGTACATAGACTTAGAAGATTGAAGCTGATGAGATTTCTTAGCGGAATCGGGGCCTCCATTGTCAACTGATTTCTTCTTTCCATGCATAGATGTGCTCGATAAAGATAGACTTTTTCTAGAACCACCACCTTGACTAGCCATCTTCACCAGCAATCAAGAACGACAATTATCTCTTTATGTCCTAAAAATCCCTGTACCAGATAACTGTTATCAATCAAATTTCAAACTTTACCTAATGATCAATTAAAAATAGTAATCAATTATCAAGATTGAAACTTTTTAACTCAATTATCAATGAAAATTACGACGCGGAAATGAAATTTAAGTTAAAACTTTTTGGATTCTTCGTTTGCTTTTTGTTTCTTGCTTCTTCCTTTTTTTAACAGACAGATAACTATAATCAATCAAGTTGCAAACTTTACCTCAATAATCAATCAAAAATAGTAATCAATAATCAAGATTGAACCTTTAACTCAATAATTTATGAAAATTATGGAGCATAATTGAAATTGAAGTTAACAATTTTTGTGTATTTCCTTTTTTTCCTCTCAATTTCCCCGGCCCCAAAACATAGATTCTTTAGGCATTCGGTTTCCAACCCAAGCAGACATGTTCGTTCCTCTTTTGACCTTTTCAGAAAGAAAAATTAAAGACAAGGAAACAAAACAAACTTTTTTCCAAAGAATCGATTTTAATCAAATTTTCCAACCTTTTCTCGGCAATTAAACATACAAATCGCAAAGAATGGATAGAGAAATGTCTTCGTTTACTCAGGAATTCAAGGTAATCTCTTTCTCTTCTCGCCTTCCGAAACAGCAGGAGCTTCGCTTTCAGAGAAAGATTTTCAATCAAATATCAGAAATCAGAATCCAATAAATCGCATCTCAATCAACAGACCCGAAAACCGTGCAAGATTGTCGACCTCGGAAGCTCGAGGACGAAATGGATAAGGATGGAATCGGAGGGAGGTCTATAAGGAAATTTGAAAGAGCTTTTCCCCCGAGAAAATAGAACGGAGGCGTCGGAAGGGAAACCTCCTCGGAAAATTTTTTTGTAAATTTTCCGGAAAAATACACCGACCGGCGGGCAAATGATAGGTGCTAACGGAGAGAAGAGGGAAAAGAGGAGAGAGCAAGAAAGGAGAGAGAGAGAGGAACCCAAAAAATGGGAGGACGAGAGAGAAGACCAATTACAGCCGTGCACGTCACCTAGTTTTAACAAAAAATAGTTTCAATTTTTAAGGGGCTTTTACTGTGGGGCCCCGACAAAATTACCTTAAATTTAAATCACTTTTTGCTGAAATAAAATCTAGGGCCCGTTTGGTTATGTATGTTTAGTCATAAATGTGCGATTAAAAGTTGGCTTAAAAAAAACCTTTTTTAGGAATAAAAAGTTGACTGTCTTAGGGTTTGTTTTTCCCTCGAGAGGAGATGATTTTGTAATTTATAGTTTGTATGATATAATGATTAAAATTATTGATCAAAACTATAAATATTATAACATATAAAAAGTTTATACTGTAACAATTTTTTATTATAATATTTATTTTAAATTAAAAAGTTATTAAAGTCAATTTTATCAAACAGACTCTTAGTTTAGTTAATTAACTTTAATTAGAGGTTCCCTCAAAAGAAAAAACTTTTTTTATAGATTAAAAAAATCCTTTTGTTAGGCTTCAAAAACTTAAAAAATAATAATAATTAAAAAAACTTAATTGGAGACTCTGGACTTTTCTTCCGAGCTTTTATACATGCGGAACATGGGAACTCAAAATGCTGTTTGGCTATAAATCGGTGCTCCGCACGTTGCAGACAACACGTGTCTAATTCCCTGTGCACTGCGCCGTCACGTTTAAAAAAAAAAAAAAAAAACTCTCCCAATATTCAAGGCTTATATTAGCAATAATAATAACAATAATAATAATAGCGCAAAGCTTCGAAGTAGTTTTCTTGCAATTATCACCAAAATTAGGTTTAGGAGTTGAGAGATGTATGTCTTTATTAGAGAATCATGTAGGGGAGCAAAAAAAAAGGCCTCAAATTGTCATATCTTATTGAATTTTGTAAAATTATCGTTCTTTTCAAGAACTTTTTACGGTAGATATTGTTTTTTTTCCCTACAAAAAAAAATTGTTGTTTTTATGATCGATTTGTAATAAAAAATAATCATGTGCCATGTGTCATAGATTTTTAACATACATAGTTTAGATTATTAAAAAAACTCAACAGTTAAAACAACAATTGTTATTAATAGAAAAATAACAATTACTAACATTGGAGTTCCTTTCTTATGCATTATGATTGAAATATGACATGGTTATCCTACATAAAATTATCATAAAAGCAAAGTACTTAAAAACCATTTTGATGAGTGGACTTACGTTACGTTAACATTAACTTGTGCTTTTGCCTACTGCCCAAGAAGCAATACGACCTTGATTCAGAATCGACTTGAACCAAATATCACCTTCTTTTTTTAATTTATTGCAAATAGAAAAGGAAAAAAAAAATGTTATCTGACATTTCTCCTTTTTTTTTTTTGTGGTATTCACACATATACATGCTATAATATAATATATTGAAAATGTATGATTTTATTATTTATTTTTTTACCAGGGAAAAGCAATAATTTTTTAGTTCTTTTTTTAATATTTGGCCCTTTTTCTTTTTTCTTTCTCCATAAGATTTTTTTTATTATTATTTTAACATTGTAAGTTGCGGCTGACATTTTTACGTGTTGTGAAATAATAATAAAAATTATTATAGATTTAGCCTCGTAGTAACTCTTAAGGTCACTTATTTTAGGGGGGAAAAAAGTGAAGAAGGTCACTCTTCACTTTTTTTACAGAGGAACTCTAAAGGTCAAATTTATATAACTAATATTTCACATTCAATTCCCAACTCCTAATAATTATTTTTTTAAAAAAATAACCCCATTTGGTTTTGTTTTGAGAATTTTTAGAAATGTTTTTGTACACTTTTTAAGGCAAAAATTTTAAAAACACTCTCAACATAATTTCAAAAAAATTCTCATCTTTCAAAATAAAACTATTTTCACTTATTTTGAAAACACTACTAAACGGACCCATGGTAGTCGACTTTTTAGGATGATTTATAAAATTAATTGATGTCAGCAAAACAACAAGCCCGCAAGCTACATTTATGAAATTGCAATTCAAGTGCAATAATACTACTATATTCAACAAGCTATAAATAAAAATGTCATTTTCAATATGTAATAATACTACTATATTCAATGTGCTATTTTTTCCCATGAATTAAAACGTATTTTTCACATAGAATATTATTGTTTCAAATCTATGCTCTATTCATGTTGTCGTTCGTCATAGAACAAAGTATTTAAGTGTGCGTGTGTGCTTGCATGAGTACTAATTTTATAAAGAAAGACATTTTAAAACATGAAAGGGATGCATTTCATGAAAGAAAAAGGGGAAAAAAAACACTTGGCAACCTTAAAAGCCATCCAAGCCTTCAAGGAATTCAAATTGAAATCTTTCATTAAAATAATGGCAATAGATATGCATCATTCTTTTTCATTTGGTCATTAACTACAAATATACAATTTAGACCAGACAATACATATGATATAAGACAAAACATCGTAACAGGCTTTTTTAAACAACATTGTTACATCAATTTCTTCGAAAAAACACAACGTGATTTAAATCGTAGGGTTGCAGTGAATGGCTCCATAGGCGTTCCCAAAAAGTCAAAAATTAATAAAATAAACAAAACCACCTATAAATTGTAGAATATTTTAGATGCTAAACCCAACCAGTGGAGGCTTCTTGTGCATAAACTGTGGATGCATTTCTTTAGAGCAAAGCAAAGAGCTCCTTTACGTGAGAATGTTGTCCTGCCATACATACAAGAATTTAAGCTCTCTAGATTCTACAACAAATAATTGCTAGTAGGGAATATTTTATTGAACATGAAACTATCACAAAGTGAAATAAGATGCTCAAGTACTATTTCAATAGGCTACAACTTTTTTTTATTATTATTCTTAGTTAAAATAGTTCCCAAGAAGAATCAACCTTTTTATCTAGACAACCATATAAGAATCCTATACATGTTGATTAAGATTGTTCACTTACAAACCTACACAATAGTACTACATACCAATTTCAAAGCAAAGCATAATAGATAGATAGCTAATTTACAAGGATGTTGGACTGGGCTCCAGTTTTGATTGGTTGGTTGCTGTTCATACTGCTCTCCCCTGGCCTCCTCTTCCAGCTACCGGGCAAAACCCGCCCTGTCGAATTCGGCAGCTTCACCACCAATGGCAAGGCCATTTTCGTCCACACGATCATCTTCTTCGTCGTCTTCACCATCCTCATATTGGCCGTCGGCATCCACATCATCACCGGTTCACATTCATCATCATCATCGTGATATTTTTCAATATCTATTATGTGTAATCTAAATAGAGATCTAATCTCTCATGAGTTGTTTTTTATGTTATTTTTTCATTGTTGTGTGCTACCCTTGATTAAATACAAGGAGAGCTTGCACATGACAATAATTGGTTATGTACTTATGTTTTATGTTGTGTTGTGGTTACAATCTCTAATAAATCAAATCAAGGCTGCTGATTAAATTAACTCTTTTAACTAACACACATAATCCAAACATATTTTAAACGAAAATGCTTATGGGCTCGTAGCATAAGGTCTTGCATGGGGCCATCCATGTGGGCTTCAGAGAGTCAAATAACAACACGTTTTTTTTTTTTACTAAGTACGAAACGAAATATTAGTGGAACGTTTCTTTTAGAGAGTCGACTCTCGAAAAATTAGTTTAATTGGCACAGAAAATGATAAAAATATTGCGGGTGAATAATTAAACTTCAAAACTAACAATCATTCACCCTCATTGCATTGATAACCCAATAATTAAACTTCAAAACTAACAATCATTCACCATTGCATTGATCACCGAATAATTAAACTTCAAAACTAACAATCATTCACCCTCATTGTATTGTTCACCCATATTAGTTTAATTGGCACAGAAAATGACAAAAATAGTGCGGGTGAATAATTAAACTTCAAAACTAACAATAATCACCGAATAATTAAACTTCAAAACTAACAATCATTCACCCTCATTGCATTGATCACCCATATTAGTTTAATTGGCACAGAAAATGACAAAAATAGTGCGTGTGAATAATTAAACTTCAAAACTAACAATCATTCACCCTCATTGCATTGATCACCGATTAGGATGGAACTAAAAATAAAATTAGTGGGGAGGCCTGAAGACACGACTAAAGTAATAATGTGGGACCGTCATTGTCTTGGTCTGATATTATCCGCTTTGGATTTTAGATTATGGTGTCCTTGCTTATGACCATGCTCAGGCAACGTGATGGTGTCCTTAATTATGAACCATTACTTATGACCACGTTCAGGTGATGTGGGACTTGCCTGTTCTTAGCTCTCCTTGTTCTCCTAAAGGCCTTATACATTAAGAAATGGTGTTCTTACTCATGATCAATCCTAGACGATGTAGATTGCATAATCCATCTTTTCTTAGCCGTTAAGGGAATTATGGTCATTTTACTGCCACCAATTGACTCGAGGCTAGTCTCCATAGCTAAAAAGCAAGCCTTCTCTTATAGCATGAGGCCGTGACTTTCCCTCCTTTTTTTTTTCATCATGAAACCATACGCATCGCCCACATCACATCTAATTACCGCTCCATCACCAAAAACTAAAGAAGAAGTGCTATTTGCATGGCCTCCAATATTATTATTTCCAATATAATTATTACTATTTATGCGTGTTTTGCAAGGCTTAACACTTGCGAGACTTGCTAGAAACTATTAATATGCTGCGTTTATTGTTCGTGTTTCATATTCTATTTGTGGATAGCTCATATAAAACATCCTACTAAGTATAACACAATTTTAAATTGTTAAATTTTCAACAAATGTTATAAAATTATCGTAATGGTCTTAAGATCGACACCTTAAAAAGTGTCGGACTCATCAACTCAGTCATGCACAACGTGGGGTGGCTCCGATGCATTGATGTCCCTTCAAAAGAACCAAACTCGTGAGCTTGTTCAATGTCCGAATGGCAAGAAAGTTATTGGGTGCAAATGGGTTTTGTAAAAAAAGGATGGATTATTGACAAGAATTTAGTGTGCTTCAAGGCAAGAATGGTAGCTAATGGCTATGCACCGAAAGAGTGCGTTGACTACAATGAAGTGTTCTCTCCTATTAAATACATGCTTCTATTCAGATTTTATTGGTAAGAAAGCTATTGGATGCACATGGGTTTTGTAAAAAAAAAAAAGGATTCTTGGCAAGAATTCAGTATGCTTCAAGGCAAGAGTGGTTGCTAACGGCTATGCACAGAAAGAGTGTGTTGACTACAATGAAGTATTCTCTCCTATTAAAAGCATGCTTCTATTTAGATTTTATTGGTAAGCAAGCTATTGGGTGCAGATGGGTTTTGTAAAAAAAGATGGATTCTTGGTAAGAATTCAGTATGCTTCAAGGCAAGAATGGTTGCCAATGGCTATGCACAGAAAGAGTGCGTTGACTACAATGAGGTGTTCTCTCCTATTAAAAGCATGCTTCTATTCAGATTTTATTGGCCTTGGTAGCACAATTGGATCATCAACTAATTCAACTTGATGTAAAAACTGTGTTTCTACACGGTGATTTAGAAGAGAAAATCTATATGTGTCTTAGCCAGAAGGATTCAAAGTTGCTGGAAAGAAGATTGGGTTTGCAAACTGACGAAATCACTATATGCTTTGAAACAATAACCGTGGCAATGATATAACCGATTTGATTGGTTCATGATTGGGCAGAAGTACACAAGAAGTAAGTTTGATTACAATGTATATTTTTGCAAACTAGATGAATATTTTATCTACTTACTCTTGTATATTGATGATATGCTTATAGCATCGAATAACCAAAAAGAAATCAAGGTTCTGAAGGCCTAGTAAAAAAAAAATTAAGATGAAGGATCTTTGCAAGGGCAAAATGATTCTCAGCATGGAAATTAGTAGTGACAAAGCGAGATGCAAAATTTGTTTGACACAAAAGTAATATTTAAAGAAGTGCTGTAACGTTTTGGCATAATTAAACTGTAACACTCCTATGTGGGGGTTAACAGTTTTAAATAAATAAAAATAATTTTAAATTTTATATTATTTAAATCAATTAAACAATGCTCATGGGTCTTTAAACAACAAGAAAAATAAAAATAAACGTTTTAAATACAAACCACAGTTTTTAGTGTAGCACCAAATATATATAATTACAGTCATCATCACCATAGTACAATTCCCAAATAACTTAACACAGCCATAAAAAAAATAATACAACTCTTACATGTTGTAGATAAGTTGTAATTAAACAGGGTCTTCTAACACGAAAACAGCAAGATTGTTTTCGCTTATTCCTCTTCAAATATGTTGCACTGAGTTCCACATGAGATATGAAGATATGATAGGGATGAGCATCGACATGCCCAGTAGGGAAATCATGACTCACCTTATGGTTTATCCATTACCACATTAAAAACTGCATGGTTAGTAGGTTACATCATATTCCAGATTATGAGGTTTATTATGATCACATCTTATGGATACCGTAGTTAATCATTACCAAGTGTCATAATTACACATTTATACAAATATTACCAATCATCATTGTTCCTAGGTATCCATGTTAAATTGAGTATCACTCAACTCATCGAAACCCAAATGGGCGTACTTGATCACCCTATAAACATTTCAAGGGTGTTCCGGTGAGGGGACATCAAGCCCCGAGTCCTCACCAAATCGATTCCTGTACAGTGTGTACTGGGACTTTCAACCCAAGGAAGCGTCATCACCTTCCCCCTATTTTTCCTTTTAGGGTATTCGTGCCCAAGGACGTAACCGTCGCCCTTTTTACATCTCACTATTCCTTTGTATTCAATTTATATTTATAGAGTCAATTTCCTAACCATGCTTCTCAATTTATAACATATGTCAAATCATTATATTTATCGCTATACAATATACATATTTTACAATATAAAACAATCAAATTTAATTTACCAAAACCTCACAAAAGATGAGTAATAGAATCCCTACCTTCAAAGCTTAACAACAAACTTTTATTCTCGGAATTAATCAACGTTAGCTCCACACATCCTTGACCCTAAGGCATGCATAAGGGCAATTAAAACTAAAGCACAACGTATAATCACATTCATAAGTGAATTATGTGTAAACCCGTCTACTAGTGCCATTAAAGTATTTTTATGCAATTGTTCTTTAAATACCAAGTAAACAATTTTTATCTTAAACGCAATATAAAATACATACAAGCAATTTTTATGTTTTAGTCTCTAATAAGAATTCATAAATCATTTAGGGTAGTATTGGAAAGGTTGTAAGACATTAAGAGACTAGAAGGTGAGCAAAATTGGGTTTTTGGTTCAAGTTAACAGCTAGTATACCATGGCAACTTGGTGGTATACTTTTGTAAAAAGGCGGGTTCACTATCTACAATTAACACACGGGTTAACAGGTGGTTTACTTAAGATAGACGGGTGGTTTATTACCACTGGCAGGTTTACTAGTTTCTAATCCGAAAATTGAAAAATTCATAGAAATTAAAATACAACTCCGATTTAGGGTCATGATAGCTCATTGGAAAGCTTAGGATGTCTACTTTTTAAATATGCAAACCAATTTACAAAATTCATTTTCATTTAACTCCAGAATTTTAAGAAATAGCCACTGCCCATAGAGGTATTATAAAGTTTATGGGATGTCAAATTTTTCTTTAACTTAAAGCATATTATCCTTGTTTAAAATCTCAAAACCATTCCAAAATATGCAACATGCATTATATAATCAGAATAAACATATTCTCATGAGTTTTATACCAAAATCATTATCAAATTATATCTCTAGCCTTTCTTGTAAATAATGATGAAAACATGCTTAAATTTGCTCTTTAAGCTCAAAACATTAGAACATCAATCTTAAAGTTATGGAAACCGGTTTTAAACATTCCTAACATGTTTCTAACATTGTCATCAAACCAAAATAAAAGTTGGTTGTGGGTTGTAACTCAAGACTCAAGTTTTTGTTCATAAATGTTTAAGGATGCATGTTAACATAACTAGAAATTTGCATGAATTTTGAACACGAAAATTATGCATTAAACATGGAGAAAATACATACTAAAAACTAAGTTTAGATTAAAGAAAACCTACCTCAAAACTTCTTTGAAAAGCACCAAAGTTCGGGTTAACAATCAAGCTTGAATTAACTCTAAAACCGCCTCGATCATGGTTGGGAATTATAATTGTCTTGGCCACAAAGAGAGCTTTGTGCTCTATGTCTTTAGTTAGAAATTTGAAGTGAGAAAGGGAGAGAATGAGAACTAGAGAAGAAGGTGGTGATAGTTAAATAAAAAGATATCAAAATGCTTAAGAGGAATGGGATGTTTACGGGGGAAAGTTGTAAGAAGAAACAAAAGAGTCTTAAAGGAAAATATCATCTTGTCTCCCATGAAGATTTTTAGCAAATCATGCTAACATAATTGAGGGGACAATTGGAGTGAATCATAGAAGAAGATAAGGAAATAATTAAAGAGGTGGTTGAGAAAATATCTCCATGTCTTTTATGAATTGAGGGAAAATAATTCAATGTCCCCTTCGGATACCTTTAGCAAAATAAGAAGAAGGCTATATAATTGAGCAATAATTTAGGGAGACAAGATTGGTAGAAGTGTTGGTAAATTTTGAATGTTTCTTAGGAAGACTTGGTAAGAAAATACTATAGTGGTATATTTTTTTTTAATGATCGTAAACAACTTAGTAATTTTAAATAGTCACATTTTATTCATTAAATTTTACAAAATCATGCCCGTTAAAAATACGGGTGTTACAGCTCTCCCCTCCTATAAAAAATTTCGTCCTCGAAATTTCTTACACTGATTACAATGTTAAAACAAATGTGGATACTTTTCTCTCATTTCAGATTCAAGTTCCCATGTGGCTTCCTCCACATCATGGTGTTGCCACATCACTTTCACCAGAGGAATTTCACGACGACGTAATATTTTTATTTCATGATCCAGTATTTGAACTGGAATTTCTTCATAATTCGTATCTCCTTGAATCGGCACATCTGTCCACATGATCACATGTGAAGGGTCGGGTTCATACTTTCTCAACATCGATACATGAAACACATTATGTACATGAGACAATTGTGGTGGTAGGTCTAAACGGTATGCCAACGTTCCAATGCGTTCCACAATCTCAAACGGTCCTGTATACCTTGGTGCTAACTTTCCTTTAACACCAAATCGAGATACACCTCGTTTTGGTTTCACTTTTAAGAACACAAAGTCTCCAATCATGAACTCTAAAGGTCGCCTCCTCTTATCTGCATAACTCTTTTGTCGACTTTGAGCTGTCTGAAGACGTTCGCGAATAATCTGGATCTTGTCCGTTGTTTCTCTGATAAACTGAGGCCCAAGTTCAAGACGCTCTTCCTTTTCAGCCCAACACAATGGAGATCTACAAGGTCTACCATATAAGGCCTCATATGGAGCCATTCTAATACTTGCTTGGTAACTGTTGTTATATGCGAATTCAACATATGGCAGCTGTGCAGCCCAATTTGTTCCAAAGTCCAGCACACAAGCCCGAAGCATATCCTCGAGAATCTGAATGACACGTTCAGATTGTCCATCTGTTTGAGGATGAAAAGCTGTACTAAAATTCAATTGAGTTCCCAAGGCCCTCTGCAATCCTCTCCAAAATTTCGACGTGAAACGTGTATCTCTATCGGAAACTATTGACATTGGCACTCCATGCAATGTCACTACCTTTTCCACGTATAATTGACATAATTTTGAGACACTATAACTAGTTCTGATTGGGATGAAGTGGGCTGTCTTAGTTAAACGATCTACAATTACCCAAACGGTGTCATGCCCTATTTGAGTCTTAGGAAATCCAGTAACAAAGTCCATTGTCACATGATCCCACTTCCATTCTGGAATAGGTAAGCTCCTCAACTCGCCTCCAGGCTTTTGATGTTCCGCTTTAACCTGTTGTCACGTCATGCACTTAGAGACAAAGGTTGCTACATCTCGTTTCATTCCTCGCCACCAGTATTGTCGTTTTAGATCCATATACATTTTTGTGCTTCCAGGATGAATAGCAAACTTTGAACGGTGAGCCTCATCTAGCACCGCATGCCTGAGATATGGATCCTCTGGAACAACTAATCTTCCTTTGTAAAGTAAAAATCCTTCTGGCTCAATCTGCCATCCATCCAGTTGTTCTCCATTTTGTATTTGCTCCCAAACCCTACGTAATCCTTCATCGTGCCATTGTCCTTGTTTTACTTTCTGAATTAACGTAGGAGTTGCTATCACATTGAATAGGAAAGCTCTCTCGTCATCTTCATAATATTGCAAGTTGAAGTCAGCAATGGTGACTCGTCTCCAATCTTCCAATGCTAAACTGGCTATACGTCCGTTGTTCTTACGACTTAGAGCATCTGCCACGGCATTTGCTTTTCCAGGATGATATTGGATACTAAAGTCATAGTCCACCATGTACTCAGTCCATCTTCGTTGCCTTAGATTGAGATCCTTTTGAGTAAACAAATATTTCAGACTTTGATGATCTGAATATAGCTCGAACTTTGCGCCATATAGATAACATCTCCAAATTTTGAGTGCGAAAACCACAGCAGCTAACTCAAGATCATGTGTGGGGTAGTTCCTCTCATGGGGTTTCAATTGGCGTGAGGCGTAGGCAACTACTCGTCCATGCTGCATTAACACACAACCCAAACCGTTTCCTGAGGCATCAGTGTATACTGTGTAAGGCTCCTCGTTGTTAGGTATGATTAGCACAGGTGCACTAGTGAGTCTTTGCTTCAGTTCCTCAAATGCTTCTTCACATTTATCATCCCACACGAACTTGACATTCTTCCTTGTGAGTTTTGTTAATGGAGAAGCAATCTTTGAAAAATTCTCTACGAAGCGTCGATAGTATCCAGCTAGTCCGAGGAAACTTCAAATCTCCGACACGTTCTTTGGTCGTTCCCAATTTAGCACTGCTTCAATTTTGGAGGGGTCCACTGAGATGCCTTCTTCAGAGACAACGTGTCCAAGGAACTTGACCTTCGTCATCCAGAAATCACATTTTTCTCTTTTTGCATAAAGACCATGTTCTCTCAACGTTTGTAGAGCGATCCTCAAATGCTCAGCATGTTTTTCTTCGTTTTTAGAATAGATCAAGATATCATCTATGAAGACAATGATAAATTGATCTAAGTACGGTCGAAAGACACGGTTCATCAAGTCCATGAAAGCCGCTGGTGCATTAGTCAACCCGAAAGGCATGACAAGAAACTCAAAATGACCGTAGCAAGTCCGAAAAGCTGTCTTTGGAATGTCCTCTTCTCTTATCTTCAGTTGGTGATATCCGGATCGTAAGTCAATCTTTGAGAAATAGCAAGATCCTCCTAACTGATCGAACAACTCATCAATTCGGGGTAGAGGGTACTTGTTCTTGATAGTCAATCGATTAAGCTGGCGATAATCGACACAGAGCCTCAACGATCCGTCATGTTTCTTCACAAAAAGTACTGGAGCTCCCCAAGGTGATGTACTTGGTCGAATAAATCCTTTTTCCAGTAATTCGTCCAACTGCTTCCTCAATTCCACTTTCTCAGCAGGTGCCATTCGATACGGAGCGATAGAAACAGGCGTTGCTCCTTGAGTTAGGTCGATGACAAACTCAATTTCTCTATTAGGCGGAAGTCCGGGCAATTCATCTGGAAAAACATCTGAAAATTCGTCCACCACAGGAGTGTGAGAGGATAGGTCACTCTTCTTTAGTTCTCCATTTGAAGCAAAGATCGTCCCAAGATTGGTGAAATTCCTTCGTCCTCCAATACAAGCCTTTAGCACTGGGGCTGGTGTCACTGTTCCTGTTTTTGCCTGAAATTCGACGACTTGTCCATTCTTGGTGAATAAAGAGACACGTTTCCTATGACAATCTACTATTGCCTGGTATTTAGTTAGCCAATCCATTCCTAAGATTACATCAAACTCTGTCATAGTTATTACATATAGGTCAGCCGATAGTTTATGTTCTCCAATAACAATACACACTGATTTACAAATTATGGATACTTCAGCTATCCCGCCCATTGGTGTACTAAGGGTTAATGATGAACTACATGTCTCAGTTTCTAATTGTAGTACGGAAGCAAATAACATAGATATAAATGAATGAGTGGCACCAGTGTCAAATAATACATGAGCCCAAGAATGAGACACGTGAATCATACCGTCTACAACTGAGTGATCAGCCTGTTTTGCTTGTCCAGCTGTAGCCGTAATTGCATAAGCTTGTGCTGGTGCTTTTCCTTTATCACTTTTTCCTCGGTTTCCTTGGCTACTACTAGCCTTATTATTATTTCTCCCAGAAAAATATGGCCTTTGATTCATTGAGCCTTGTGGAGTCGGTTGGAAGTTCTGATTAGCATAAAAATTGGAACCCTGTGGCCGCTGTTGATAGTTGTACTGAGGCTGGAACCCTCGAGGTTGAGTTACTGAGACTTGGGAAGCTGGAGTGTTTTGCTGAGGCGCTCCACGATTTTGACTCCCTCCCCAAACAGTGGAGCCAAAATGACTTCCTTGTGGCCTTGGTGCAAAGGATGATTGTGTAGGGTGGTTAGGGCAATTTCTCCTCAGATGTCCCACTTGTCCACAGTTATGACAAGCATACGGTTGGAAACGACCACTACCAGAAGATCCACCACCAATAGTCACTCCACTATGCTGAATGACTTGCCCTTGTGACTTCTCTTTCTTACTTATTTTCCTTTGACGCCCACCAAGAACCCTTATACTCTCCATAGAAGTTATTTAGTTCTGTCTCTGCCCGCTGTGCCGCAGCTACAAGATCAAGAAAATCTGTTGATGGAACAGCAGCTATCATTTGTCTGATTTTCGGCCTCAGGTTATTTCTAAATTTTTCGCATCTCGCCATTGGATCCGATACAGCCCCGGGATTGTAGCGAGACAATTCTATAAATCGAGCATGGTATTCAGCAACTGTTGTATCTCCCTGCACCAGGTTTTCAAATTCTCGCATCATTGCTTGCCTATGGCTCTGAGGAATATAGGTGTTGCGAAAAATGGTTTCGAACTGCTCCCATGTAAGATTCGGCACGTCATAGTCGTCTTTCTGAAGATCCCACCATTCTTCGGCTTTACCCTCAAATATATATGTTGAAAAGCTAACCCAATACTCCCGTGGAATCCTCAAGGTGTCCAACTTCTTTTTGACTGCCTTTAGCCATTGTTCTGCTATGACCGGGTTAGGTTCTCCACTAAATGTGGGTGGTTTCTGCTTCATAAACTCCTTCAACAGAGTTAGATGTCGTTGTTCGGGATCACGAACCTCCACAGGTTTTTGCACATTTTGTAATGCTTGAAGAATTTGTCCTAAATTATTTACTTCTGGTGCAGCTGGCGGGGATTGTGTTGCATGTTGTAGTTGCTCATCTTCTTGAGCTTGTTCCATCGGTTCCGGTTGCTCAACTTCTTGAGCATGTTCAACCGGTTGTGACAGCTCAGACGATTGCATTTGACGTCTTGGTGGCATAGTTTCTACTGGCTGCGAAAATTTAACTAGGATCAGTACCAAATGATGATGACATTAACACCTAACTTTAAAACCATTCCCAAAGATTAATTTTTAAGGTGGTGCTATACCCCCTAGGTTAATCGAACCTAGGCTCTGATACCAAAAATTCTGTAACACCCCTATGTGGGGGTTAACAGTTTTAAATAAATAAAAATAATTTTAAATTTTATATTATTTAAATCAATTAAACAATGCCCATGGGTCTTTAAACAACAAGAAAAATAAAAATAAACGTTTTAAATACAAACCACAGTTTTTAGTGTAGCACCAAATATATATAATTACAGTCATCATCACCATAGTACAATTCCCAAATAACTTAACACAGCCATAAAAAAAAATAATACAACTCTTACATGTTGTAGATAAGTTGTAATTAAACAGGGTCTTCTAACACGAAAACAGCAAGATTGTTTTCGCTTATTCCTCTTCAAATATGTTGCACTGAGTTCCACATGAGATATGAAGATATGATAGGGATGAGCATCGACATGCCCAGTAGGGAAATCATGACTCACCTTATGGTTTATCCATTACCACATTAAAAACTGCATGGTTAGTAGGTTACATCATATTCCAGATTATGAGGTTTATTATGATCACATCTTATGGATACCGTAGTTAATCATTACCAAGTGTCATAATTACACATTTATACAAATATTACCAATCATCATTGTTCCTAGGTATCCATGTTAAATTGAGTATCACTCAACTCATCGAAACCCAAATGGGCGTACTTGATCACCCTATAAACATTTCAAGGGTGTTCCGGTGAGGGGACATCAAGCCCCGAGTCCTCACCAAATCGATTCCTGTACAGTGTGTACTGGGACTTTCAACCCAAGGAAGCGTCATCACCTTCCCCCTATTTTTCCTTTTAGGGTATTCGTGCCCAAGGACGTAACCGTCGCCCTTTTTACATCTCACTATTCCTTTGTATTCAATTTATATTTATAGAGTCAATTTCCTAACCATGCTTCTCAATTTATAACATATGTCAAATCATTATATTTATCGCTATACAATATACATATTTTACAATATAAAACAATCAAATTTAATTTACCAAAACCTCACAAAAGATGAGTAATAGAATCCCTACCTTCAAAGCTTAACAACAAACTTTTATTCTCGGAATTAATCAACGTTAGCTCCACACATCCTTGACCCTAAGGCATGCATAAGGACAATTAAAACTAAAGCACAACGTATAATCACATTCATAAGTGAATTATGTGTAAACCCGTCTACTAGTGCCATTAAAGTATTTTTATGCAATTGTTCTTTAAATACCAAGTAAACAATTTTTATCTTAAACGCAATATAAAATACATACAAGCAATTTTTATGTTTTAGTCTCTAATAAGAATTCATAAATCATTTAGGGTAGTATTGGAAAGGTTGTAAGACATTAAGAGACTAGAAGGTGAGCAAAATTGGGTTTTTGGTTCAAGTTAACAGCTAGTATACCATGACAACTTGGTGGTATACTTTTGTAAAAAGGCGGGTTCACTATCTACAATTAACACACGGGTTAACAGGTGGTTTACTTAAGATAGACGGGTGGTTTATTACCACTGGCAGGTTTACTAGTTTCTAATCCGAAAATTGAAAAATTCATAGAAATTAAAATACAACTCCGATTTAGGGTCATGATAGCTCATTGGAAAGCTTAGGATGTCTACTTTTTAAATATGCAAACCAATTTACAAAATTCATTTTCATTTAACTCCAGAATTTTAAGAAATAGCCACTGCCCATAGAGGTATTATAAAGTTTATGGGATGTCAAATTTTTCTTTAACTTAAAGCATATTATCCTTGTTTAAAATCTCAAAACCATTCCAAAATATGCAACATGCATTATATAATCAGAATAAACATATTCTCATGAGTTTTATACCAAAATCATTATCAAATTATATCTCTAGCCTTTCTTGTAAATAATGATGAAAACATGCTTAAATTTGCTCTTTAAGCTCAAAACATTAGAACATCAATCTTAAAGTTATGGAAACCGGTTTTAAACATTCCTAACATGTTTCTAACATTGTCATCAAACCAAAATAAAAGTTGGTTGTGGGTTGTAACTCAAGACTCAAGTTTTTGTTCATAAATGTTTAAGGATGCATGTTAACATAACTAGAAATTTGCATGAATTTTGAACACGAAAATTATGCATTAAACATGGAGAAAATACATACTAAAAACTAAGTTTAGATTAAAGAAAACCTACCTCAAAACTTCTTTGAAAAGCACCAAAGTTCGGGTTAACAATCAAGCTTGAATTAACTCTAAAACCGCCTCGATCATGGTTGGGAATTATAATTGTCTTGGCCACAAAGAGAGCTTTGTGCTCTATGTCTTTAGTTAGAAATTTGAAGTGAGAAAGGGAGAGAATGAGAACTAGAGAAGAAGGTGGTGATAGTTAAATAAAAAGATATCAAAATGCTTAAGAGGAATGGGATGTTTACGGGGGAAAGTTGTAAGAAGAAACAAAAGAGTCTTAAAGGAAAATATCATCTTGTCTCCCATGAAGATTTTTAGCAAATCATGCTAACATAATTGAGGGGACAATTGGAGTGAATCATAGAAGAAGATAAGGAAATAATTAAAGAGGTGGTTGAGAAAATATCTCCATGTCTTTTATGAATTGAGGGAAAATAATTCAATGTCCCCTTCGGATACCTTTAGCAAAATGAGAAGAAGGCTATATAATTGAGCAATAATTTAGGGAGACAAGATTGGTAGAAGTGTTGGTAAATTTTGAATGTTTCTTAGGAAGACTTGGTAAGAAAATACTAAAGTGGTATATTTTTTTTTAATGATCGTAAACAACTTAGTAATTTTAAATAGTCACATTTTATTCATTAAATTTTACAAAATCATGCCCGTTAAAAATACGGGTGTTACATAAACAATCAAAACTTGTGAGTTCTCTACTTGCTTTCTCATTTTATGATCAATGCATCTTTGTCGCCTAGTACCGATGCAGAGCGCGAATCTATATTGTGAGTTCCATATTTTAACACTGCAGGTAGCTTGATGTATGCAATAGCATGTACAAAGCCAGACATTTCACAAGGAGTTAGGATTGTGAGCAGGTACATGCTTGATCTTGGTAAAGGACATCGGTTAGCACTGAAATGGATGGTTTGATTTTTGAGCAGGATGAATCACTTGGTTAGAATGTATTTGCATACATTGAGTTTGATTTTACTGGTGATCTTGACAGGCATTAGTCGACTACCACTTATAAATTTACTCTTATAAGAGCTCCAATAAGTTGGAAGTCTACCTTGCAGTCACAATGACTTTGTCTACTACACGGGCAGAGTATACAGTAGTTACAAAGGTTGTAAGGAAACTATTTAGCTTAATAGATTATTGGAAGACTTGAAAGTTGTTCAAAGTCAGATCAGCTTGTATTATGACAATCAGAATGCTATTCACTTGGCAAAAAAGCCAAGTTTACCATGTACGGATGAAGCATATCAACGTGAGATAACTTTGTGTAGGAAATTTTTGAAGAAAGAGAGATCTTACT
The DNA here is from genome assembly GCA_025403435.1 of Artocarpus heterophyllus. Classification (NCBI taxonomy): domain Eukaryota; kingdom Viridiplantae; phylum Streptophyta; class Magnoliopsida; order Rosales; family Moraceae; genus Artocarpus; species Artocarpus heterophyllus. The sequence continues at coordinate 3,378,408 of CM046346.1, read as the reverse complement.
TCAAAAGATTATGACGGCAAAAAATCCTTCAGAAGTGATGACTAAGGTGGTGACAACGATCAAGTTCAAAAATTACTTGGACTTAATCAATATCTTGCGAGCTTGGATTTTACCATGTACGGGCGAAGCATATCAACGTGAGATCGCATTGCGCCGGAAATATTTGAAGAAAGAGAGATCTTGCTTTAAAATATTACGACGGCAAAAAATCCTTCAGATATGATAACTAAGGTAGTGACAACGATCAAGTTCAAACATTGCTTAGACTTGATCAATATCTTGCGAGCTTGAACATCTTTGGGTGTATGACACCTGTGGGCGCATTTGGAGGCATTGCAGAAGATAAGCTTTGTTTGCTAGAGGATATGTGAAAAGAAGTTGAATATGACTGACAAACCCGTCAAGGTAGAGATTTGTTGTGTTTAGATTTGTTTTATAATAACCCACATGGATTATGACTGAATTGTAGCTGCCCTCTATCCTAAATAAATATGGCTTGACTCCTTCAATTGTATCACCCAAAAATTTAAGATTCCTCTTTTCTTTTTGTTTAATATTATGGAATTTTTTTTCTCAGACACTTAGGTGGATATTTCAATAATTAATTGCTCTCAAATGTTCACATTTACCATCACAGCAATGTGGGGTTGTTTTTGAATTTTAAATTCACACTCGAGTTTTTTTGTTTTTTAGATTTTTATTTTCCACTCAAATGTTCACATTTACCATCAAGTCAATGTGATGTCAGGTTACGTTGGATCTGCCCTTCCCTAACTAACCTCATTAAAAAAAAAAAAAAAGAATCTCTTTTTTTTTAAACCTTTATCTTTCCTTTTTATTTATGATTTTCCACATAGGTACAATCAATTTAAATAATGAATTCATCGGGCCAAATGCTTACATAGAAATCCAAATACATCTATGATCTACACCTAGTTAGCCATTTTTTTGGAGAATGACTGCACCATCGCAAATCGATAATACAACGGAAACGCTATGGGGAACAGATCTACTCCTTCTTAAATAGTGTTACCCTTAAAATCAGCTGGCAAAAAAAACAAAAAAAAGAAGAAAAACATGAGAAACCCTTACTTTCTACATCCTATAAACTGCAAGGTTACTCCTACCCATTGATTTTGAATTTTAGGATAATTTTTGAAACCAACTCTTGAGAAAAATATGCTACTGTGTGATATCTTCCTTATCTTATAATGAATAGCTTTTTTTATCTTCTGTAGAACATATAATTAGAATAGAGTGAATTGCATTAATTAAGTGTAACTGTTGTTGCTTTCTTTGGTAACAGAGTAGCAAATTGAAACATTAAGGGTAGATTGCTCAAATTGTTACATCATGACTCTGAACGGTTATTGTTAGCACAACTGATACCCAAAGAAGTATTGCTATTGGAATGACACTCACTGAGTAGAGGCTGAATAGAAAGTTTTACGGTCTCCCCAACTACTTACAACCAAAAGCGGCACAATTAGAAGTTGTGAGGCTTAAATTGGTAAACTTTTAAAGAAGACGTAACTTCAACTTGCTGGTGTAGGTCATGTTCAAATAACACTATTGTTTGGTAAGTAAAAAAGATAATACGCAACTGTCCTTGCAAAAAAATCCTTAGAAAACTATTAATGTAACAAGAATCAATTTTAATTTATATTGTTAATATCAGACGTTACAACAAATAGAATGTTAATTAATCATAGGTCTTATCCACATTTTTTTTTCTTTTTTTCTTTTTTTTGATAACTCGAGAGATGTAGGCCTCTTTGAGCATATTTGACAAATCCTTTTTCTCCTTCTTCAATTGTCATGTACACCGAACTGAAGAGTGACGTAGCAGATTAATTAATTTAATTTAACCAAAATTTTAATGAAAATTACCGATTTAATAATTTTGAGTTATTTAAAAATATGACAAATTAAAACCCTTTTGAAGCAACTATCGTTAAGTTAAAGCAAATAAAAGAAAGATAAAATAATAAAGCCTCCTATTTACCAGTCGGGCCTCACCGGACCCATATCTGTGCACACACATAGTATGACAATAATAAATTACAACCACAGTCCAAGCACAAAAAGGAAAGAATTAAAATATTACATACCTTGATTTAATAAGTAAATAACCTCAAACTAGAAATCCTACAATCCATGCGTCTACTCGGTGGAGTCCCAATCGGTCCTAAGCTGAAGTCCACCTAGAGGGGGGAAGTTTTAAAAAAAATAAAATGTGAACGGGTGGTTCAGTAAGACTAAGCTTTTGAAAACAGCAATATGAGCATAAAAATTTAGCATTACCATTAGTTTACAAAACACAATTAATAAACAAAAATCATTCTTACCAATTTAGTCCATTGTTCATCCAGAAATAGACTCATTATTGTTATCTCGGGCAAACCATTAATATCACAACTGTAGTAGCCTAGCTGGGTTTCGAGACTTGCCCAAGGTTGTACTCTACACGACCCGATCTCTGAGTATGGCATCATGCCCCAATATGTCATTCCGAATGGGATTTATGACACATTCGGTATTATATCATTATTTAAGTCTCATCTTATCGAGTGTTCTCATTTACATTCATTATTCGATTCATTATGATCATGCTTTAATCAACAAATAATGAAAATAACCAAAAATATCATACCAATCATCTCTTGAAGTCATTTTGAAAGAAAACCCTTTGTGGCCAAAATCTTTTTAAAAAACATGGCTACCCAAGAAAGAGGTTTGGAGTCCCACCTCGATATCCCGCACCGAAGCCTAACACCGTAGTCCCGATTCGCTATATGTTAACTCTACGAAACCATGAACAACCTTAAAGGTAAACTAAGTTCATCAATATCTACCTTAGAGTATTCTACATTACTATGCTAACTCATGGTGTCTTAGTATGCCTTTAATAATCACAAAATCATGTTGTCAGGTCCAGGTTTCTTTGTGTGTTTTAAACAATGAAAATAAGTGAAAAACAACAAATTTTACAAGGCCCTATCGGCCTGTTGAACTTCCTAGACCGGCCTGTCGAACTTCTACAGTTAGGCCTATTGGCTATATAGAACTGGCCTGTTGAACTGTTCCAGGTTTGGCTTGCTGACAAGATGAGTTCGACATGCCGTACTCATGAGTCTGGCCTGTCGATGCTCAAGATCGACTTGCAAAACTGGCAAAATCTGGAAAATTTTAGATTTCGAGTCTTGGCCTCCCCGAGCTTGAAATCCCATTTCCAACCTGTTTTTCATTTCTCAAAGCATATATAATGTTCATAAATGATAAGAAAACATACCAAGACACCTTTAAACAAGTTTTACATAGAGATTTTTAAGTAATTTTGAAAATGAGAAAAAAGAAACAAACTTGATTTAATTCAATTTTTGTCCAATCAAGCCTAGATTCATGATGATTGGGGCTCCACTTAGTTAGAAAGGTTTCTAAGCTTAAGGAAACTTGGATTACAACATTCAAAGAAAATTGAGAATTTTGGAAAAATTTGAAATCTTGAAAAATAGAGTAATTAACCTCGAATTCAAGCTTTGAATTGAGTTTGTGGAGGCCTAATCACGCTCCTAAGCTTCCAATCCAGCAGAGGAGCAAAGCTTGAGCCCAAGATTTCGAATCAAAATGAGAGAGAAGAGAGAGAAGGCAGCGAGAGAAAGAAAGAGAGAATCTAAGAGAGTGTGAGGGAGAGGTTAAATAGAGGAAAATGAGGGTGGTTTTTCAACTGTTAAAACCATGTCCCGCACATGGTCTTCAAAATATGACATATCAGATATTTGACAAATTGTTTTGTTTCAAAATTTAAAATAATAAATAAAAATAAACAAAAGTAAGATTAATTTAAAAATATAAATAAAAATAATCAAAAGTAAGATTAATTTAAAAATGTCACAAAGTAATTAGATTAAGTTTAAATTACATTAAGGCATACTAATTTACCATTTCATGTTAATCACACTTAATTAAATTATTGAGTGTTACATCGATTCTGTATTGAGATTTAATCCGTCATGAGTTGTTTTTTTACTTTACCATGTTTTCATATGTTGTGTTTTATCCTTATTTGATTGTTTTATGACTTTTATTTAAAAGTTTTGGCCTAATAGACCTATAGAATGTAACCACAAGCAAAAAAATGTTAGCGTAAAAAGATTGACAAACTCAATATGATATATATGTACAGTGATAAATAAAACACAAATTCAAATATCAAAATAATATTTTTGCAAACTATAATATGTCATTTTAATATTTTTTAAATAATATAATATTATTCAAGGGTGAGGCCACATTGGAGGTCGTTTTCTTGAACTTTTTTTTCTTATAATTTTATATATGGGATTCTATAAAAATTGTATTTCATCCTTCTAAAATTTCATTGTGTCTTTCTTAAAATTATATTTCGTTCTCTTAAAATTAATTTCGCCCTTCACTTCATTAGTACCTCCACCACTTACTAATTTTTCTAGCTCCGTCTCTGGTACCATCATGATCTTTCTTTAAAATATAGGGTATCAAAATGATAAAAACCCAATCTATTAATTTTCCTTTTCTTTCTCATGTTTCATGTTTTATATTTAGATAGTTCATATGAAACATCTAACTATAACACAACTTTAAATTGTCAAAATTTCAACAAATGTTTAAAAAGTTTTTATCGTACTTTCTTAATCAAACATGCTTTTTTTTTTTAAATATTAGAGGAGTGTTGATAAAATTTTTATTGTACTTTTTTAATCAAACATGTTTTTCTTTCCGTTTTTCTTATCTTTTTTTTTCTTTCTTTTTTGATTACATTGGAGGGGTGGAACAATTATGTAATGGCAAATGCAAAAGGATGACTGGACGAGGAATTGTTGACAAAGTTGAGGCCCTCAAGAATGCCAAAACCCACGTGCGAAAGGAAATATGAGTTTCATCTCACAGAGATATAACCTGTTATTTATAAAATTATAATCTTAAATTTAATATATAGTGTATTTTTTACGTCGAGTTTTATTGTTTTTATCAATAACAAACTTAAAACCCGTAGGTTTAATATTATTGCTCCAAGAGAAAATGCAGCTTCTCCTGTCAAAAAGCCTTCCATTGCCCACTGCAACTATAGAGTAAGGCCATAACACAGACAGTTCCTTTCATAACACAGACAGTTCCTTTCCATTCGAGTGGACCAAACCAAATTGACCAATCGACGACAATGATGTTTCGGCCGGTGTTTCCCATTAATTAAAAAACAAAATCAAAGAAAAAGAAAGAATGGAGACAGGGATAGGGACAGGGATAAGGAAATAAGATTAAGAATTGCTATACAAAGGAAATACCTTTTTAATACAGTGCAGTATTTGGAAAGTATTTCTAGGTAAGTTATACTTGATGGGATGTTTTTGGAGAGTATCTGGAATCATATTTTGTAGGATCAGGTTTTGATTTAAATTTAACTATAAAAGAAGGATTCAAATTTTCTCCCAAATAAATTAACATGAACAGGTGAAAACTCCAATTTTCTATTTGTCATCGCATATCAAGAAGATCAGAGCCACCCCAAGTGCGGGACACGTTAGCAATCAGTAGGTAAGCGTCACTTGTCACGAAAACAAATGTTTCATTAATGGCGTTTTGTCCATTTGTGTATCTCTCTTAAAACCCACTCAAATCCCAAATCTCAAATTACCGTCCAGAACTCTCTCAAAACATCCCACCACTTTCCCCACTCTCTCTACCTTATTCTCGCTCTAAAAAGCTCCATCTTTTTCTCTCTCTAAAAAAAGACCATCATCAGTAATGGCGGATTGGGGGCCGGTGATAATAGCGACGGTGCTATTCGTGCTGCTGAGCCCGGGGCTGCTTTTCCAGATCCCGGCGAGGGGGAGAGTGGTGGAGTTTGGGAACATGCAGACAAGTGGCGCCTCCATATTCGTCCACGCCATCGTCTTCTTCGGCGTCATCACCATCTTCCTCATCGTCCTTGATGTTCACATCTATGCGGGTTAATTTGTTGCAAGCCTAATTATTAATTAATGTACTTTGTGGGTTTTCTCTTTTAATTCTTTTTCTGGGTTGATTTGGTTTATTTAGAGATCGGAAAAATGAAAAGTCTCTTTCTAGCAGTGATGTTGTTGTAGATGATTATACGTGATTTTCAGTGTTTTGGTATTTAAGCATAGATGTCTTTTACAAGTCATTTATTTGACAATTTAGTTGTACTCTGATTATGGAAGCTTATAATTTAATTAGTAGTTTAAATGTATGAAAATATTACAATATATGGCTGAATTATTGTGATGATATTGAAATACTTAAAAAGCATCCGTAATTATTTTTAATAATATCATAGTAATTATTTTGATATTTATAAAAAAAAATTAAACTTTTTTCACTCTTTAAAATTATTCTTTATACTTAGAAGTATTTTAAGTTAATTATTGCACTTTTTTTTTGGTCTCGAATTTAGCCTTTCAATCTAATTTTGGGTAAAAAAGCTAAGATTATTTGCATAAATTTCCTAACCTATATCAAAAAACAGACAACTTGTCTTCTTTGTTAAATTCTATTTGCATTAATTAAATATTAAAAAATTATATTTTTTGAAAGTTTAAAAAATTATATTAGAATTATAATTAAATATATACAAAAATAATTAAATTTGGAAAAATTTTAATTTTTTCTAGCTTTTTCATTCTTTCCGTTCCTCATTTCTCACTTTCTCTATTACTTTTTCTCTCTATGGTATATAGATTTTATGTTCTTTACTGAAGAATTTAAGTCACTTAATAGACTTTTTCAACGGGTGGTTGCAAGCCTATCTTTACACCGAAATATCAATGCTATTAAACTTCAAGATAGAACAATTTAAGAAAATTAGTAATTAGTTTTTTCGTCAATAATTCATAGATAATAGGAATTGCATAAAACTCAAACCAAGAAACTAGAAACATAAATTCACATTAAATAAAAACAACTTCTATGATTAATTAACAAAACAAAATAAAACTCAAACAAAGAAATTGAAACCTCCATTCACCACTAGCACACCTTTATTACTCCCACCACACTGCCACCAACTCATCCTTTATTGCAAGGTAATATTGAAAAAGTCACTTATTCTTTAGATAACATCAATATAGTTTCAAGAAAACATCATTTATATACCTCCCATTATTTTTAGGATATATAAGATCTCTTTTAACCCTCGTTGTTTAATGCCTTGGAAGGCTGGAAAGTGATGAGCCCAGAGCGGATCAATTAGAAAAATAACCCTTTTGTGGTATTGATTTTGAATCTTAACACATCTGTAAAAAATAAAAAAAAAGTTTGAAATACATTATTTTCAAAGAGTATAAGGATATAATTGATAAGTATTTTAAGTTAAGACAAACGAATAAGTGTTATTTAAAGATATTTTGATTTTTTTTTTTGTTTAAAAAAATGATGTGAATCAAATGAATAAAAAAAAATAGTATAACATAATAATTTTGATAGTAAAGAAATAGTTTACCCTCTTAATATATTAGCTTGCAGCCCTCAGCTTTGCTTTACACGGGCCAGGCTTGGTGTTATGGGCTTCGACTATGAAACATTAAGAAGCGTGAGAAAAAGGGTAAATAAGTATACTGATTTTTTTTATTTTTTTTTTAAATTAGGCGTGTTGTTTTAGCGGAAGTGCTATAATAATACCTATTAAAAGCTCTTAGCAACAAGACTCATTTTATATAACTATTAGATGATAAATTAAGGGTCAAAATTTACCCTCTCATAAAAATAAGAATAGATTTAACCACATCTGATTATAACATTTTTTAATAAAACAATTATAAAAATGAAAAAAGTGCAAAACTTTTAGAATTAAGAAAGGGAAAAAAGTCTACAACAAAGGAGACGAAGGGGGCTCGACGTCGGCAGCAGATGAGGTGGGGTGGCTCAATGGCGATGGTCGATGGTGACCATTGTGTTTGGGAGACTCGCAATGCCGACCACCACAATTTTTGCGACGCCATTAGGAGGCTCTGCAATGGATCGACGCCAGCAGCAAGGAAGGGGGAGGTGGAGAGGTTGGCGGGCTTGACGGCTGAGGATCGACAGCAGGGGCATTGACCCAGGCGACCGGTGGAGGAGGAGGACCTCTTGTGGCAGACCTTCAAAGGCTGCGGATTGACAGCAATCCAATGGTGGTTGAATCGCAATTGAACCTTGACAATGCATTCGTATATGGGCTAGGCTTGTTGACAGCTGATCTATGGTTTTGCTGTGACACTTTCAAAGCCAAGAAATGAAGTATTCTCCGTTGGCAGCCCACCCATTTCAGAAACCTTGGAGGGTTTCTAATAAATTAGATTGGGTGTGGGTAGGATCATTAAAGCAATGGTAACCTTGTTTATCTTCAACCATTAAATATAGATCTAATAACTAATAAACGAGCCTTATTGATAAGAACTTTTAGTGACTCTTATTATAGTATTCTTCTATAAAATTTGACTAAATAGCAGTAATTACAGAATTGCCACATGATCTCATATGGTGGTAAATTCAGGTAAATTCAAACTCATTAATTATGAGAATTTTTTTTAGTTAATTGTACACTTTGTTACAACAATCAAAATGACTAATAACAATGAAACCCATTGTAGACGTAACCACTGAAATTATATATATATGTGTATATATTATTTGCTACTATATGACGCAAATTTGACAAGAATTTCTTGAGCCAAATCCATGGCTGGGTCCTGGGGTAGAGAGGAGCCGCACTTCTGTTTGGTTTTCTAAATAATTTTCCAGTCTAATCCTTTTTAAATACAGCAAAAGGGGTTTTGAGCCCAAACCAAGGCTCAGAACGACGCCTCTAAATTTTAAGCAACACATAATTCAAACGAAATGCTCGAAATAAATGACATCTCACTTACTGTAGTCAAATGCTGCACTTGGGGAATAAAAACATAAACTACTAAAAAGGTGTTTGGCTTTTAGTTAAAACCAATTGGTTCTAATTATAAATAGTAAAAAGTTATTATATATTATAGTAAAAAAATAAAAAGTTATTACCGTATAAGGCCTCATATGATAGAGTGTTTTTAACCAAATTTGGTTGCAATCATTGATTTTAACCATACTTCTCAAACATCATTTAAAATAAAAAACACAAACGACTCAACCAACATGAAGGACTAGGCAATCCAACATAATTAATGTAATGACCCGAGAAATTCATTAATAAAATTTAATATTTAATTAGGTTTAATTAATGAATTTAATCTTAAAAATTATATTTTTTATAAAAATTGTGCTAATGTATAAATAAGCGTTTTTAATAGAAAATTTCACTGTGAACGTGATGCAATGTTGGATATTGTTAATACATATTTTATGAGTTTAAATACTCAAAAATTTGTAAATAATATCTATAAAATAAATTTATATTACAATTAATTGTAAAAATATGATATAAACGGATAGGTAATTAAAGTATAAATAAGATAGAGAGTCTACTAAAACCCTAAACCAGTGTAAAAGGGGGCCCGATGCAGTATAAGTATATTGTTAAGTGAAAACATAAATATAGAAAATGTTATGTTTGACCTCCAAAAATACACCAAAGGTAAGTAAAATATTTTATACAGTCTAAGAATATGTTTTGTACTGGTTTTACCATGGCAGTATAAGAAAAATATTGTGTAGTGAAAAATTACATAGTGTAAATTTTGTAGGCCCATCAAGTGGACTCCCATTACAATTTCATTGGGCCACCATGCCATGAAAAGTGGCCCAATCACACTAATGCCACATTAGGTAGCCCACTTGATTACTTGGTGAGTCACCAAGTAAGATAAGCTTGAATTAAATGCAAAATTAGCCAAAAAAATTTCATTTCTTCTTCCTCCCAAACAGGCAGCCATTAGAGCACCTTTCCAAAAAAATTTCAACTTCACATCTTTGCAAAATTAGCCCCAATTAAGTTCAAGAAGCAAAGTTCAAGGAATTTTACCAAGTTTAAGGTAAAAGCCTAAACTTTTTTCAAGTTTTCTAAGGATTTTTCTTGGGTTAAGGGAGAAATTGATTCAAGGTATTTTTGCATGAAAAATGCCTAGGAAAAAGGTTTCAAAGGAGCCCTTGGAAGGCTAGAAGCACAAAGTTTCCATTTGGGTAAGTTTTGATTTCTTAAGTTTTAAAATTATGTGGTTTTTATTTTGATTTTTATTCTTTCAAAAGTATGTGGGTATTTAAACAAAGTTTTGATTAAATTCCATGGATATATGATTTATGGTATGTTGGTATTGTAAAAATTTAACGTTTATTGTGCAAAATGGTAGTTTAAGCAAAATAGGTTGTTTTTGTAATTTTAAAGTTGGTTTTGCAAAAATGGTGATTGGGCATGAAAATGGTTGAGAAAAAGGTTGGAACTGCCTTCACAGGGGTGGAGATGCTGTTTAAAAATGAATTTTTATAAAAATGACCCAAGGACTAAATTGCAAGAAAAAGTCCTTCCTCGACAGATTTGAAAAATACCCAAAAACATCCCTATGCAGTGAGAATTTTGAAAAAGTTAAAACATAAAAGTTGTAGATCTCGACGAAACTATTTGACATCACAAACAGTTCGTCGAAAATCGCGATTGTTTGTGAGATATTAATTTTACAAAAATTTGTTGAAATTTAGAAAAATTTTAAAAGGGAAAAAACGTCATTTTATAAAAGGATTTAGGGTATGGTACTTTGAGCAAAAATGATCCTTGTGAAAAACAGAAAAATATGGTTTAAAGAGATTAATTTTAGTCCTAGGGGTAAAATTGTCAAAATTTTCAGATTAGGGACAAAATTGTAAAGTTTTGCTAAAATGGGGTGTAGATGTTAAATAAGGAGACCCGACACCCCAGGGTATTATTCTAAGGTCAATATGCGGCTATTTTCGCTAGAATAGTAAAATCAAGCTCAGGAAATTTAGGAGACCTATGGAGAGCAAAATCGTCATTTTTGTCAAAATCATCATTTTTGTCCGAGTAACCCGAACCGCTCTGAAACGTTCCAAAAAGCTAAAAAGGAATGATTAAAAAGATTTCCGCCTTCGTTAGAGACGATAGGGTAAAGTAAGATAAGGATAAGAAAACTAGTGGTTTTTGAAGTTGTATACAGTTATGCAACTCGATTTTTTAATTAATGAACATTTTGTTTTGAGACATAGAGGAAATAGTGAAATTTGGCTAATAGCTTTGTAATTGGCCAATAGGATCCTAGAAATCTAGGAAAGAGGAAACTGAGGTTGACTTGTGCAGCACTCGAATCAAGTAAGTATCCTCCCACCTACAGTATAGAATTGTAGGTATAGAATGTGAAATATGTATATGTATACATGTGTGTATATTAAGGTATATACTTGTGTGTATGCTATAATGTAAGTACCTGTAAGTATATTGGTGTGTACCTGTGAGTATATAAAATAGATACCTATGTGTATATTATGTTATATACCTATGTGTATATTAAAGTGTATCTATAAGTATATAAAGTATGTATCTGTGTGTATTGTACAGTACAAGAGTATTTATGTTTGGTGCATAACATGTGATTATAACTTCATGTATGGTATGATAACCATAATTATTGGGCTGGTAAATATATCACCAGAATTAAAAAAAGTGTCGTACCAACTCTTGACTCAAGAGGAGTTTAAAGATATAGTATGGTCTCGGTGTCACGTAGATATATGTGCGCAATGGTATAAACACTTAGGCCCTAGTAAGAGATAAGATATGAAAAGGATAAAGAATGTTCATAAGAAAGCATAATTGGATCATGCATTGTATTGAGTGTGCATGTGGGCTGTATTGGAACTTATTGGGCGTAAGCTCATTAAGTGTTTCATGCTGTAGATATTCCCACAAAAAGGTCAGAATAATTTCATTGATGAGCCGGCAGAATGATGATTAGCGTGCAAAATGGGTATGGATTCCGCCACAGTTATGTTTCTGCTGTAGTATATTTTAAATTATTTTGAAACGTGTGTATAAAAGTTGTAACATAGTTAAGTAAGACAAAAACCTCTCTTGAAAGTACTTGGCAAACAATGTTGTAGAAGAAAGTTTGCTTATGTAAATATATGTATATGTTTGTGTTTCAAAAGATGCTAAAATCTATATGTGGAAAAAAAAAATATTTCCTAAGTTTCCTCTATACGTAAGTAAGAAAAAAGTTTATCATAGCTCGAGAAAGGCGAGTTGTGACAATTAAAATGAAGGTAACCCACTTTTTCAAACAAAAAAAAAAAAAAAGAAGAAGGAAAAGAGAAAATTAGGCGGTATTCTACATATGTTTTTTAATTTATCCCACAACTTTGTCACTTATTGATGTTAAATTTTGTTGACTTTTAACTAGTCATTTATGGGGTACAAATATGAAACTCTAATATCTATGGCATAAATTCAAAATTGTGGCTTATGAGAGTATTTTTTAACCCTCCATTTGGCACATCAGTTTAAATTCTTTAATTTAAACAATTCTTAATATAAAGCTTTCAACAGCTACAATGTTTTGATGAAATAATTACTCAAACCAATAGTTTGAACCACTATCAAACACCCTATAGATCTTTCTAAATAAAGAGGAACAAGGACAAATAATCTTAGCTTTCTTTCAATGCTTTTTTAACAAGTTTGATGATGATAAAGAAAATGATCATTTTTTAACCTAAAAAGTTTACCCCATTGTCTAGAATTTACTTGGTAGATCATGTCACGTGTGTCGTCATTGGTCCATGTAGCTGAGTTTGGCCCGACTCACATAGATCGAGCAAAGACGAGTCAACATAGACCATTACGGTCAATGCAAATCCATACCAGTCTAGATGTGGGACCATTGGCACATTTTTCCCCCCAAAAAAGCATATGCATTCATGTTTTTTTTTTTTTTGGGTATGTAAGGTGGTGTTTGGTAAAATTAATTTTAACTTATTAGTTTTAACTTAAATAATGTAATGCTTTTATATGTTTTAGTATAAAATAAAAATATAATACAGTTTAAAGTTCTCACATGCTATAATACTTTAGTTTTAGCTTGCTTTCTAACACCTTATAAGCTTATTGTAAAAATCTGTCTTATGGTTAAATAGAGTGACTCATAATACTTTGTCCAAGAAAAGTTGGGTAAAAATATTATTGATATAAATTATTATTAGAGAGTTGAAAAAAGTTGTTAAATCACCTTTCTTTAAGTTGGACGGAAATGAGTAAAAAAGGACTAGTAAATTTCATGGACTTGAACCGTCTCAAATAAGATAAAATGAAAAAAAAAGGACGCCTTATTGGGTGGTATACGTTTTTGAAACTCTAAATCTGATCAAGATTACCTTTTTTTTTTTTTTCAAATCTGACTGTAAAAACATAAATAGATATTTCTTTTAGTTTTCACCTAAAAAATTATCAAAATTACAAAAAGATAGAAAGAAAGAAAGAAAGAAGGTGGAAATTAAAAAGAGGGCTTCTTTTGGTGAGAAACCTACCAACAATGCATATTTTGAAAACCTGAAATCTAATCATTTTTTTTGTAAGTCTAACGTAAAAGACAAATACTCATTAAAGAATATTTTTTTTGGATTCGCAATAGAGAAATTGCCAATTCAAAAAGCATTTGGTTGTGAGCCTTCACTAAGAGATCAGCATGCCCCACAAGACCAAATTCATAAACCACTAGTTGATCGTATGGAATCTATTCGGGGGATTTGACAGCCACCCACAAAAAAATAAAAACTAATAAAAAAAATAACCTTAACAATTGCAAAAGTGATACGCGTGTCAAGCCCTCTTTGGTTTTGGGTCCAGCCTCACACTGATTATAACACATGACCTGTTTAACGTTACACGGTTAATAAAACTAAAAAAAAAGTATCTAGGAAAAAAGTACAGAAAACTATAGGAAGGAATTGATGTTTTCATGGGGTTGAGAGTCATTGGTGATTTACATTGAGGTTTTTTCTTAGTTTTGGTGACAATTTGCCCTGAAATGGTTTTGAGATCGCGTCTAGTTCCTATTTCACTAAAAACATAACAAATTTTTCAAAAAATATTTTTGTATTTTATTAAAGAAATAAAAAATAAAATTTTGGTTTTTTATAGTTTAGAATTCGTAACATGTATTTGCAAAATTATGACAATATGTAATGTCACTTTTTCCTTGCACCCAGAACCATATTTTTTTAGAAGAAAAACAATCTTTTTATATATATATATATAAAAAAAACAAACATAATTATCAAAAATTCTCATTTTCATTTTCATACCTAAAGAACAAACCCATTCTAAAAACGCGTCAATATGGACACCTAAAAATTCTTACCCATGCCCTAGTGATTCTACAATACACGCGCTTTGGAAAAACAAAACTAAAAACAAATCTTAGTGCTTGTTTGAAAACATAGTTTAAACTTAAATTAAATACTATAGCAATATAAATTCTGTAAGAAAAAATGTTGTAACAAAATTGGTTAAATCAAAACTTTTTGATTCCAACTATGTTTTCAAACAAGCTCTTTAGGATTATTGACTCAAATTATTAAAAAATTTTGTTGTAGCGCTTTTTATTTTTATAAAAGAAAAATTATAACAAAATTAATAATACATGAAGGCAGAATTTTGTTCAAGAGTCCTAGGTTTAAAACCACCATCTTGAATTGTGGTGGGGTCATCACTGAGGCAAAGCCTTTACCAACGTGGCTTATCTTGTCTCCACAATGTCAGTCTTTCCAACAAAGCCAAGGCACATGTTTCGACTTTTGTGATTCCCTGTTAAAGTTACCTCCCAAGACTTTTGTTCACATATTAAAACCTTTCTTCATTTTCATCGATGATTCAAAAAGACATTCATTGGATTCACAAACTTTCGTTTTCGCGCACAAAAGTATACGTTATAGTCCAATCCAAACACAGTAAAATCAATCAACTATACTAGACGTTGTCAAGTTCCCATTGGATGTTCAGACTCCTATTCTATTCACCTAGGTTTAACGTGTCGACTCCTCATAGCTTACCAATATGTATATTTATGTACGTATACACATATTTAGTTTTGCTTATATTTCGACTGTCATACGTTGGTTTTCGAAAGATAAACATATAATAAAATAAAATAAAATAAAATAAACCCACCGCTCATTCTAAAAGTTCATTTTCCCAATTGGTAGACTAAAAAGTTCCTGCTACAAATGTTAGTATAAACTATAAACAGCAGAAATTTTATGCTAATATTTATGAATATTTACTATTATAATTTAACAATATGAATAAGAGGATACAAGAGTCCATTTATACTTATATGGTTTCTGTTTATTTTTTGATAGTAACTATATTTTTTTGCTTATTAAAGGAAAAAGAAATTTCCACTATTAACTCTTTTTAAAATATTAATTTTTTTTTTCGGTTGGTAAACTAAAAAGTTTCCCAAATTGTACTTTGTTTTAATGATATAGTGAAGTTTATTCAAATTTGAAGAAAAATACAAGAGCAAAAATAGCAATATAAATATTGTGCAATTAATTAAAGAAACTGAATCATATGCACGCAAAAATAATATAACAGATAATTTAGAAGACATAGGACATACACAATAAACCATCTACACTGTTTTATTGCATACCTATATGTGTAAGGACTTCGATTTTTATAGTTACGTTTTTAATGGTTACCTTTTTAGAAGTGTATATTTTAACAATAATTAATAATATGTATCATAAAAATTTAACCTAATAATTATTATAATTTTTAGTCAACTGTCAACTTTATTACAATAGTCAAATTTATATTAAATGACTAATAAAAACTAGTATACCTATTGAAAAAATAACATTGAAAACCATACATATGTATGTATACAAGCACAAATATATCTAATATTATAAGACTGTTGGTAATTACAATATAAGAGACAGAAGAATTAAAAGTTGTTGTATGATGCTTCTGGTTACAATCACAAGCTCACGATTGTAGCTGGCGTCATTTTGGGTCCCTAGCTGCCCTTGTAGTTAATTTTCTAAACTTTCTCTTTTATATCTTTCTTCTTCAGGCTCTCTAGGCTATAGGTGCCTACCCATATGACATTGAAGTATATTAGATCTAATCATAACCACATCAAAATTAAAAATAATAATGTAAGGGACACCATTTTTAATCTTTTTATTATTATTTTTATCAACTCTTGAGTAATTGTTAATTTTTAATTTATTGGTATATGCGTGGAAGATTGTCAGTATCATTTTATACGAAGAGGTAGTTTTTGTTAATGAAAATATGACAGTGCAGAAGTTGGTATAAAAATTGAAATTACAGTTAGTATCTCTAGTATTATTCAATAAAAAGATACGAATTGACAAATGATGTATACCGACAAAACAAAACCTTATTGATTTCATACTGACCATAGAATTCTCTAATAAAAGACTTCACATTTAGCTGGAAACTATGATCAACACAAATTAGACATATATATAGCACTTCCAACTTGCAGTCAAGCACAAAATCAAATACACCTTTATGCTTGTCTATACACACACACAAAGATATATTCTTATGCTTTTGTGTTTCCTCAAGTACTCAACAATTCATTTATAAATATATAGAAGCCACACCACTGTATCTTTGTAGGGCTGCACAACTATGGGGAGAGGAAAAGTGGAGCTGAAGAGAATAGAGAACCCAACAAGCCGGCAAGTGACCTTCTCAAAGCGGCGAAACGGCCTTCTCAAGAAGGCCTTCGAGCTCTCCATTCTCTGCGATGCCGAAGTTGCTATCATCATCTTCTCTCCTTCTGGAAAGCTCTATCAATATGCCAGCCATGAGTTAGCAATATTTACCTTTTTCTTCCAGACATATTATATAATTCCGAGAATATTTCCATGTATAATTTGATCTGTTTTGTTTAATCTGTTTCTGCAGCATGGACAGAAGCATTGCCAAGTACAGGAGTGAAATTGGGTTGCCTGGATCTGCTGACAACCCACGCTGCAGAACCATAGAGGTATATCTATATATGAATATGTTGTCTTGTCTGAACTTATTGAAATCATTTGCATATACCAAATACAATTTAAATATAAAGCAATTCTATTTACCCTTACGGTAACAAAATAGTAGAATTCGGTCTAAAAAATACGTTATATATTAGACTAGGTTTAAAATTTTATGAATATCAAGACTATAATCTATATAGAGATGAAAATGATTTTTCTTAAATATATACTTAATTCGTATATACCTATGTAACAATTAATACTTGCAAAGAATCTTGATGTGTATAATCCTCCAAATACACCAATACAGGAAAAAAGCATACGTAATAATAAATGTACTCTTTTATTGGATATTTAATCATCCGACCATATTCATCAAATTGACATATACATTTTTTAATTTGATGTTTTCGTATGTGATATGACGGATGAAACTGTATCCTACAGGTAATATTATATATATACACACACACATATATTTCGTATTGGGATATTAGATCAACAGATCATATTCATCCAATTGGCATATATATATATATATATATTTTATGATGGGTTATTTATCTTTTTATACCATATATTTTAAGTTTATTTAAACTCTATATTTTCGGTTTTGGATCTCGTAGATTTCATACCGTAAGATTAGATTTAATGCACAATGTATACATTTTCTCAATCAATCTTAAAGTTTGACTTAAGAAATTACCCCAAATACCTTCAAATTGAAAAATAAGAAAACTTTAAAAACTTAAAAAAACTTTATACTCATACTTTTGACTTAAAAAATGCAATGAATACCCTCATAAATAGGTGTTTTGTGTGTTTTTGTTTTTGTTTTCTTTTTATTTTTTGAAAGTTTTAATTTTTCTCTATTTTACTTAAGAAAAATTTAGTTATTTTAAATATTAAAATCAACTATTGACTGAAATAAGCTATAAATTTTTGTATTAAATTTAATATGAAGGTATACATTAAATGAGATCCAAAACTAAAGGTATATGTTTTGAATTAATCTAAAATAATGAATATAAAAAGATAAATATCTCTTTTATAATTTGGTGGTTTCTCATGTGATATGACGGATCAAAACTGTATTCTACTTGTAATATTTTTCTTTTCACACCCAACCATAAAAACCTCCCTATGACGTGAAAAAAAAGGCAAAATAAAAAAGAGAATATTAAACAAATAAGGTTGACACTTTAAAATAATTTTTCACACCCACTATCGAATTCTCCTATTTTGTGATTAAAGAAGGCAGAAAAGGAAGAAAATTTTAAACAGATATAACTGATGCTTAATCTGCTCCATGTAAAATGATTATACATGCACACCTTGAATGCATATATATTTTTTTAAGGATGAATAAAGAAAAGATAATTAACATTAGGTATAGTTTTTGTTTAAGCAATCATATTTAACCTCACGAGGTTATAACTAACTAATAACAAAACAGTGTGACCTAATCTAAAAAGTATACGATGAGTGAGGACAACCTAGTTGATTGTAAGTCCTTCCACCCGAACCATAGGTTGAGAGTTCGAGTCACGTTAAGCCCCATTTAAAAGTAGTGTATGCCCCCTCCGCTTGTATAAAAAAAAAAGTCTAAAAAGTATACTATATACTAGACTAGCGCCCACAATTTTGTAAGTAGCAGAATTATAAACCCATGAGAGTGAAAATGATTTTATTTTTTATTTTTTTATCCTTGAACATGGATGATATGCTCTCTATTATTGTTGCCAATCCCTCAGCCATATTGTGATTTCTGGTCGTTACAGTTTTGGAAGACTGAAATTGAAGAGCTGAAAAGATCAACAGAAAACTTAGAAGGAAATTTGAGGTACGGATCCATAATCACTGTCATAATTAATTGGCAATAAAAAGGCTCATGTATTATGTAATAGTACCATAACCAACATGATTATGCCAAATTACAGGCACTTAGCTGGTGAAGATCTAGCAATGTTGGGCATGAAAGAGTTGAAACAGCTAGAGCGACAGCTCAAGACCGGCGTTGAACGCGTCCGTTGCAAGAAGGTAACGTAAATTTATTTTTTTTTCATAATCAAATATTAGTGAAGACAATTAGTCCTTTCAATTTTAGTACTTGGAAGATCACAAAATTCTCTACTTACTGGCATGATATGATTCTTTCTATTGCATGATCAACGGCAGAGAAGGATTGTTTCGGAGCATATCAACTTCCTGAAAAGAAGGGTAAGATGAGAATTGCCATATTAATGGAAAATTGGATATATAAATTTCTATAGTTTTGCCCTTGAATTGTAACACTAGTCTCAATTAAAATGTAGTTGTTGTGCCCCTTGTATTTATGATCCTATTTTAAAATAGCCATTACATTTGATTTCGTTAAAGAAAAAGAAGTTTATAATCGCTGTATTTTAACACAATAGATGACAAATTATTCCAAGAACTAATTTTTTTTCTTTTTTGGCTTAATGTGCAGCGTAGAGCCTTACAAGAGGAGAATGCATGCCTCCAGAAAAAAGTGGGATTTCTATCTTATATATTTATATATATATATATATACATATATATGTCTCTGTGTGTGTGTGTATATATCCATGCAACATTACCATTACAATTGTGCATTCAAAATTTCAAGTTTTTCCTCATATATAATGTCTGAGTTTGAGTTTGAGACATATAATTATGTGCGTTTGTGTACATCTTCTATTTTAGATGAAGTTGCTAGAGAACCCAGGTGATGCTTACCCAATCTGAGAGACTTTTGCCATTAAAAGCACATTAATTCCCAGGTATATAATCATCAACAAGTTAAATTAATTGAACTGAAATTATTACTTAGAGATATGTTAATACCATTATAATAACAACAATACTTGTCAATTGTCATGCTGTTCTTAGATTATTATTCGGTCTAAACTTGCAATATGTCCAGTTATTACTACCTTTTGGTGGGCCATAATACATTTTATATTGTGGAACATTTTCTTTTTTTTGTTCATATTTTGATGCTTGAAATATGATCTTGAAATGCAGGGTAGTTCTGGATTGAGTTTGGCTTATAAACAGGCATCAGGATGACACTCTTCTAGCTAGCCTATAATATAAAGCATAGGTTATGTTTGCTTATAGCTTATATAGATAGATACATACATATGTATGTTTGTATGTATCTATATATGTATGGCAGTATAAATGTTTTTAATTGTAAGTTGTATCGGCACAAGACTTATATTAGTTGCTTATGACTATTTTCTCTAGTTGCCGGAGTTTAGTTTTTCTTTCTAAAAAGTGTAAGTGGAATTATATATGTAACATAAGGCACATTTGCCACACTTTTACTTGTGCTTTTACTCGGTAGAAGACGAGAAGTGAAAGTTGTAGCTTTTCAGTATGTATTTGAAATCATATTTTTAAAAGAGTTTTAATATTTCAAAATGGTTTTAGTTTTTTAAAAGTTACAAAAATGTTATATTTAAGCTTATAATGTATTATTAATACTCTGCTACACGTTTAAAAGTTTATTTCAGAAGTACTTTTTTAAGAAGCTACATTTTGTGGCTTTAACAGGAAGTACTTCTGGAGGGCAAAAACACTTCTGATAGTTCATTTAAAATACTTTCAGAAGCAACTTTTGGACTTAGGAAGCCAAAAACAGCTTATAGGAAGCCCTCCCAAACAAGCTCATTAGTCTTTATTGTATCAGGTGTAATTTAAGGGACTAATTTTCTAGACACATGAAATGGACATGCCAAAACGTAAAAAATGTTGCACTACTTAATCAACAATTACCCATTTCAGAAAGTTTTGATTTGAAATAGCAGATTCTCTTAAGCAGAGAGGGGAAACAAAATCAGAAAAACAACAAATTTTATGAACGATTTAGATGATACCATTTGTCCCTACATTAAAAACATTGAACAACATAGCCTAGAAAAGATTAAAAAGAAAGGAAAATATAAAATCTTTACCAAACAGAAATATTAAACTTTCATTATACATCACAAACACCAATAGTACAAGATTCTAACTGCAGAAATTAGTGTAGGGAAGACACTTATCTTAGAGAGCAAAGGGACATATGTCCATTTGGTAGTATTTTTAAAATAGGTACAAATAGTTTTGTTTTGGAGAATAAAAACTTCTTAAAAATTATGTTAACAGTGTTTTTAAATTTTTTACCTCAAAAGCATACAAAAACATTTTCAAAAACTCTCAAAACAATACCAAACCAGGATCGTCCCAAAAAAGAAAAAAAAAAGGCTAAAGGAAATTATAAGAATACATATGTACACATATATAGTGCTTAAACAACTGTTTCAAGCCTAAACCGATTTTGGACATAAGAGATGTAGCTTGCAGCTCTGGCGTCAATGGTTTCATCATCACCGCAATACAGTTGTGCATTTGAGCGTGACATCTTCTGTTTTGTTGGATATTCAGCAAAAACATTCTCAAACGAGCCTGGGGAGGCAATTGAAGCCGTCGGATTCGCTCTCTCAACGGCATTGTGGCTGTTGTGCTTTCCTTCTTTGTGCATGTGTTTGCTTTTGGTGGCTACAAAACCCGAATCCATATCGAATTCAAGACCAATTTCTATGACTCACTTCTTTCTTTCTTTCTCTAAAGATTCAAGAACAACTTGGATTTAAAAATCTGATGGAGATCGGTATTTATAGCCGAGTCAACATAGAGGGAGATAGCAAAAACTCTTCAAGTTGAAGAAATATCTTCACCTAGCTAGATTAGATATTTCCAATATGGAGCTAAACTTTCAAGCTAGAATAAAATAGAAAAAATGGCTCATGATATGAGGATATATAAGCATAATTTGAGGATTTGATTTCTGGTTTATTTATTTATTTGTTTATTTATTTTGGAGAACAACTTGATAGATACGATTAGCACTTTTCTTGCAGATACTCTTTTTTGACTAATTTTCTTGCAGATATTCTATCCTTTCTATACCTAGTTGAAGGTCTGAATATTATAAATCAGGTAAACCTCCTTATCACCTGATCAAATTCTTATCTGTTTTCAAGCAAAAAGATATGACACCTTTTTTTGGATATGAATTGATACTCCTTTTCTTTTGTTATTTATTTTTAATGATAAAATGGATATTCCTCATGTGTTTGTCTTCATCACAATGTTGCAAAGCCAAAAAAGATACACATACAGATATACATACATAAATATATATATCCCATTTTTTGTATGGAAATATTCTACATATCTATCTTTTACGCAGAGGGTAAAGACATATCTATCCTTGGAAAAGAATTGCAAGATGCTCGACTGCAACTTTCATGTGTGGATGAGAATAGTATTGCTAAACTGCTTTTGCAACTTGACAGGCAGAAGCATTATACTAATCATATTCCAGCTACTAAAAGAAAGTATGGATGTTGACTGTACGAATAGGCTCTATCAATTCACAGCGCAAGGGACAAGGCACAGGGAAAAAGGTGTACACTATTCTTAAAGCCTGTCCAGTTAATTAAAATAACGAGTCCATAGCTATAAAGGCAAAATTCTGTTGATTCTAATAAATACGTTAGAAAACCCAACATTAAAATTATACTAATCACAAGTTTGATTTGAAAACAAATCTAATTTATAGTTTGAAAACAAATCTAATTTCTAAAATAAAGATAATTTATAAATATATTTGTACATGAGTCTTCTTACGCAGGCATTCTAGAGAAAAAGGAAAACAGATATTTCTCTCACTGACAAAACAATGGTTGGAGACGACGCCCAAAACCCTCTCAAACTCAATCTCCTTTGTGACGTTGTGAGGTAGTGGGCAAGAAAAAAAGAGCAATGGTCGCATGTTTCTCGCTGGATCTTCAATGACATTATCCTAGTGAAGTAATAATAAACATGAACTTTTCAAAAGGTGTAAATCCACTTATATTTTTTCTCGATTTATGGTTGTAACCTGCTGTTTGAATTGAGATTGAAATATTAATGTTGTTGGTTAACAAAGTGCACTTATCACTAATATGCAAAATGAATTATAGAAGTTGTGCCTGTGCTTTGAAAAATGTTCTTAATTTTGTTTTGATTGAAATGACAGATTGAGCTCTTTTGTAAACTTACAAAAAGAAAATGCTTAGTTTATAGTTAATGTGGGACTCATTAAATGGCTAATAGCCCAACAATGCTGCTCTATCCAGTCTAATTCTACAATGAATATTGTCGAGAAAGTTTTTCTCCGCCATTTTTTTTACCATTGCTGCAGGGTGTAATGGTGACAAGCACTTTACTTGTGAACTCCATTATCGCTGTTGGTATAATGTTTTTCTTTTTCATCATAACTTGAGAGGTGAAATTTCTGTTAGCTTTCTGGCTTGTAAGGTGAAATTTCTGATAGTTTTTCTTTCAAAACTCTGCTTTGTTTTGTTAGGTGAAATTTCAAGACTTATGTTGTGATGATGGATATGATATTATGCACCATAAGAATTAAACCAAATGATTACATAGTATAAATTACCTGATGCCCTGTACCACGCATCTTTAGCGAACCCATTGAGGACATAAAATAACATGGCATCCTTTAACTTGTGGACTGCATTACGAATTCCAGGAAAATGGAGATGGAAACAAAGTTTGTTGCACTATAAAAATTTAGAGAGTAGAAGCTCTAATATTTATGAAATTATACTAATCAAACTCTTCTTTAAAATAAATAAAGTGGATGTTGAACAGTCGGACTCAACTAGTCCCAATTTCAATACTTGCACAATCAAGAAGATTATCTGGACTTAGCCACACGAACAAGAAAACAGATATAACCAACAGCTAGGGGTGAACAAAAACCCCGACAACCCAACAAACCTAATTAACCCATCCAATCTAACTCAATATAACCCAAACCTAACAAATCTGATGAGTAATTCAATCTAACCCGAGGTTTTATTGGATGAGTTTGGGTTGAGATTTTCTAATCTTAATCAATCCTAACTTAACCCACCTATTCTATTTATATATATTCACATATATAAAATATTTATATTATATACTTATAATTTAAATATACATATTACACATACACAAAGTTAAAAAATGTATGTTGACGTGTATTTTTTCTAGCATTATTAAATTGTTTTGGTTCTTTTTACTTTTTATTTTTTTATTTTTTTTGATAAATGCACTTGCTTGAATCCCTAAGAAGTTGACAAATGCATTTTGACAAAAAGTATATGTATATTATTTGTTTTGTATTTATATTAATGAATAGAAGCTTATTATATTTTATGTTAAGTGATGGATCATGCATTACAAATATAGATGATGTTTGAGGGGAGATGCTTGAAATTAGAGATTAGCAACTATACACTTTATTGGTGTTTCTTAGTATTTTTGTTGTGTTGGTTTCTTTATGGTTTATATGTGAGTTTATGACTTAATGTATTTGATTTGAGTTTGTATTATACAGCCTTTGTCTTTATGTTGGTGTTAACTTATTGAGACAATTTTGGTGTTATTTTTATGCGAATCTGATGCCTCGAACACTCAGAAAACCCCTTCTCCGAAGCCAATGGACATTTCGAACCTGCCTCTACCTCCTCCTTTCGACAACGAACCCATGGCGTTAAGGAAAAGAAAAACAGATGAGGGCAAGCCCTTTTAAGCAGACAAAACTGACATCAAAGAAACTAACAAGAAGACACTTGATTGGTCCAAGCATGCAAGTGTCTTGTAGGACAGGGAGTCGACTCTGAAGACTACAAAGAGCTTCAATTTTTTCTTAGACGAAACAAAGTTTGGAGGGAAATCCCTCTCCCAACTTCGCAATGAATCTGCTATCCTCTTTGGCCAGGTAAAATTCAAACTTGTCACGATTCGATTTAAGTTGTTTTCATGATTAAATATTTAATCTTGTATTTCGCAGGCCTTCTAGATGTATAACACCTTTGTGAACAAAGCTGAGTTCAAACTGTTAGAAACAAAGTGCGCAACGAAATTTTAAAAATTTTTTTCATCAAAGTAATTTCCAAAACACAAGTATGACATGTTATATGTATAAATTAGACATATCTTACTAACCTCAGTGTGCCGAAGAACCTCTGCAACCTGTGTAGAGAAGTAACGTTCCAGAAGAGCCTCAACCAACTAGTCTTCTTTGTTATTCTCTATCCACAACCGAAGTGAGTGTGGGCTCACACGTACAGCTCTTCCACCGGTGACTCTCCTTCCAACCAATAGAGAGAACCCAAAGCTAGTGTTCGTGATTTGTGAACAAAAGCTCTCAGGGAGTTTTTAGATGCTCACTAGAAGAGTATCACTCTTAATCTCTCAAATTGATCTGAGTAAATCATAAGACTCATTCCCTTTATATAGCTATTGGTCCTGGGGTCAGTCCATATCAGATTAGGTCTCAAAAACTCGAAACAAAATCAAGTTCGGATCAATATCTGATAAGATCCATGCAAAAACGCGTAATCTTATCTACCGCTGATCGGCAGGCCGAATAGGCCAGTTCGGCAGGCCGATCTCCCGAGAAAAAATCTCTACGAATCTTTTATTTTTCACCCGAGATTCTAAATGATAAAGTCTCAGTTTTGATTCAAATAACCCAATAGAGAAGTTATCTAATCAAAACAAACTTTATCAAGATAATCTCTAAGAAAATAAATCAATTCACAATAATTCTACAAGTTTATCTTGATCTAATTTATCCAAAATGAAATCAACCGATAAATAGACAAGAATTATCTGATCGTAATAATTCAACAAGTTTATCTTGAACTAATTTCTTACAAAATTAATTCAACCGATAAACAGACATGAATTATTTGATTCTTATAAATTTTAAACCAATATGATAAATCCGACATAAGTCACTAATTATTGGAAAAGCACGCCGTGTCGTTACAGGATTTTGTGAGCTAGCAAAGGGGACCAAAATGGACCTATAAAGTTCAAGCTCATGATAATTATGAAACCCAATATCCCAGATATACATTTCATAATTATCAACTCCAACGCTACTCCACTAAAAGCTTGGAGCTGCACTCTCGAACTTTATAGAATTACGAAGCTCGTGTAGCTAAGTCTCCATGACATATCATAGTGTATCGTATCCCCATATGATAATCCATAATCGGCTTAAGGACAAGTTCTGTCTTAACTTCCCGATTAATTTTATCTTACGTTCCATTGTCTCACCATTAGAAAACTTACCATCCAAAGATAGTATACCATTCGGTTACACCTATGTATCCAAATGGTTGAATGCTCCAGTTTTTCAATTACAGGACAACGCATATAAGAGGATATCATTACTCCTAAAGAGGAGCTATGGATTCCATATCTATGAATAACAAGTCTACGCTATCAAGAGTCATGCCTCCAATGTACCGGCATGCATACCACTATAGAGATGTGGGAGTCACCCATTGGTACATCAAAAGACACAAGTCGAGACAACGGGCCCATTATTCATCTCAAGATTAAGATACAATACAAATGACTGTCTAAAGTGAATCGATTTGCCAAGACAGAATTATTAATCCAAATCAATTCACTTTATGTCCCGATCCAACACATCGTCACCTATGACAACGTGCCAATGTTTCTATTCACGGAGTCCAACTCCGATGGCCAAGAGAAACCATCTCCCAAAAGGGATATAGACAACATAACAATCTTACATGAATAAAGTGCCCAACTTTATTCCCTCGATTGCGGATCATATGTTTTAGACCATCACCTTAAGAATCGTGTCTACCGCATAATCATCCCATCATATGCCCAATTCTTAAGGTTTAGACTAACAGTCTCAGACTACTGTTTGCTTATCATATATTCAACAAATATGAACGTAAAGAGGACAAGATTTGGTATATTTATAAATGAATAAATTCTTTATTGAGAAAAATGTCTCCAAAAACGTATTACATTTTTACTCCTTAGGGCATACATGTCTAACACAAACATGATAGGATCACCACACTTACACGAGACCTGAATCAGCAACTGAAGAAGGCTGAAGAGGAGAAGAAGAATGCAAAATCAGAGAGAGAAAGCGCTGAAAGAGATGAAAGAAGCTGTTGCTGCATTGGCTTCATTAAACGAGAAAGTCATTAATATGAGCAACAACCTTCGGTTGAAAGAAGAGGAGCTCAATTGAACTAAAAAAAAGTGGAGGAGAAGGCTAGTAAAGCTATGGCAATCAAGGAATAGCTCCTCGATGTCCACAATGAGTTCACCATTAGATCGACACTCGACTTGTTCAAAGAGTTCAAGGAGCATAGGGTAAAAATTGGGATGTGGATGCCGAGAGAGTAAAGCTAGAGAGCCTAGTAGCCCTTTATGTTGACTTCGATGGCGAGGAGACTGATGGGATACAGCGGCTCCTGATCTTGTTAAAAATGAGGCCTTAGAAGCAAACAAAAAGACCACTGTGCAACCTCCAATCGATGAAGGCACTTCTGATGCATGAACTAGATGCAACTTTTTTTTTTTTTAAATCATGCCTTGTAATTTGAAAGTATTGTAAACATTTTTTGCCCAATTCTGAATGGAATCTCATTTTTCTTTTTTCTATTCACGATACTTTTTTTGATATTGATCCCCTTCAAAGTTTTATTTATTGATAATTAAACTTTGAATTCGTTAAGATGTCACTTTGATCAATCAAATTCTAATAGGACTCGGTAATACCGAATATCTAACAGTCATAATAAAAACTATCCCAAATAGTAATCAAGACGAAATATGTTGGTTTAAAACTTTATCTATGGTAATATACGTACAAATCAAGTTAAATTGAGTGTAGATAAGAATGACCTATAAAAATGGTTAATCCATGAAGATCGCTTGTCAAATCAAACACTAGACATGTAGTTAAAATCCAATGTTGATGAGACATCGCACCATATTCGTGCAGTGGAAATGAACATTGGATGAATAAATTGAACCCAATATTTGTTAGACAGTAAATCAAATCGAACACTAAGTGAGTAGATCGAATCCATTGTTTGTGAGGTTTGAGGCCATGAAAATGGCAATGTCATAAAGATGGTCAATCGAATCAAACACTAGATGAGTCAATAGAATCCAATGTTTGTGAGATTTGAGGCCATGAAATTGCAAGGCTATGAGGATGGCAAGTTAAATCAAACACTAGATGAATAGGTCAAACCAGTGTTTGTGAGATTTGAGGCCATGAAAAGGGGAGGCCATAAAGATGGAAAGTCGAATCAAATGCTAAATGAGTTAATCGAATTCAATGTTGTTGAGATTAGAGGTCATAGTGCATCAAATATAATGGTTGTTGTAATGATAACACGACTGCACTCGTTTATAGCACACAAGCTGCCTACATACCCATATGTAGGGATTAAGCCAGATGTAGTTCACTTTTATATGCCTAAGTTCTTTATAATCATTGCTAAAGTGACCATTCGACTGATGCTCAGGAATTACGTTGATAAACAACCTACCGCGAAACGAGCCAAACGGCCTTATAAGAAACCTCAAAGATTAAAAGAAAATTGTTTAGTTCAAACTATCACAGCAAGATTAAATATAATACTTTCTTAGATAATTAGTGTTCCAACTCTTACTAATGGTAAAGCCATCTAGTTTCTCCAGCTTATAAACATCGTCATGTATAACTTCTTGGATTCGATATGGGCCTTCCTAGTTAGCAGCTAACTTCCCAGCATTCATCTCTTTTGTATTTTGAAAAACTTTGCGTAGCATAAGCTTTCCCACCAAAAATCTTTTGATTTTCACCTTGGTATTGTAGTACTTTGCAGTTGCTTGCTGATATCGACCAAGGCAATAAAGAGCGTTTTCTCTCTTTTCATTAATAAGATCCAGTGTGTCTCTCATCATTTCATTATTCATCGTTTCATTCAAAAAGGAGTAGTTGGTCTGGAGGTCTTAAGCAACTACTTCGGCTGGGATTATAACTTCTGTGCCGTGAACGAGAAAAATAAAGATTTAGTGGTCTCTAGCCTTGGAGTCGTTCGATAGGCCTATAGTACCATCGGGAGTTCTTCAACCCAACGACCTTTCCTTACTTTTTAACTTTTTCTACAAATTCTTGATGATTGTTTTATTCATTTCTTTGGCCTGTTCGTTTTCCCTATGGATACCTGAGTCTTGAGAAGCTCAGGATGATATCCCAATCTTAGTAGAATTTCCTGAATGAGGCAGAGGTGAATTGGGAGCCATTATCAGTGACAATCCACCTGGGCACTCTAAAATGACAGATGATGTTTCTCCAAATAAATCTTTCGACATCAAGTTCTTTAATATCTGCAAAGGCTTCAGCTTCTACCCATTTAGAGGAATAATCTTTAAGAACGGGAAGTATTTTTTCTACCTAACGGCTGGCAGAAATGGTCCGACCATGTCCATTAAATATTTCATGAATAGGTATGGCGAACTGATCGATGAAATTTCTTCAGCGGGCTAGTGGATTGCTGTAGCGTGTCTCTAATAACTATCACATTTTCTTGCAAAATCTTCCGAGTCGCTCTGTATGCTAGGCCGATAATAACCATGCCTTTTAATTTTTGTTGTATAGAGATCGTTCTCCTAAATCGTTGCCGCATGAGCCCCCATAAACCTCTCAAATCACTTGCTTGGTTTCATCTTTTCTAAGGCATCACAAGTATAGACCTGCAATCAACCATTTGTAAAGCTTCACATCTATCAAGCAATACCTTGCTACTTGAGTCTTGATTTTCCTTGCTACTTGTTTATCTTCTGGGAGCCATCTATTGCTTATATACATTTCGATTAGGGTCCTTCAATCATCCCTGGGATCAACATAGTTCATCTCCTCATTCATTTCAATGCTAGGCCGCTTGATGTATTCTAACGAATTGACTTTCTTTTCTCTCACTTTGACGGACGATCCAAGATTGGCGAGTGCATCTGCTATTGAGTAAGAGATCTAAGTAAGATATCATCTTGTATCCCAAGCATCGTACTCTCTAACAACCTAATTGATGACTAAGTTTAAGTCGCTCTCTACTACAAGCTCGGTAGCCCCTAATGTCTTGGCTAATTTTAAGTCGGCGAGCATAGCTTCATATTTTGCTTCGTTATTGGTTACTCTGAAAATCAACCTGAAACTTTGTTCGATTTCCTTGCTTGTTGATGATTGCAGCAAGATTCTGATACCCAAACTTCTTTCGTTGTTGGCACCATAGACTTGAATAGTTCACTTATATGTCAGCTCTATGTCAAAATCAACCAACACTTATGCCTTTAATGTAGTTCGAGGCTTATATTCGATACTGAACTTAGTGAGTTCGACAACCCACTTTGTTAATCTCCCTGAAACATCTGGCTTATGCAAACTGGCTTGCATTAGGTATGACGAGAATATTATGATTGTGTGGCCCTGAAAATATGGTCACAGTTTGAGAGCAGATATAACGAGTACGAGTGTGAGTCTTTCTACAACAGAGTACCTTGGTTCCGCATCAAGCAGGGTATGACTCACCAAGAACGCCAGCTTTTGAATCTAGTTTTCCTCCCTAACTAGTGCATAATTGACTACCGTTTCTGAAACTGCCAAGTAGAGATACAATGGTTCTTCATCTTTTGGTTTTGATAGAATCGGCGGGGTAAAAAGGTACTTCTTCAAATCTTGGAAGGCTTACCCGCAATGGTCGCTCCATTTAGACTTCGTATTCTTCTATAGCAACTGAAAAAAATGGCAAACACTTGTTTGATGAGCGAGCTATGAACTAGCTGAGAACTGCGACTCGTCTGGCTAGCTTTCAAATTTTTCGCTTGCTCCACGGTGATAGCATAAGTTAGAAAGCTTTTATTTGGTCTGGATTCACCTCGATCTCCCGCTTTGTTACAAGATACCCAAAGAACATTCCGTTGGTGACCCCAAAGTACACTTCTCTGAGTTCAATTTCATGTTATACTTCCTTAGCATGTCATAGCATTCTTGCGAATGCTACAATGAAGATGAGCCTACAAAGATTTTACCAGCATGTCATCAATGTAAACTTCCATATTCTTACTAATTTGTTCCTCGAACATCATGTTGACGATCTCTAATAGGTTGCTCTAGTGTTTTTCAACCCAAACGGTATGACCTTGAAATAAAAAATTCCGTGCTCGATGATAAAGGCAATCTTCTCTTGATCTTCAGGATACAACAGAATCTGATTATAGCCAGAGGATGCATTGAGAAAACTTAGGACTTTATGGCCAATGGTTGCATTAACAAGGTGGTCGATATAAGGTAATAAATAGTTATTTTTTAGGTAGGCTTTGTTCAAGTCTGTGAAGTCTACATACATTCACCACTTTCCATTTTTCTTCCTCACTATCACGACATTCGCAAGCTAATCTAAGTACTGAACTGGTTGAATAAACCCTGCTTCTAACAGACACCTGACTTCCTCTTTCACTATTTAATTTTGCTCGATCCCCAGTCGTCTTTTTTTTTTTTTTTGCCGCATAGGCCAATGGTTTGGATTAACATTGAGTTAGTGGGTGGTAACACATAGGTCGATCCCAAACATATATGCATGAGACCATACAAAATAGTATTTATTAGCCTTCAAGAAATCAACTAGAGTAGATTTTACCTCTAGATCGCGTTGTGAGCCAATACTTACCATCTGACGCTTGTTTTCGGGGTCAATCTGCACTATAAAACTGGCTTCTTTTGCTTCAATGCTATTAGATAGCCACTTTTGGTCGAGTTTTAACTTCCCTAGATTTTTCTAATTCTACGCCTCGTCAGAAAGTGGTTTCATTGCTAGTAAGCGGATAGGACTACTTTCATCGAATATTTCCAAGGTCACCCAAGGATTATGTTATACCTACAGAGGCAATCCACGATGAGAAAATTCATCATATTGTTCTCTTTTGCAGTGTAAATTAGTAATTTGATTCTTCATAGTGCCATAGTGGCCTTTCTATTGAATGTGGTGGTAGATTTTTCTATCTTTTTTTCATCAATGTCCATTTCTCTTAACGTCAAGAGAAAAAAAATGTTCGTTGAGCTCCCATTATCAATGAGTATCTTCCTAATTTTGAAATTAACGATGTTGAGCTTGATCACTAAAGCCTCGTCGTGTAGCCTGTCAAGCCTTGACGCTTTGTCGCTACGAAATGAAATGATGTGCTCCCCAAACTCTTCTACTCTCGAACTAGCAGTCGCTTGATTTGCTCTTCTTTGATGAGATTTCATCTAGTTAGCAGAGTCTCCACTATAAACCAAGCCCCCATAAATGGCTCTGATTACTTTCCTGACAGGTGGTGGTGGTTGAGTTTTCTCTTGGGCTTGTCTGTTATTTAGCCTGCTCCTCTCGTGGCCTAGCCAGCATGTTCGTCTTCCTCATTTTGACAGATACTTCCTTAAGTGCCCTTTCTTCAGCAATTCTACGATCTCGGTTTGCAAGGCCTTGCAATCGATCGTCAGATGTCTGGTCTCTTAGTGGAATTCACAATACTTTGTTTGGTCGCGTGATTGGCTTGGGGCCATTTTATTTGGCCACTTGACATAATCCTTTCCTTCCAGTTGGGCAAGTCAAGGATATATTCAAGGCATACCTCAGTGGCGACAATGGCCTGCTCCCCTTTATGGTTTTTGTTCTTTCTTGCTCCATTCCCTTTTTGGTGGTGTTCTTGTTCATCCTTTTCGTTCTGGCCATGTCTTTGGTTGTCTTTCTACTTTGTTGTTCTGCCCTCTGTTCCTTGCGAGTTCTTGCTATTGGAAACAAAGTGCGCAACGGAATTTTAAAAATTTTCGTCAGAGTATTTTCCAAAACACAAGTTTGACATGTTATATGTATAAATTAAACAGATCTTACTAACCTCAGTGTGCCGAAGAACCTCCGCGACCTGTGTAGAGAAGTAACGTTCCAGAAGAGCCTCAACCAACTAGTCTTCTTTGCTATTCTCTATCCACAACCGGAGTGAGTGTGGGCTCACACGTACAGCTCTTCCACCGGTGACTCTCCTTCCAACCAATAGAGAGAACCCAAAGCTAGTGTTCGTGATTTGTGAACAAAAGCTCTCAGGGAGTTTTCAGATGCTCACTCGAAGAGTATCACTCTTTATCTCTCAAATTGATCTGAGTAAATCATTAGACTCACTCCCTTTTTATAACTATTGGTCCTAGGGTCAGTCCATATCAGATTAGGTCTCAAAAAATCGAAACAGAATCAAGTTTGGATCAATATCTGATAAGATACGCGTGAAAATGCGTAATCTTAACTGTCGACAGTCGACAGGCCAAACTTTCTGATAGGCAGGTCGAACAGGCCAGTTCGGCAGGCCAAACACGTCATCCGGCAGGCCAAACTGCCGGAAAAAATCTCCGCGAATCTTTTATTTTCCACCCGAGATTCTAAAGGATAAAGTCTCAGTTTTGATTCAAATAGCCCAATAGAAAAGATATCTGATCAAAACAAACTTTATCAAGATAATCTCTAAGAAAATAAATCAATTCACAATAATTCTACAAGTTTATCTTGTTCTAATTGTCCAAAATTAAAACAACCGATAAATAGACAAGAATTACCCAAACGCAATAATTCAACAAGTTCATCTTGAACTAATTTTCTTACATAATTAATTCAATCGATAAACAGACATGAATTATTTGATTCTTATAAATTTTAAACCAATCTGATAAATCCGACATAAGTCACCAATTATTGGAAAAGCACGCCGTGTCGTTACAGGATTTTGTGAGCTAGCAAAGGGGACCAAAATGGACCTATAAAGTTCAAGCTCATGATAATTATGAAACCCAATATCCCAGATATACATTTCACAATTATCAACTCCAACGCTACTCCACTAAAAGCTTGGAGCTGCACTCTCGAACTTTATAGAATTACGAAGCTCGTGTAGCTAAGTCTCCATGACATATCATAGTGTATCGCATCCCCATATGATCATCCATAATCGGCTTAAGGACAAATTCTGTCTTACCTTCCCGATTATTTTTATCTTACGTTCCATTGTCTCACCATTAGAAAACTTACCATCCAAAGATAGTATACCATTCGGTTACACCTATGTATCCAAATGGTTGAGCGCTCCAGTTTTTCAATTACAGGACAACGCATATAAGAGGATATCATTACTCCTAAAGAGGAGCTATGGATTCCATATCTATGAATAACAAGTCTACGCTATCAAGAGTCATGCCTCCAACGTACCGGCATGCATGCCACTATAGAAATGTGGGAGTCACCCATCGGTACATCAAAAGACACAAGTCGAGACAACGGGCCCATTATTCATCTCAGGATTAAGATACAATACAAATGATTGTCTAAAGTGAATCGATTTGCCAAGACAGAATTATTAATCCAAATCAATTCACTTTATGTCCCGATCCAACACATCGTCACCTTTGACAACATGCCAATGTTTCTATTCATGGAGTCTAACTCCGATGGTCAAGACAAACCATCTCCCAAAAGGGATAAAGACAACATAACAATCTTTACATGAATAAAGCGCCCAACTTTATTCCCTCGATTGCGGATCATATGTTTTAGACCGTCACCCTAAGAATTGTGTCTTCCGCATAATCATCCCATCATATGCCCAATTCTTAAGGTTTAGACTGACAGTCTTAGACTACTGTTTGCTTATCATACGTTCAACAAATATGAACGTAAAGAGGACAATATTGGTATATATAAATGAATAAATTCTTTATTGATAAAAATGTCTCCAAAAACGTATTATATTTTTACTCCTTAGAGCATACATGTCTAACAATCTCCCACTTGCACTAAGTGAGTAAATACTGCAAATTTTGCAACCCCATAGCTTCCACATGCCTCTCGAAGACTCTCCTAGTAAGTGTCTTCGTAAATGGATCAGCTAAATTGTCCTCTGACGCGATCTTGCACACTGTGACATGCCCGCTCTCAACGAAGTCCTTTATCACATGATACTTTCGATCAATATGCTTACTCTTCTTGTGAAATCTTGGTTCCTTAGCATTAGCTACCGCCGCACTGTTATCACAGTACAGTGATACCGCCTTATCCAAACCAGGAACTACCTCAAGATCCCCAAGGAACTTGCGGAGCCACACTGCTTCTTTCGAAGCATCACTAGCCGCCACATACTCGGCCTCCATCGTTGAATCTGAAGTGCAATCTTGCTTCGCACTTCTCCAACTGATGGCACCGCCGCCTAGAGTAAACACAAACCCCGAAGTCGATTTCCTAGAATCCAGGCAGGATTGAAAATCCGAATCAGTGTATCCTAGAGGAGTTAAATCCTCACCCGAATACACAAGCATATACCCTCGAGTCCTTCTCAGGTACTTGAAAATATGCTTTACCGCAACCCAATGGTTCGGTCCTGGATCCGCCTGAAATCGACTTACAATCCCGACCGCATAGCTAATATCCGGTCGAGTGCAAAGCATGGCATACATGAGACTACCCACTGCAGAAGCATAAGGTACCTTCTTCATGTATTCTCTTTCTTCATAAGACTTTGGAGAGTCTTTCTTAGAAAGAGTAATTCCAGACCTAGATGGTTGCCCACCTTTCTTAGAATCCTGCATTGCAAACCTCCTGAGAATTTTATCTATGTAGCCGGCCTGTAACAAAGCTATCATTTTGTTCTTCCTATCCCGAAAGATCTGGATACCGAGAACAAAATTAGCCTCACCTAAGTCCTTCATGTCAAACTGCTTGGTCAACCATAATTTGACCGATGACAATGCCCCAACGTCATTGCCAATTAGCAGAATGTCATCTACATAGAGTAGTAGAAAAACCACCTTTCCATTCTTAATGTGTTTGTAAACACATGGTTCATCCACATTTTGTGAGAACCCATAAGTCTTGATCACTTGATCAAATCTTATGTTCCAAGAACGAGAAGCCTGCTTAAGTCCATAAATTGACTTTAGCAGCTTACAAACCTTACCCTCTTGACCCGCGACCTTGAACCCGTCTGGTTGTTCCATATAAATGGATTCATCAAGATAGCCATTCAGAAAAGCCGTCTTGACATCCATCTGCCAAATCTCGTAGTCGAGAGCGGCAGCTATGGACAACAGAATCTGGATGGACTTAAGCATGGCTACAGGCGAAAAGGTTTCCTCATAATCGATTCCTTCCTTTTGCGTATAACCCTTAGCTACCAGTCTAGCCTTAAAGGTTTTGACCTTTCCATCCACTCCTCTTTTCCTCTTGTAGATCCATTTACACCCTATGGGTTTTACCCCTTCGGGAAGATCCACAAGCTCCCAGACCTGATTAGTCTCCATAGACTTCATCTCTATGTTCATGGCCTCTGTCCAGAGTCTTGAATCAACATCCTCCATAGCTTCTGCGTAAGTATAAGGATCCCTTTCATGTTCATCCGGTTCAGCCAAAAAGACTTCCCCATTGAACATATACCTCTCAGGTTGACACCCGATCCTCCCACTACGCCGAAGCCCCTGAGGTTGTTGTTCAGGTTTGTTTGGTTTTTCTACACTGATCGAAATGGTTTCATTCAGAACCTCCGGAGTAAACGGATCACCCCTCAACTCCTCAAGCACCACTTTGCTTCGAGGTTTAAAGTCGTTCATGTAACTCTCCTCAAGGAAAGTTGCATTAGTTGAAACCACGACTTTATTTTCCTTTGGGTTATAAAAATAACCCCCTTTAGTCCCTTTTGGATATCCTACAAACACGTAAACTTCTGAACGTGCTTCCAACTTATTCGGATCCTTAAACAGGACATGAGCTGGACATCCCCATATGCGAATATGGTTTAAGGATGTCTTCCGTCTTGTCCACAACTCGTGAGGAGTTTTAGGGACCGATTTTGAAGGCACATTGTTCAAAAGATAACATGCGGTTTGTAGTGCATATCCCCAAAAGGATAAAGGCAATGATGAATAACTCATCATGGACCGAATCATGTCCAACAAAGTCCTATTTCTTCTTTCCGCTACACCGTTCTACTGCGGAGTGCCTGGCGCAGTCAAATGGGATAAAATCCCATTCTCTAACAAGTGTCCTAAGAACTCTTTAGAAAGGTATTCCCCACCTCGATCAGATCGAAGTGCCTTTATGGGTTTACCCAATTGCTTTTCCACTTCAGCCTGAAACTCCTTGAACTTATCATAAGTTTCGCTTTTGTGGTGCATCAGGTACACATACCCATATCTTGAGTAATCGTCAATAAAAGTGACGAAGTACTCATACCCTCCTCGTGCCCGGATGTTCATCGGTCCGCAAACATCACTATGCACAAGTTCTAGAACCCCTTCGGCCCTATTGCCCTTAGACCCGTATGGTCTTTTGGTCATTTTACCCTCCAAACAAGACTCACATTGAGGTATAGATTCCACCTTTAAGTGACTTAAAGGTCCACCCCTTACCAACCTTTGAATCCTATTCAGGTTAATATGGCCAAGGCGCAAATGCCAAAGATAAGTCTTATTAGAGTGAGAAGTTTTAAGTCTTTTTGAGTCATTATCATTTATCTCAGCATTAAGCAATAGGTTCATCTTAGGTTTGATAAAATATAGATTATTTTGCATCCATCCAGAACAGATAAAAGATTTATTTTTACGAATCACCACTTTTTTATTAAAAGATACCACGTAGGAGTCTTTAAATAAAGAAGATACAGAAATTAAATTCCTTTTAAATTTAGGAACATAAAAACAGTCTCGCAAAATTAAACTCCTATAATTATCAAAATAAAGATGGACATCTCCCACTGCTTCCACTGAGACCAAGGATCCATCGCCCATCCGAAGCGTTAAGTCTTCACGAAGTAGACTTCTCGTTTCTTTGAATCCCTGCAGAGAAACACAAACATGATTAGTTGCACCGGAATCTATGACCCAGTTGTCACTGGATTCCTCAACCAAACAAGTTTCTAAATATAGAAGATCACACCTACCTCCCTTGGAAAGGAAGTCCTTGCAATGCTTCTTTATATGCCCGACCTTACCACAGAAGAAGCACTTAAGCTTTTTTGGGTTCTTCTTCTTCTTCTTCTTGCTCTTGGTAGCAACATGAATAGA
Organism: Artocarpus heterophyllus; assembly: GCA_025403435.1. NCBI lineage: Eukaryota > Viridiplantae > Streptophyta > Magnoliopsida > Rosales > Moraceae > Artocarpus > Artocarpus heterophyllus. Next base: position 3,340,415 of record CM046346.1, on the reverse strand, counting down.
AGACTTACCACTTTTGGCCCGTTGCTTCTTTCCATTCCTAGAGTTAGGATTGGAACCAGAAGCAGCTACCATATTGGCCTCTCCACCAGCAGGAGACTCCCTGATCAGCAGTTTAAACTCCTGTAACTGTTTCGTTAGTTCTGTCAAGGTCATATCCCGTCTATTGCTCAAATTAAAAGTAGCTCTAAACGGAATAAATTCCTTAGACAGAGTCTTAAAGACCATAGTCATCTGAGTTTCAGCATCGATGTCAGCTCCATTGGTTTGAGCCTCAGCGAGGTAACCCATAACCAACATCATATGCTCCTTTACAGATGTCCCCGGTCTCTGTCTACAGTTTAAGAGCTTTCGAAGCGCCCCTTGCCGCTTTGTTATGGCCTGGCCTCCAAACATGTCCTCAAGATTATCCAAGATCTGCTTCGCAGTCTCATAATCCTGATGTTGAGCCTGCAGCACATTGTTCATGCTAGCCATAACATAGTAGCGGGCCTGATCATTAGCATCTTTCCAGCGATCGTACGCTTGAAATTGCTCATTAGTTGAGTCTCCCGTAGGCACGGGAGGACAAGGAGTTGTCAAAACATATTTCAGTTTCTCAAAGGAAAGGACGATGTCCAGGTTCCGTTTCCAATCGTTATAGTTCTCACCGGTTAATTGGTTTTTGTCAAGTATCGATGATAAAGCGTTTTTAGACATTTTCAATCTATAATAAAGAATTATATACCAAACATAAGCAAACATATATAATAATTTAGTAAGATAACACAATCATGTAAAATCATACAAATGTATTTATGTGTCAAAACCTTGAAAATATCACAACCTTACAACGATAATTCCCAACTCAAAATTCAACAAGCTCCGAGGGGAGTCATGCCAAATTCAATCAGGAACACGGATCCCCTCCTGATTAATATATGCCATCCAGAACCCGTATGATCCAGCATATACTCATAATCGTTTCTTTGGCCATTAATTTTATTAACAGAGCTCCTAGGGGAGGTTAATAATAAAATTAACGTGAGTGTATAACCACCATTTCAATATTTTATCCACGATTTATAATCACCACCTAGGGGTGTGCAACCATAAATCATACTAAAATACCTTATCCTTTCAGAGATCCAATCTGGTACATGATAGAAATCCCTTCCTAGGGTCAGGACCACCATGTTCTTCCTATGGACCAACGATGGAGGCCTTAGGTTCTCTCTTCGAAAACCTTCTCCCACTCAATCTTTTGAAGTCAAGGTTTTATTTTAAAATTATGCATGAACAATTTTAATATGAGCGGCACTCCCTATTCTATGTGGCATGTTATCAATATACATGGTAAATCATATTATAATGCAGACAAGCAAAGCTACAAGCATAATAATAATAAAAACCATAATATTATGGTTCCACCCTAGAGAATAGAAAACTAAGATTACAAGAGAATAATCGAGACATTTATCGATTCTTCATCCTTGAATCCTCAAGCTGTATCCTTCTTCATGTAATATCCATCTTCAAGTCCTCAATCCCGTATGAATCGAACACTTCATATTTCCGGTCATATCCAAATTTAATGTTTCTCAGAATTGTCCCAAAAATAAAATTAAAACTGCAACGGAAAAAAATTGCACCTTTTTTGGACATTTGGTAGCTCTCGGTCGGCAGGCCGATCTAGGTGATCGGCCTACCAATCATGGAGGTTCGGCCTGCCGGCAGAGCACCAAAATTTCTGTCCCACTGTCGGCCTGCCGAACTGTGAGGTCCGGCATGCCGACCGAGCAGAAAACGCACATTCCAGAAAATACAATTTTAATGCAATTCATCAATTTTATTTTCAACAATTCAAAAACATAAAATTAGAGACTCAGGAAATACTTGGAGGCGTCATCATCAATCTTTAAGATCCGACTTCTCGTTCCGTCTTCTCCGAATAATTATTTAATTACAAAATTCTTACAAATTAAAAATTAAATAACAATTCCTAGACGGAGATGATAGTCTGCCATCTAATTACATGAAAAACCTAGATACACATTCTAACCTCTAAGGAACCATAACCGGTATTAATTAATTAATAAATAATTAAACAATAATTTAATCAACCATAATTAATTAATAAATATTCACCACATAATCCATGACAACATTTATATATTATATAGAAACCTAGAGTGCCATCTCTCTATAAAATTCAATTCAAGCATAGGAGAGACTAAGATCACAAAATTTATGCATATAACATGATCACAAACTTGCAAATTTATGTAAAAACATGGCTCTAATACCAATTGTTGGAAACAAAGTGCGCAACGGAATTTTAAAAATTTTCGTCAGAGTATTTTCCAAAACACAAGTTTGACATGTTATATGTATAAATTAAACAGATCTTACTAACCTCAGTGTACCGAAGAACCTCCGCGACCTGTGTAGAGAAGTAACGTTCCAGAAGAGCCTCAACCAACTGGTCTTCTTTGCTATTCTCTATCCACAACCGGAGTGAGTGTGGGCTCACACGTACAGCTCTCCCACCGGTGACTCTCCTTCCAACCAATAGAGAGAACCCAAAGCTAGTGTTCGTGATTTGTGAACAAAAGCTCTCAGGGAGTTTTCAGATGCTCACTCGACGAGTATCACTCTTAATCTCTCAAATTGATCTGAGTAAATCATTAGACTCACTCCCTTTTTATACCTATTGGTCCTAGGGTCAGTCCATATCAGATTAGGTCTCAAAAAATTGAAAGTGAATCAAGTTCGGATCAATATCTGATAAGATACGCGTGAAAACGCGTAATCTTAACTATCGTCGATCGGCAGGCTGAACTTTCTGATAGGCAGGTCGAACAGGCCAGTTCGGCAGGCCGAACACGTCATCCGGCAGGCCAAACTGCCGGAAAAAATCTCCGCGAATCTTTTATTTTCCACCCGAGATTCTAAAGGATAAAGTCTCAGTTTTGATTCAAATAGCCCAATAGAAAAGATATCTGATCAAAACAAACTTTATCAAGATAATCTCTAAGAAAATAAATCAATTCACAATAATTCTACAAGTTTATCTTGTTCTAATTGTCCAAAATTAAAACAACCGATAAACAGACAAGAATTACCCGAACGCAATAATTCAACAAGTTCATCTTGAACTAATTTTCTTACATAATTAATTCAACCGATAAACAGACATTAATTATTTGATTCTTATAAATTTTAAACCAATCTGATAAATCCGACATAAGTCACCAATTATTGGAAAAGCACGCCGTGTCGTTACAGGATTTTGTGAGCTAGCAAAGGGGACCAAAATGGACCTATAAAGTTCAAGCTCATGATAATTATGAAACCCAATATCCTAGATATACATTTCACAATTATCAACTCCAACGCTACTCCACTAAAAGCTTGGAGCTGCACTCTCGAACTTTATAGAATTACGAAGCTCGTGTAGCTAAGTCTCCATGACATATCATAGTGTATCGCATCCCCATATGATCATCCATAATCGACTTAAGGACAAATTCTGTCTTACCTTCCCGATTATTTTTATCTTATGTTCCATTGTCTCACCATTAGAAAACTTACCATCCAAAGATAGTATACCATTTGGTTCCACCTATGTATCCAAATAGTTGAGCGCTCCAGTTTTCCAATTACAGGACAACGCATATAAGAGGATATCATTACTCCTAAAGAGGAGCTATGGATTCCATATTTATGAATAACAAGTCTACGCTATCAAGAGTCATGCCTCCAACGTACCGGCATGCATGCCACTATAGAAATGTGGGAGTCACCCATCGATACATCAAAAGACACAAGTCGAGACAACGGGCCCATTATTCATCTCAGGATTAAGATACAATACAAATGATTGTCTAAAGTGAATCGATTTTTCAAGACAAAATTATTAATCCAAATCAATTCACTTTATGTCCCGATCCAACACATCGTCACCTTTGACAATGTGCCAATGTTTCTATTCATGGAGTCCAACTCCGATGGTCAAGATAAATCATCTCCCAAAAGGGATAAAGACAACATAACAATCTTTACATGAATAAAGCGCCCAACTTTATTCCCTCGATTGCGGATCATATGTTTTAGACCGTCACCCTAAGAATTGTGTCTTCCGCATAATCATCCCATCATATGCCCAATTCTTAAGGTTTAGACTGACAGTCTCAGACTACTGTTTGCTTATCATACGTTCAACAAATATGAACGTAAAGAGGACAATATTTGGTATATATAAATGAATAAATTCTTTATTGATAAAAATGTCTCCAAAAACGTATTACATTTTTACTCCTTAGAGCATACATGTCTAACACTTGCTTGCAACACTCATTTTCTTCTTTAAAATCAATCTGCCCCTTGGCTCTATTCAGGGCCTCCTAGTTCGTTTATGGGTATTTTGAGTAGATGCTATTTTTGAACAAAGACTTATGCAACGGTCCTTTCTTTAAAACCTCTTGAGTTGTTCCATCTTTCAAATCCAAGATCACTGAAATTGCCTTGCTAAATCCTTTGATGTAAGCCTGTAATGACTCTCCTGGGCTCTAAATCACTGATCATAGGTCTTTGGTCATTTTGCCCGTTTTGATGTGCATAGAGTAGGCTTTAACAAAAGAATTTACCAATTCCTCGAAGCTACTAATCATTCCAGTAAGCAAATTACTAAACCATCGAAGGACAGGTCCTCTCAAACTTTACGCAAACAGCTTGTAGATCATCTTCTCGCATTGAATCTGGGATGTTTGTTGCACTGACAACATTCTTGTATTGGAAAAGGTGATCTTTTGGGCATGTGGCTCCATCAAATCGTGCGAACATAAGGTTCCCATACTTTGGTGGAATGACAAAAGTAATCCTCCTTATAAAAGGGGTCTCGCATATATTCTTGGAGATGTTATCGAATGTTGGGTTCGTGCCCGTAGCCTTGGTTACTTTCTAGTCAATCTTTTCCTCTACCAACATAGTATTTTGATCGAGCATATCTCACATCATCTGTCGGATGGCCTCCGCAGTTAACAAGGCCAGACTCGAGATGGCTTCTGCCTGCATTTCCTTCTCAATCTCTTGGTTTTGCTGTCTAAATTCTTGTGAATTTTCTCTACTTATGCCTTGTGGAGTGTTCATAGCTGTTGTGGTTGTTGTTGGCGTTGGTGCCATCATTGTCGTTGTGGTCATAGTTATTGGTACAAGTGTCGGGGTCAGGAACAACAACTGCATCCTCTCAATCGGGCTATAAGAGGGTTGTTTCCTAGCTAAAGGTGGTGTCTGGTATTGCCACTACGTGGTCATCATCATCGAGAATGTCGAATACCCAAAATAAGGGTAGTAGTACGCGTAAGCTGAGAGCTAAGAGTTATGGTAGCTGATCTAGCTCCTGAGAGTATTATTCTCACTACTGAGTTCGTCGAGTCACCTGTTGCGCTCCTGAGAGTATGAAGCAACTTCTTAAGTGTTTCAACTTCCATAGCACGGACCTCCATTTGCTCATCTCCTTGAGACACGGTCTATGTCATTTCATTATGCTCATCGTGCACATTCTGGTGGTCTATGCTATCTGCCACATTTGATGCTAAAGCTTTCAAAATCCCCGAGTTGATGATTTAAAGGCCCCACGGTGGGCGTTAAACTGTAGACATTGGATCTATAATTAAATATAAACATATTAGTCATCAATTTGATGTTTGCCATTTATGAGTTTAGGCCCTCAAACCACCATTGTTAGGATCTATTTATCTTTTAAGAACATAATCAAAATAATTATAGCATAAAAATTAAATTGAAGCTGTAAATAATTAAACAATACAGAAATGATAAATGATACCACACACAAAATTTATAGTGGTTCACTCTATTATGAGAACTACGACCACTGTTCTTCACTGTGATAAATGAATTGATACATATTACAAAGTATTTGAAAGATTTGGTATGTAAACAAGAATTATTTCTGTATAGTTTCTGTAAGTTTCTCTCTCTGTTTCCTTTGGTGAAGCTAATACCCTTTATATAAAGTGTTGTGTGAGATCATGGCTTCAATTTGATGGAAGGAGTGGGCATGATAATGCTTGCAGCATGGGACACGTGTCAATCTTTAATAAGGCACAAACATTGGACTTCTTCTCACATCCTATTTCATGGCCTAGCATATATCTCTTTATAACCACCAAGTTCCATACATCGATTCCATTGAATCAACATTTGGTAAATCTGCAACAATAGGAAATGCATAAATTCACACAAAACAAAACGAGTAGAAACTGCAATCGAACTATAATTATTGAATTGATCGACACCTCAAGTTGACTGTGCAATGAGCAAGTGATGCTTATGATAACATTGGTCTTAAATCGAACCCTCCCGTCGAGCTCGATTCGCTCGGACCGTAACTTGGACTCCTCATTTTAGGCCTTCACGGAACGATTTTGGCCATGACCAAATCGTTCCCCAACAATAGGTTATATGATTGATATATTATTAAGTTAATGATACATAATGATAATGATACTCAAAGACATTCATTTTTTAAGACTTTAAGTGATAATGATACTTTGTATTTAAATTGCGCTAATGTTTTGGATTGGTAATATAAACAGACATTAAGTTAATGATATTTATTTTTTATTTGCTTCTTGTATTTTTTTTTGAAATGATATTGTAAGTAATTTAATAACGTTGATGATTTTTTTTGTTGTTTAAATTACATTATAATTAATTAAGTGTATTTATATTTCTATAATATCGAGTTTTTTTCAACAACTCAACTATGAGAAAAATAAGAAGATTTGTTAAAAAAACTAAAGACACGATAAAGTCTACTTAGAAAGTATTTTTAGATTCTAAATATATATAATTCAAAAGAAGAGATATATAAGTAATATTTGTAGAACAAAGATAAATTTTAATTCATCTTAAAAAAAAAGGGTCAAAGTGTAATTTTTACCCAAAAAAAAATACTATGAAGCCCCTTTATTTCTACTTAAACAGACTACGGCCCAAAAATGACAAGAAGAACATGGCCTGAACTATTTCGGCCCAATCTCTCTCCCTCCACTTCGCAGATTTTCAGTTTTCCACTCTCCATAGAAGCTGAACTCCCACAAACCAGCTTTCTCTCTCCTCTTCTTCTCTCTCTTGCTCTCAGCAATGGCGGCTCTAGCTCGAATCTCAAGGAAAGCCCTGACCTCCTGCACGGCCTCGGCGCAGCAGAGCCTCACCCTCCAGCGCGCGCTATCGACGGAGGCGGCGAAGGCGATCAGGCCGTCGGAGGACCGGGTGAAATGGGACTACCGAGGTCAGAGGAAGATAATCCCACTGGGGCAGTGGCTCCCGAAGGTCGCCGTCGACGCCTACGTTGCGCCCAACGTCGTCTTGGCCGGCCAGGTCACCGTCTGCGACGGCGCCTCCGTCTGGGCTGGCTCGGTCCTCCGTGGCGATCTCAACAAGATCACCGTCGGATTCTGCTCCAACGTTCAGGAACGTTGCGTCGTTCACGCCGCTTGGTCTTCCCCGACAGGTTACTGATTCGCAATTTCCTCTCTTTTTGATCGCCTAGGGTTTTTGAATTTGTGTTGTTTCTCTTCATTTTCTAATTATACGCGGTGAAATGTGGATTTTAACTAGGAGTGAAATTTTTGTTTAATTGGTGGCAATTTTTACAATCAATTAGAAGTCTTAGCTTGGAATTCATATCTTTCCTATTAGATTTTAGTGGGATTCATAGTTTTTCTGGGGTAATTGATGTGAGAAAGAAGGGGGAACATAGAAAAAGGTGGAATTTGTGTTGGTTAGGAGCTGAGAGTGTGTGGTAATGTGAGATTGAGATTCGCTTGTGGGAGAGTGTTGGAGCTGAATCAGCTCATGTTGAAAGGCAATGAAAAACAGAGCTGAGAGATTGATTGTTCTTTTGTTCTTCTTTGGAAGCAATGTAAGTTAATTGACAAACCTAATTTTTGTAGTATTTGATCTTGTTCAAGAAAAATTTTTGGCCTAATTTTTCATTTTGTTTCCTAAGATTTTGCCTGTTATCGAAAGGAAGAACTTTTCGGGTAATCATTTTGCTTATATCAAATAGGACTTGGCATAGTTTCTAATTTATGTCTTGTTGAAGAGCTTCCATAAGATAAATGAGTGTCATTTGCTGGTATCCTTAATGGTTTCTATGCCTTACATTTCAGCTGCTGAGGCATTGCCTAGAGATTTTATATTTTTTACGTTTATCTAATGTTGAAATATCTGACCTGTTTAAATCATAAACTTATAGTTGATATGACCACAAATATTTGTCTACTAATGTTAAACAATGGCATGGAGATACATAACAATAAATTCATTTGGACTCCAATAGGTTATGCTTTTCATATGAATCTGATTGTTGGAATTCTTTCTCTGTGTAAGTAAGCATCAACATCCAGCTAAATTCCAACTTCATTCCTTCCACGCCACCAATAGTTAATTTTTCATGGCTGGTTCACATTTTGGTAGGCTCGAGCAACAGCTAACTATCCCTCATCTTGCGCCGAGAGCCTTGGTGGTGGTGAGATTTCACCTTGTTCCACTTGGAAGGTGGCTTTGGTGATTAAGGGGTTGTTTGTTTGGAGAACTTTTAGAACTCTTTGGATTCAAATTTGGAATTAAGTATCAAGAATTTTTTGGATACGTATTTGTTTCCCCCAAAATATGAATCAAATGAGTCTTTTGAATCCAAGTTTTTAAAGTTTTGACCGATACTCGGATATCTTTATTATAGTAAAAACTGAAATTCTTTCTCCTATGTTGGAGAAAAAAAACATAAGAACGGAATAAATTAAAGATTCATATTATATATTTTTTAGGATCATAAACGTTAAGATTTTATTAGATTTGTTAATAAGTTGAAAACCTTTTTCACTATCTCTCCAAACACAAATTTCAATTTTATTCCACATTTAGATTAAAACTTAAACGCATATCCAAACGTCAATTTGGATAATAATTTAAATCACTAATTTAAATCCTAATTCAAATCACTAATTCGAATCATTTACCAAACGAACCCTAAATAAAACTATGGGAAGACTTACTTTTATTTATATGACTTTGTTAGTTTGAGGTTGTTTCTAGATGTGTAGAACATCAAGAAAGGAATGAATATTGGACTTTTGAAGATTGTTTACATCTGTGAAAGCTTTTGAGAAATTCACCCGCACTTGTGAAGGCGCCCCCCCCACCCCCCAAAAAAAAAAAAAAAATTAGTGTTTGTTGCTTTCGTAATTTCATCCATAAGCAGTGCAGTGGTTGATGGTAATAACATAAAAAACTGACAAGGTCCCATGGATTACCTCCCATGTCAGTTTTTCACAGAAATTTAATGAAGGGGCACCTTAGTACAGTCGTTTAGTAATGGCACTAAAAGTGCTCTGCTTATGGGCCATCTCTCTCACCATTATGACTACGCCCTCTCTGTAAGCATAGCTATCAAAGTCATGGAATAAGAAACTTAGGAATCTAAACTGGGATTAGTGAAACTCCTGAGTTGGCAGCTCAAATAACTAAAAATCAGTTATGTAAAACTCAGTTATCCCAACTAAGTGCATAAGTCCTGATTGGTTGTCTTAGTATTAATAATGTATAACGACTCTTAGTTTACATACGTACAAAGTGTAGTATAAACTATTACGTGGATCACAGATCCATCCCATCATATCACGATTGCAAAAGAATTCAACGGTGGTGAAGTATTGCTCAACCTCAGCCAAAAAACCAAAAAAAAAAAAAAAGCTATAGATAGCTATTATCTTTTAGTCTTCCTCATTATGCCCAATGTTTTCTCTGGAACTGGCTAACAAATTACTTCTTATGCAACATTTTTTGAATTTCAGGTCTGCCAGCGGAGACATCCATTGAGAGGTTTGTTACAATTGGTGCATACACTCTCTTGAGGTCCTGCACGATCGAGCCGGAGTGCATTATTGGACAGCATTCCATTCTCATGGAAGGTTCATTGGTAGAGACCCACTCGATCTTGGAGGCTGGATCTGTGCTTCCTCCGGGCAGGCGAATTCCAACTGGCGAACTTTGGGCTGGAAATCCAGCACGGTTTGTCCGAGCCCTTACGCATGAAGAAACCTTGGAGATCCCAAAACTTGCTGTTGCAATAAATGATCTGAGCAAAGAACATTTCTCAGAATTTCTCCCTTACTCCACAGTGTATTTGGAGGTTGAAAAGTTCAAGAAGTCCTTGGGGATCTCAATCTGATAACCTTATGATAATCTTTTACATTTTCTTTTTGGTTGGAGGTGTTCCGTGTGAGGAAATAAGCAGCTCTGAGAGGCAAAGCAAGCGTTTTTGAGTTCTCTACTTGTATTTTGATTTTTCAGGAAACTGAAAAGAATTGTTTTGAAAGGTTTTTGTGATTGATAGGCCCCTGTTATGAAATTGCGACTGGTGTTTTATTTGTTAATCTTCTTTTTTTTTCCCTATTTTATTGAAATAATTGTGTGTGTTTTTTTTTTCCCTTTTCTTTTGTTTTCTTCTCTTATCACTTTTCACACCTATATTTGTATTTCGGCTTCTTTTATTAGATGGTATGATTGTACAGTCAACAATGCTCGTTCAACTTGTAGGCAAATAAAACATATTAGAAAAAGGTCAGCAACATCACATTAAAAAATCAAGTTGAAGCTTTTATGAAAAAGATAAAAATAGAGTAGGCCACATAAAAGAAAATGAGTAAGCACATGTGTGGAAGAATTTTTTTCCAATAAAGATAAATCAGAGGAATGATATTTTTAAAATGCAAATAGCAGTTGAAAATCATTAGGAAAGAAATATATAAGTGGGCAAATTCTATAGAATTGAAATGACAAAAAGTAGAGTTAAAAAAAAAAGGAATTAATCTTGGAGGTCATACTTGATGAATGAAATTTTAAAGGATGTAAAAAGAAGGAAATAAGTATTGTTATATTTTAATAATATACATTAAAAATAATTAAATGAAGTGAATTTGGAAATATATAAGATATTAGGGGGAAGCGTAAGAAAATAGAGGTAGAATTAAACATACAAATTAAAAAGGAGGAATAAGCGAAAGAAAATAGAGGTAGAATTAAAGATACAAATTAAAAAGGATGAATAACAAATAAAGGAAAGAAATAAGAAAAAAAAAAGCAATTTTTTTGATAGTTAAGGAAAAAGTTAATTTATAGAAAATTACAGTAAATAACATTTCTTAAAACTTATGCACGTAAATTATGGTACGTTTCAAAAGAAAACTTTTCGCGTAAAGATTATTCTTGATGAAATGTATACGTATCCGTGTACCTGTATATATTATATTCTTAAAAAAAAATTGTACAATGCTTCAATAAATTATAGTATATTCTTTATAAATAATAATGGAAAACGTTTGCCATTAGGACGTAAGTCTCAACCGAGGCTTTGCATTTCTTTTCTTCTTTTTTTTTCCTAAGGGAAAAAAGATAAAACTGAATACAATACCAAAGTAATCCACTATACTAGTTTTAAGTGACAAAGGGCTCCTTACTATAAAATTTTGTATTATATTCTATCAAAGAATAACATTAGTTAATCTGACCACTTATAAAAATATGATTGAGATGGCCTATTAAAAAAAAGTGTTAAAAACAATAAAAATATTTAGTATATATTAAAAAATTAGAAGACAAATCATTTTTGAGCATGTTTGACACACTATATTGTATTATATTGTACTGCATTGCATTGTATGATATTGTATCACATACAAAAAAAAAGAATGCAATATAATACAATACGTTATGGTGTATTAAACAAGCCCTTATAAAATTAATCAATTCTTAAAAAAAAAGAAAAAGAAGAAATCTTAATACTCTAGATCCATTCTGGCAATTACGTGAATCAATAATTGCAGTTTCACCAAGTCATAGATCCATGTCAACACCAAAAACAACAACGGCAGTAAAGAACGTGAGTCTCACAGGGCATCGTGATAAAGCTTTCCAGTTGTCGGATGGATTTTCGCCACGCGCCTCGCACGCGAACTTCTAATGACAACCACTCCCATTTAGTTGTTCTTCTGTGGTCTTCAAAGACCAAAAAGATTATAAAAAATTCAAAAGATTCCATATCTATCGTTTTATTTGTTGATTTTGTGGGTTTTTTAAAACATCTTTCTGTTGATTTGGTGTTTCTGTTGATTAGGTGGAGATGAGAAGCATTTTCCTCAAGAGAGAGATCACATGCCAATCACGTGTTAAAAACTGTTCAATAGTTAATAGATGTTGTCAAGGGAACCACAATGCAACAGATTTAGACATGCAAGGAGTCAATTGTTAAGATCTTTAGTTTGGAAATTAAATTATGAAACACAAAAAATTTAGGGGTAGCCACGCAAAAAATATTTCTAGTGACAATATCAAGCTAGATCCAGAAGATGACAAGTCATTTGGGTTTCGTTTGGTTGTATTCTCAGAATGTTTGAAAATGTTTTCGTACGTTTTTCGTGGCAAAAATTTTAAAAATACTCGTAATATATTTTTTAAAAAATTCTTATTTTTCAAAACAAAAACATTTCCACCTATTGTGAAAATAATTACTTTCATAAAACGCAAAAATTCTCATGTTTCATGGGCAACAATATTGTCAAAGTAAGAATTACGTTTTATGAAAGTAATTATGTTCATTTGCAAGCGCCAATTGGTCTCACAAATTTGTCCCAATGGAATAAAACTCTTGAATATACATATTCTTGTGATACAGGGCATGAATACTTGTCTCTAACTAGTATTGCTTTACAAAGTTAGATTACTAAGGTGTATGGTATAGTAGTTAGAACCATTGGTTAGAACTGTAAACACTGTAGCATGTGAGAGCTTTACACTATAGTAACTTTTTTATTTTTATTATGGTATGTGAGAGCTTTATAGTGTTTTTAATTGAAAAGTTGGTTAGAACTAACGTCAAACAGCTTATACTACATTTTTGCCAAATGCTCCAAAATTTCTTTGGCAATCTCGTACTTTGCTAACGGAGTACCTATTGAATGCACAACAAAAATATTAATCCAAGTAAAGATCTTTAAATCATTTGCGTCCCAAGCATCTAACAATTATGCATAATCGGTAGCCTTCTCATCCTTGGATTGAATTAAGGTGCTCGTAACATACCCATATCTTTTTGTCTTTTTGAAAAAATTTCGTCACGTAACTCCAATACGAATAATTCTTTCCATCAATTGCACTCTAATAGACTAAAGAGAATCATTCCTAGCTCCATCCTTTTCAAAAAAAAACCAACAAATAGCTAGGGCTGGCAATTTCCGACACGGTACGATGACACGATACGAAAACGACACGGGATAAATAGGTTTGAACCGCACGTTTATTAATTATGCCATAAATGGGTTGGCACGAATAACATGAAATAAACGGGCTGGATTCGTGCTAACACGCTAAACACGCCTTAACACATTTAATTAAACAGGCTGTAAACGTGTTGCACGACACGACACGACCCGCCCATTTATAACACATTTAAACTTAAAAATAAAAATATTTGAAATATTTATAGTAGGTTAGTATTAATTAGATATTATGTTTTTGTTAATTTTCTTTATTGGCTTTTTTTAAAATTTTTTAATTTTTTAATTTTTTTTTAATTTTTAGTTAATTGGGTCATAAACGTGTCATATGTGTGTTGTTATCGTATTAACCTGTCACGGCACGTTTAATAATCGTGTTAATCGTGTCTGTCGTGTTACGCATGCCATAGGCGTGTCGTGTTCGTGTTTGCATTTCCGACACGTTTATTAATCGTGTCGTGTTCGTGTTCGGACTAAACGTGTCATGCTGTAAACGTGCCAGACACAAACATGACACGAACACGATTATTGCCACCTCTACAAATAGCCGCTGAGAAAAGAAATTGAGATGCAAATCACAAGAAATAAAGAGAAAAGTCAAACCATAGTCAAAACTAAAGCGAACAGAAGAAAAAACAATTGAATGGACACCCTAAAGAAACAAAATCTATGAATGAGATTACACTCTCTTTTTTTTCTCAATGAGTGTCACGCCCTGGAGTACGGGAGGTGACGTGGCAGATTATTTAAATTAATTAAAAGAGAATTTAATTAAAGATCAAGGGTTTAGGGGTTTGAATTAAATATAAAATGTGAAAATTAAAATAAAACCATTACATGAAAATTTAATATTAAAAAAATTAAACATAACGAATATGGGTTCCACAAACCCACAACTTGTGCACACACATGGTACTGACAATATCATAAATACAATCACAGTCCAAGTACAAATAAAGTTAAGACCTTACATGCCTTGATTTAAATGATACAAATAAATTTACTAGTCCCTCTATTGCTCCTGGCTCCCGTCCGTTGAGTCTTCTCCAAACCTAAATGGAAAAACCACCTAGAGGGGGAAATTTAAAACAAATAAAACGTGAGCGAAAGGCTCAGTAGGACTATGTTTTATAAAATAATTTAATTTAAAGAAACTTTTCATTATTCAGGAATTATTTAAAAGAAACCTTAAATGAATAAATGAATAGTTAAATAAATTTGAGTAAAATCGTTCTTACCCAGAACAGTTTACTCGCATAACCAGTAATATCATTTTCTTTCCTAGGCAAACCATAATAACATCACCACTGTAGTGGCCCAGTTGGGTTTCGGGACCTGCCCCCAAGGTCGATCGCTACACGACCCGATCTCTGATATGGCATCATGCCTATATGTTTATTATCATCAACATTCAAAACCCAATTACTGAGTGTTGTCATTTACATTTATCATGAAGTCTGTTTCAGTTCACGGTATATTAAAATATAACCGATAAATTCATTTTCAAACAACCGTTAATTTTTTTTTAATATAAATCCTTTTCAAAGCCAAATCATTTTGAAGCAAGGCTACCAAGGAATAAGGTAGAAGTCCTACCTCAATACTCATGCCGGTACCCCACACTGAAATCCCGGTCCGCTATATGTTAGCTCTGCGAAACCACGAACGATCCTAGACACCAACTAAGTCGATCAATGTCTAGTTCAAGACATTCTATGTTACTAAATCATTTCATGATGTCCTAGTGTGCCATTTATATCTTTAAAATCATTCTATAAGGTTGGAATTTAAATCAGGGTTTAAAACAGTGAAAACGGGTGAAAAATCATAAAATTTTCCATGCTTCGGCCGGCCTGCCGGACTCCCTGCTTCGGCCGGCCGAACTGTACAATTCGGCCTGCCAGAAGCCAGGTCCGGTAGGCCGGTCGTTTCCCCAGGTTCGGCCTGCCGGGCGGATGAACACCGGCCTGTCGATCCCTCTTCCGGCCTGCCGAACTAGGAAAACCTAGAAATTCCAGCCACTGTTTTCTCGATCCTCAAAATTCAAATCTTAATTCTAAACTGTTTTTCTCAAATCCCAAGCATAGAAAACAATCATAGTTGATAAAAAAACATACTAGAACACATTTGGACTCATTTAAACAAGATTTAAACTCAAAAATATCAAAAATCCAAAAATGAGAAAATAGGGAGAAAAATGAAAAATCTTGAATCCAATCCGTTTTTCTTCAATCTAAGCTAAGATAGTAGTTGTTCTAAGTTCATTTAACTTAAATCCAAGGTTTTCTAAGCTCAAACAAACCTAGATTTCAAAAATGCACAAAATTGAAAATTTTAGAAAAAGTTTAGAAAATTCGAAACTAACCTCGAATCGAAGCTTCAATCCGCGTTCTCGGTTGCCAAATCACGTCCCCGAGCTTCCTCCTTGCTAACCCGAAGCTTGGATTCGAATTTGATTTCAAAAATTTGAGGAGAATTTGAGAGAAAACCGGGAGAGGGAGTGAAGAGAGCCACAGAAGAGAGAGAGAGAGAGAGAGGAGAGATCTGAGAGAGTGAGGAGAGAGGAGGAAGAGAGAAAATAAATAGAGAGAAACGGTGGGCGGTTTTACTGTGTGAAAACCATGTGCCGCCTACGGTTTTGTAAAACAGAATATTTTTAACATTTTACAAATTGTTATGTTTTAAAACCCAAAACATTATTTTAAAACAATAAGAAATCATTTGAATTCATCAATTAACAAAACAACCAAAAATTCAAAATCCAATCCAATAATCAAATTAATGTTGAAACATTAATCATGGTACGCTAATTCATCATTTTACATTACAATAATATTAAATAAATTCTGGGGCGTTACAATGAGATTATCATTTGAATTCTTTTTTTTTTTTCTGAATGAGATTATCATTTGAATTCTAACCTACGAATTCAAATTGGGAAGAAAAATAAAATTTGGATGTATTATTGAATTGCTTGATGACGATATATATGAAAAGAGGATATATATAGACTTGCAAGCAAATAAGTAGAAGACTGTTTACCCTTAAACTCCATTTTGTTGGAAGGATGGAGAGTAGAAATGATGGAGGGATGTAAAAGTAGAGAATATAAAGGATTATAGTAATTTTTTATCTTGTTAGGTAAGAGAAAAGGAGAGCTGAAGGATTGATGATAGTTATATTCCAATAACTATATTGTCATTTCACTATTTGTTAAGAATTTTTTTTTAAGGATAAAATAGGCTTTTTAAGTTAGATTTGATGGATTTGTTGAAACTAATAGAAGGATTTGAATTAGTATAGAGAGACTCCTTCTCTTTTCTTTCTCAATCCAACCAAACAATAAATTATCCCTTTTTTCTCCCACCACTCTCCTTCGCTCTCCCTACCTCCATCTATCCCTTCAACCAAATACACACTTGAATGGAGATAAACAACAAAAAAAAAAGTGATAATTAACCTAATCTATTACCTTATAAATGACTAAGATCATAAAATTATATTTTTTTAAACTACAAATATGTTATTTATGTTGGTTGTTATGAAGGTTGACCTTTTGTTTTTAATAAAGAAAGTAGGGTCTTTTCACTTGTAATTTAGGTGGGAACACTAGCTATGGAAAAGCCCTCTGTATTTTAAGATTGCTAAGTGGTAGAGCCATTTAGGCATCTAACCACTTGAAAATCTAAAAGGGAAAGATTTGGGGCCATGAGCCTATTCAATGATTCCAAAATATTTAATTTTGTGGTGCAAGATGCACTAGGTTGTCAAGAAGACAGGACAAGGAATTAGGTGCAAATATAATAGAATCTCTACTTTCTCTGTGTCCTTAGTGGAGATAATGAACTAACCCCTTAGAGGAGGGATCACCTCTTGAGAAATGCATAAGACAATTCGTGGTATAATTCACTAATTTGTTCTAATTGTCATGTTGGATTTCTAGCCAAAAGACAATTCTTCAGGGACAAGTTTGGTGATTCAAAAGGCAATACTTGCATTTTATTATTTGTTAACAACTTGGAAGTTAGAACAAGCTAATATATTTTGGAACTCATAGCTATCGATCACAATTTGCAACTCTAACAAAAGTTGACCACCAAAGTGATAATATAGTCCCATGAGAATTGTTTAAAACAAGTTCTAGATCACTAGATCAAAACCATTTTCAAATTACGGGCTCAATGTTTTTGGTGAGGGTTAAAATAGTAACGGAGTTAGAAATTCTGATCAGAAAAAGGCAATAACTAAAACAAAAATTAATAAGAGCTATAAGATTAATTTTTATATTCTTTGTAGGGGTTATATATATTACACAATACAATACTTATCTACTTACATATTTTTTGAAAATAAAAATTTTTTGAGACCGACTAGGCCTTAAGTGGCTCCGTGTGTGGTTAAAATGATGTCTTTGGTCTCTTATTCCTATATGATTAGTCCTCCTCCCACACTTTTTATTTTTTAAAAAATTCATAAAAGTTGGAATATTTGAATCAAATTAATGTTTAGCGACTCAAGTACCAATTTAGCACCACAAGCAATTGGGTTACATGAACAGAACATAATTGTTGGGCTGTCAGAATTTGGATGAAATATGGACGAGGGAGGGGTATGCATTTTTTGGCACCAATCTATGTCCTGCCATAGAAAATTTTGGAAAGCCACTAAAGTTAAAGAGTGAAAATACCGTGCGGTTGATCACTTTTTAATAAATGAATATATCTATTCTTTAAAAGGAAAAAAGGTAAAAATGCCCACCTAATTGTTGGTTTGTTTTATTTTTTTTATTTGGATTTGAACTAATGAAAGATGATAACGATGGCAATAAAAAAGAGATATTTATCTTTTTATACTTGTATTTTAGGTTTATTAAAAAATTATATCTTTCGATTTTTAATCTCATCAAATTTAGACCTTGAGATTAGATTTAATACATAAATTTATACCTTGTCTCAATCAAAAGTTGATTTTTGCTTTTAAAATGACCAAATTATCATCAAGTAAAATAGAAAAATCATTAAATCTTTAAAAAATAAAAGAAGAAAATTAAAAAAAAAAACATACAAAACATCTATTTTGATGGTATTCTATATACTTTTGAAGTCAAATCCTTTATTATAAAGTTTTTTTAAGTTATTAAAGTTTGTTTTCAATTTTCAATTCGAGGACATTTTGGAAAATTTTTTAAGTCAATATCGAAGATTGATCGGAGAAAATGTACAAATTTACGTATTAAATCTAATCTGAGTGTATATATTTGATTATATAAAAAACTAAATATATAATGTTTAAATAAGCCTAAAAGACAATGGATAAAAGGGTAAAGAACCTAAAACGTGCATTGGTAGTCAATTAGGAGCACTATTAGAAACGAAAATGCAAATATGGAGTTACAAGGAACCTTCTTGTGCACTTCATGACGATGTCATAAACCACTATGCATCATGGAAAGGGCGTACCTTAAATTTTATATAAAAATTTAGGTGTGACTACTGGCACAAGGACATTGACAGTCTCAACCATTTTCCCAATGACCCTTCTATTATTTCAACTTTTCTTCTTCATTTTCTTAATATGCCATTTGCCTACCACGCCACCCCATTCAACACTACCAACCATATATGACTTCCTCACGTTCAATGGTTCCATGTTCTCTACTTTCCATGCTTCAAATTGCTACCTTATAATGCATCACAGACGATAGAAAATCGAAGGTCCAAGAGAGAGAATACCAAAGAGGTGAAATATTGTTGATTCCTAATCTTGATCCCTTTTTTTTCCACTGAAAATGGTGGGGGATATTGGTAGGGCTCAATCAAATCAAATCTCCTAAGAAGTGGGTCCTTTTATTTGATTGAGCCGTGCCAATATCTCGACTGGTTTCTTTTATGTGCTTTTTGTTTTACTAGTTGATTATACTTGTTAGAAATTGTTCTTTTGGCGTCTTTTACGTGCAAGTTTTTGTCAATTGAACTCGACTTAAAAGATTGTATTTGGTGATGCATTTAGAATAAAAAGTTAGAATGATTTTGTTGTAGCCTACTTTTGCTTACCGTAGCAATTAGAATGAGATTTTTAGAACAACGTTGTCAAGCGCTTTGAAAGAAAATGAAGAAAAGTGGAGAAAATTCTGGGGAAGAGTATTGGCTCGAGGTCTACGATGGAGAGCTGGTTATTCCATTTAGTGTCGTTGCTTATGCTGTGTCTTTTTTCCTGCTCATTATTTAACTAGCTAGTCTTGTTAGTTGATGCAGCAGTCATGGTCGTTTGAGAGTATTATTTCTGGTCTTGTCTTGTGTTAAGTTGCTGTCGTTTTTGTTAGTCATTTTGGTGTCGTTTATGTCAGCTAAGTTGTTGCTGCTGTCATTTAGTTTTTTTTGGTCGTTTTTTGATCTAGTGTATGTCTTGATCAACTCTTTACAAGTGGAGAAAATTCTTGGAAATACTCTTCAAGGTCATCTACATGAATTTAACGAGGCATGACGCATCAAGATTGATCCCATAACTATATCTTTTTGACTTTTATTATTTTTTAATTTATTTTTTTGTTTTTAAAAATATAAAGATATTTTTTAAATTTAAAAAATGTGTTTTAATTTTATTTATTGTAGACTTTTTTGACTTAAAAATAAGAAGGTAAAATAAAAATATTCTTAACTAAATTTAATTTATTTATAAAATATATGTTTTTTTTAAATTTAAAAAATAGAGAAATTCTACCGTAAGACCTTCAAATTGTTCATCAATAAGACTCTTTTATGGACTACAAGATCTTCATCTGATGGTTAAAAATAAACAAAGTGTACCGTTAGTTGAATAAGCATGCACACATCATATCACTTAAAAACTAAACCAGAAAAAAGAGGACAGGAAGATGAAAACGCAGAACAGAAATTGGACCTCCTCTTCCGACAACGGTAATTCACCGGAGTTCTTCTCCACCTCATCGGAGACACGACAAGATGGTACGATGGAGGTTGCGACCCACGGTGGTCGTGTTCCCATCGCGACACCACGGCGATCCCGATCGATGACAGAGGCAGATCTCATCGAGGATGGAGGCGCAGTTCCCCACCGACCTTGCTCACAACAGCGTTGCTCTTGATCTCATCGAGGATGTGGCTGCTTCTGTGGGTCGCAACGCCTCCGCCCCTCCTGCTCCGTGAGTTGAGACCCAGCCTCCCTGCGACTGGTGTTGGAGATGGGGTGGTTTGTCTTGCCGGCATTTGCAGAGATGCCATCGAGGGCGTCGAGCCGGCATCGCAAGGTCGACAGTCGTGAGGTCGATAGGCAGTCCCCCTTCTCCGCCCCCCCGATCCCCCCACCCCACGGACGAACTTTGCCTGCTTTTTTTAGGTCTTTTTAAAATTGTTTTTTCATTTGTTATTCCAAAAATGAAAAGGGGGAATTAAAAAAATGACAGGTTAGGTTGTGTTTATTTTTGTTTTTACGAGACATAGATTTTGAACCATTGAATTTTTATTTGACTGTCAAAAAATAAAAATGAAAAATATTCTTATTGATAAGAATTTTTTAGGAGGTTTTACCGTAATCATTCCTTTAAAAATATATATTTTTTATTTAAAAAGTTATAAAATTTAAGATTTTTTTATATTTTATTTTATTTAAGAATTTTTTTATGTTTTTAATATATAAAATATTTATCTAACTATTTAAAGATAGTTATGTTTAACCTAATTTTTTTCTTGGGATGAAATTCATATAAGCTTTTAAAATTTTAAGAATATCTCTGTAGTTTTTAAGAATAGAGATACAAATTAAAAATAATTAAAATTAAAAAATATAATTATATAATTAAGCTTAATGACATCATCACCGTCATATATGTTAGTTTTCTTTTTTTAATGTTTAGTCGTTGCCTGGAAGTCTTGGTCCACAACTAATGTAGGACAAAGCTAAAGTATCAATAACCCAACAATGTGACTCTATATCCAATTTTGATTCTGCAACGAGTATTTTTCATCATACTTTAGAGGTGGAATTCACAGTAGTTTTCTGGCTTTGTGAAAATTCAAGACTTCATTACCTGGCAGATGGATCCAATATTAGACTCGCTAAGAATCGAACTAATAATAATTTAGTGTAAATTACCTGGTGCCCTAGGCATCTTCTTATTAGTGAATAAAGACCTAAGTTAGTTTATGTTTTACTTTCGAACATCTTTGTGAAAAATCTTACAAATTGATATCTAATAGAGCATACAGAATTATAGATAACAAGTGGGTATGGTGATAAAGACTAGGCTTCGTTTGGTATTGTTTTAGAAGTTTTTGAAAATATTTTTTCATGTTTTTTGAAGCAAAATTTTTAAAATATTTTCAACACAATTCTTAAAAAATTTTTATTTTTCAAAACAAAGTCATTTTTATCTATTTTAAAAACACTATCAAACCATCCAATCGTGGGTTTACTTTTTTCTCTAGAACCCGTTCAAGACTTTGACACCCATGACAATTACTATTTACAATAATATTTGCAAGGAATTATAATTGTGTACATGCACCTTCCTGTTGCAAATAGATTAATCAACATTTTTGTTATTGTTCTTTTCCTCCACAATTCTTTATCATCACCTGTGAAATTAGAGCCTGAATCATGCACACTGACACTATCACGGCAATGTTCATTTCACATGCTTAAACGCAGCCTATTTTCTGCAATAAAAATGTAATAAAATTAATTGTTTAATGGTAATTTAATAGTAATAAAATAGTTTAATATTAAAGAAATAGGAAATAGAATTAGATTAGTAAAAAAAAAAAAGAATTTTGAATTTCAAATATCATTTAAATTCAAAAAAACAATTTACTATCTAATTAAGCAGATTAAGATATTGATTATTGATAATCATATATTTGCTATGATATATAGACCAAAATTACACATTGCTATATTAATATATTATCAGTATATTAATTTGTTATGTTCTGTAATATTCAAATAGCCAACATTTATTTGAAATTCTATTACATTATATTATATGTTTTTTATATTCATATATGGCACATGGAGCTCTCTAACGGTGTTGCAAAGAAGGGAAAAGGCGAAACTAGTTGCTTCCCAAGAAAACCTTAAAAACAGGTCAGAGTTATAAAACAGGAACTAATACTTTGCGTTTGTTAGACATACAAATTCTAAATATCAAATATAACCTCCAAGCAATGCACGTCTTTCATAAACATCCAACATAAAAGCCTAACTAAAGGGCCGTACAGAGCTCCGTTTGTTCAGCATCCTCGAAAGGAACTCGAAACCCATCACGGGCAAACAAGAAGAAAACAAGGACGTCCCATTCATCACCTAAACCCGAGTGGCGGTGATGTATATGTCATCACTAGATAAACAGTGCTATAGACATGCAGACAGCAGCTGGGAACATTTTCCATGTGACCTTCCTCGGTCAAGCTTGAAGAGCTGCGCCCGACTTCGCCCCCACAAAATATTCCTGCAAATGGGACCCCGGGAAAGTTCTTCACGAATGGGGAGCTATCAACGTTCTCGCATGCGATAAACATGTCACCGCGGCCATGACATGAGAAAACGAAACCTCCAAAAACTTCTTGACCGCTGCGCTTCCTACTTGCATCATCGTTTAAGTTTTTGAGGTCCAAACAAACACAACCAACCGTGTTTAATGCAGTACAAGGATCTGAACGGTAAAATTGAAAGATATCGCCACTTTTGATGCCAACGCCATTTATATAAAGATATTCTTCATCTCCCCTGTTGCATGTATGGTTTGGATCAAAGTAGTGCAACAAAATTGATGCATTATTCTAATTCTGAATGATGCTAAGGAAGAGAACTTATTTCAAGAAAAACAGCCAAACATTAAAATCAATTATTCAATTGTTTCTGACAACATTCCATAGCTTGTTCTACAGCAGAACGTGTCGTCAAAAAGAAGAACTGCAGCATACGACGGTGGTTTCAGTTGGACAAGAAAGTAAATTTCAGATATCAGTGCCTTGACATACTGTTCCACTGAATTCTACCCAGATATAGTTTCACTTACCCAAAGACTCGACAACAGTTATTAACCGCTATAGGCTTTCTAGGTAAGATCAGATATATAGGAAATCAACCTTTTACCAGTATTGCAATGGAGCAAACAGCAAGTTTACACATAAAGCATAACTAAGAGAGCTTGAAATTTATAACACCAGAATGTAACTGAGTTACTAGGAGTTGATTTAGCAAGATCATAAATGGGTAAAGCAAACAATACCAAAAAATACGGTTAAAACTACAAGTACATGCAGAGATTTAGAAGACAAACTTAATTCATGAAAAATATATATGTCCAACTTCATTCCCTTTCATATCTTTTTTCTTTAATTTTTTTTAAGCATCCTATGCTAATATCACATTACACAAATATAACAGCGGAAAAAAATCCAATAGAAGTGAAGTGAAAGAATATAACAGGGGAAAAAACCCCAATAGAAGTGAAGTGAAAGTGATGACAGAGGAAATAAAAGAAAACAAGTGAGTTAACACTTCTAGATCAAGGCCCCGTGGAAAGTGCAGTGCATAGATAGTACATAGATATGGATACCACGTATTAAGCACTTACGTGAATTAAACAACATAATAAAAACCTGTTAGAGATCAAAGCAAAAACAAAAAAGAAGAAAGAAATTATTCAAACAAAAAAAAAGAGTTCCATATATTACCCTAAAACTCCATAGAATGACAAGGATGTTATTGATCTTGGCCTCTCTGATCCAATGGAGCACTTTCTCCTTTTTGTAACTCCAATGAAGAGATCAGAAGAATCAACACGATCTTCTAACTGCCACAGTCGGAATAAATTGACACAATCAGCTGGAAATTACAATCTCCAAGATGCTTTCAATTTCAGAAGAGACTTTTGACTGGGAGAGAGAATATTTGACAGTCTATATCTTTATCGCACTAGCATACCGCATTATTGATATGATTCATTATTTGCTGACCATCAAGAATAGCCCGTTGTCCTTCAACTCTAGCAGTGAGCCAAGTAGAATGGTCAGAACAATTCATTCTAACAGAAACTGCCTTGTACCTTGGTCCAACCGCTGATACTCCATTTGATAATGCAACATGGAATCTTATATTCCCAATGCCTATTCATTCATATCAAACCAGACTATTAAGCCAGAATCATTCATTAGATTGGTTTGAAACAGAGGGGGGAAAACATACGAAAGAGATAGTAGAGTCTTTAAACACCAAACAACAAACAGTTGATTATTAGTAGCTCATACGAGTATAAAACTAATTTGAGAAAAAAGTACCATGATTGTTGTTTCTATCCCTTGCAAATGTTAGAGCAACAGCATCAGTAAAGTATTTTGCACTTCCACAGAAATTTCTTGACTCATTTGCGGCCCTGTACAAAAACCGACCTCTCTCATCACCCACAATAACAGTCTCCTTGGGCATAGCATAATCTGAAGCATAGAGAAGTAATTAACAAAAACTAATGATCATAATCATATTCTTAGGTGATAAATCAAAATCTCTTAACAACGTACTCTTTCAAAGAGCAAGAAAAATTAAAAGGTAGACTTTTGCTAAACAAAATTAAACGAAGATAACGGCAACGAAAGGAAACTCACCCAAAATGTTAAGAATAGGCTTCATGTCAACAAGCCCTTCCTGTGCCATCTATGATGTGAGAACTTAGCAACACAATCAACGATGAATGTGTTGGCAATAAATAAAGATAAAACTAACTCACCCCAAAGAGTATAATCCCAACTGGGGATTTACAACCCGATACAGAGTCAGTGTAATCCCTTATGTCCATTACAAACTTTTCAACCAATGCATCTCGAGGTTCCTGGCCACATAAAAATTTTCACTAGTGTCAGCCTTTCTTTACATAACAAAACTACTTATCACATGATCTCAGAATATATAGATATATATATATATATACACACACACACATATTATTACCTTCGTGGATCGCAACAGTGGGATAACATCAACTTTAAGTCCAGGCACAAACCCAACAGTCAAAACGATGCCAAAATTTTCATCTTCTGAAGTTATTGAGCCATCGTCATCACTTAGATCTCCACAAAAATTAGACCACTTGACCTAGAAAATGTTTTGTTTTTCCCAGAAAAAGCAGTAAATTATCAATCTTTGACTTCAAGTTACTCCGAAATTTGTCAATCTACTAGAACAACAATCAAAATTAAGAAAAGAAACCTCTTTAAGCTCGTCAGTAAGAGCATCTCTTCCAATTATCCCAACAGCAGTTGATATAATTATCGGTGTTTTGGTCCCCAATTTCTTTGATATCTGAACGAAAAACCAAAATTCTTTCAAAAATCTCATCTTTTTCTCCGAAATTAAAACAAAATAAAACAAAATGATTACGTACAAGCCTGAAAATGTCGTACAAGCGAAATCCACTTCCAACACTGGCAATGGCGAAATCGGGGCGTATTGGCTCCGCAAAGACCTTATCGATAACCTCTCTCACAGCAACCTATTAATCACAATTTCACAACTTTTTCATATTTTCCCGGGAAACAAACAAACACGATTAAAGTGCAAAATTAGGGCGATTGTTTTGGCTTTACCTGAGGAGAAGGATCGAGAGAGAGGGCGGAGGCAAGCTTGGGGCAAGAGAGGACAAGATTGGAGGCTCGATTCCAAGACTTGCACACGCACGCCGCCACAGCGAACGACGGCGCCGGGAGCCTCGACAGGATGTTGTGGAGAAGGTCCTCGGTTAAGAAAGAGAAACCTGTCGTTTTCGCCATTTTCGTGTCGTCTCTGGAGGAGGACGACGACGCTGGCGATGCTTCATCCATTTCTTGGTTCGCACCAATGATCTGTTTTTGCATCGCTTGGGAAATGTAAATATAAGACTTTTCTCATATATATATATATATATATTGAAAATCCCTCCCATGCAAACATAAAAAAAAATAGCTACCGATCGCTGTCAATATTTTAATTATAAAATTTAGAAAAAAAAATAACTTTTGCTTTTAGACAGTTAAAAAAAAGGACTAAAATCAGTTATTTTAATTTAAAAATTATAACATATAAAAAATTTTAATTTATATTTTTTATTATAATATAAACAAATTTTACCCTATTTATAATTATACTTAATAATTAAAACCGTTGTTTTAAACTGCTTATACATCTAACAGTTGCGTAAATATTCTCACAAGGGGGTACTCTCAATTTTTGAAGAAAAAAATGTTTAAATATATTTCCTTTTTTTTTTCTTTTTTTGATATTATCGCTAAGCAGTTGGTATCCTTTTCTTGTAAATTTGGGAACTTCAATTACGTCCAAAAGGTGGTGAGCTTCCAATCATTATGCCTAATTTTTGATCGACCACTTCATTCAGAATCATTTCTCAGTTTGGTCGTTTTCCATTTCCTGTCGTTTTTTTTTTACCTTGACACAAAGACGTCCACAAATGAATGAGAAAACTGTTTTTTTTTTTTTTTTAAGAAGGTAGTGGTTAGTTTTGTTTAAAATAATTACCAAAATATTACTGAAATTAGATATATAACACAGTAAATAAAAAATGTATAGTTTATTACTGGTAAAAAAATTAAATTATTGTGGAGAGTATTACGTAATTTTGTGACATAAAATATAAAAATGATCGTAAGAATTCAACATAATTTGGTTATTTTTAAAAGATAAATTATACAAAATATCAGATTTTTAGATATTAATAGTAAATTATGTCAGATGATTTGAAAAAGTGAAAACAATAGCAAATTCTAATAAAAGAATATATGACACCAATTCAAATCCCAAAAATACCCATTAGGCTCAATAACATATCCAAGGTGCTTTTTTCCCTTCTTCCTCTCTCTCGTTTCTTTCTCCTCTATGTGTCACATTCTCCTTCCTCCCTCATAGTTGTGCAAGAACCTGAGCTCCGAAGTTGTCACAGTTGTCATTGTCGCCGCCGTCGCCGTTGTCTTCCATCACATCGACCTTCCCATTCTTGCTTTGTAGCGATTAAGGAAAAATCGTTTGCAAGTGATGTTGTCCATGGCGGAGAAATCGTCACGATCGACAAGATCCGGTGAGCTTTTCCACTGCCGAAGTCGCAGTGATGTTAATGATAGAATCATAGCAAGATCCCTAAATTTTGCAACTATTTGAAGCGATCTCCATTCATTTACCTGCGTTCCATGGCGATGGCCCACATGATCTTCGACCTTCGCGATCTCCGACTGCTAGATCTCTTTCCATTTAGCATGAAGATGATCCATTAACGAACTATTTTTTAGATCAGTTTTTTATTCAAAAAAATAAATAATAATAATATTTGTCCTTTTTTTGATATGTTTGAGTTGAAGATTGTAGACGGTTGATCTATAATCAAATATTGAAAATGTTAATTTAGATTGCTTGTATTTTGTTCAAGGAACTTGGGCCCTTAAATCAACGTTAATTAGATCAGCTAATTCTTAAATGAATGCGTAAGATCAAATTGTAATGGATAGGGGTAAACAACGGGCGGGTAGGCGGTTTTTGGGCGGGTGCGGGGCGGTTTTTTTAAGTGGCGGGTTGGCGATTAACCAACCCACAAACCGCCCATGGAGTGGCGGGCGGTTTCGGTTTGGGGGCGGGCGGGTGCGGGCGGTGCGGGCGGGTTGGGTGGGTTGGGTCTACACTAATGTACAATATAATTTTTTGAGCTCTTTTTTATTAAAAAAAAGTGAAGAAAATTTGTAGAAAATATAAGACGATAATGTATGAAGCATTCTCAACAACAACCAAGTTTGATGCCTAAAGACAATAACCATATTCACAACAAATTAAGAAACATAATCATTTATTGCAACAAGAAACATCAACTATATATGAAGTGATGAACAAAGTCAAGAATTCTTGTTCTTCCATAAAACCTGTTCATTGGGTTCGAAAATAACAGGATACTACAGATGAAATGATGAACAAAGTCAAATGTTCTTTTTCTTTTTAAAGAATGAGGAGTGGGAGAGGTTTAGATTAAGTTTTTTTTTTTTTTTTTTTTTTTTTTTTTTAAAGAATTAGGCAGGCGGGTTCGTGTTGAACCCGCCCCCTAAAATTTAAAACCGTACCCGCCCGCCAACATATGTAGGCGGGCGGGTTAAACCCGCCAATGGGCGGGTTGAACCCGCATAGTCTTTTTTTTGGGCGGGCGGGCGGCGGTTGCGGGCGGCCGGCGGTTGCGGGGCGGTTTTTGTTCACCCCTAGTAATGGATAGAATAAAATAATGTTGTAAAGATAAAAATACCACAAACAAAATTTAAAGTGGTTTATTTTGTTAAAAGAGTTACGTCCATTGTACTTCATTATAATATGATTTCTAGGTACAGATTACAAGATGGCATAAAGAAGAGATAAGAGGCGTTTCTGTATGCTTTTCTCTATATCTCTGACAATAAAGAAGCTATCCCTTTATACAGAGCAAGAATAAGCAGCCACCTCCAACCGTCTGATAGAGTGGAGTGATGCGTTGTGGGTAACCGCAATAATGGGACACATGACGACCTGTAATATGCTGCAAGAATCATGCTTTCTCCACGTTTTGATTCATGATCAGACATGTAACCACCCACCAGTTCGTGCTGATAACTGTCAACTTACGGTGATCGATTCAGTCGGACACTTAGAGAGGAATCTAATTTACCTTCAACAACTGATGCAATATGGATACAAGCAAGATCAAGCCGATCGATTGAAACAAATTCGATTCGCATATCTCACGTCGATTGACTCAATTTGATTCATGAACAGACGTGTAACCACCCACCAGTTCGTGCTGATAATTGTCAACTTATGGTGATTGATTCGGTCGGACACTTAGAGAGGAGTCTAATTTACCTTCAACAACCGATGCAATATGGATACAAGCAAGATCAAGCCGATCGATTGGAACGAATTCGATTCATATATCTCACGTCGATTGACTCAATTCAATTTATTTGACCCGTTTTACCACTATGGACCGTCTGGGCCTGTAGACAATTTAGGCCTAATCAAATTATACTCCAACAAAGATGATCCATGGATGAGCTTTTGGTTTGGTTTGTGATGTTTCTTTTTGAGTTTTTTGATATGAACAAGGTCTAGATTTTGATCTAAGAAAAGAAGAACAAAAGATTTGTTTTAGATTTTGATATGTTTCTTTGTGGTATTTCTTTTTAGTTTTTTTATATGAACAATATCCGGTTTTTGATCTGAAAAAAATATATTTGTTTTAGATTTTAATATGTTTTTGTGTGGTATTTATTTTGAGTTTTTTTTTTTTTTTTTTGCTATGGCTTGGATGTGTTTCCCAATTGTCAGCAACGTTGTCAATAGCTATAATGTCTGGCAACATTATCGGTAAAGTTTTTTATTTACACGAAAAGTATGGTATATTAGTGGAAATACTATACTAGTTGGGTTCGATTACTTTATCAGTAAAATTTTGTATTCATATATAAATATTATATTTCTCAGTCCGCGATGAAGTTGCTTGTGCCAGTGATGTTTGGCGGACACACCAATAAATTTTTAATTTATGTGTAAATATTATATTTATCGATCATCGATGGTCCAGCGAAGTCATCGATGAATTTTTGTATTTACAAGTAAATATCGTATTTCCTGGCCACCGACGATTCGACAAAATTGCTAGTGAATTTTTGTATTTACAAAAAAATATCATATTTCTTTGCCGTTGGCGGTATGACGAAGTCATCGGTGAATTTTAATATTTACATGATAAATACAAAATTTCCTAGTAAATATTGTATTTTTTAGTTGCTGACGGTTCGATGAAGTCGTTAGTGAATTTTTATATTTACAGGTAAATATCGTATTTCTTGATAAATATTATATTTCCTAAACGCCAATGGTCTGATGAATTTTTATATTTACATGGTAAAATATGATATTTCTAGATAAATATCGTATTTCTTGACCGTCAGCGGTCTGGTGAAGTTATTGGTGAATTTTTGTATTTCACGATAAATACGATATTTCCCGACTTACAGCAGTCCAACGAAATTACTCGTGAATTTTTATATTTACATAGTAAATACGATATGTCCTAATATATATTGTATTTCATGGCTGCCAGCGGTGCCCGCGAGGAAGGAGAGTAAGAAATATAGAAGATAAAGAGTTGAGGGTATTTTGGGGTTTTCATTCTCAATTTCTTATAAAACATTGCTTAATTTATCATGATATGCTATTTATTACGTATTTTAAAATTATATGATATTATTTACTAAGTTTTAACCTAAATATAATATTATGTTATTTCTCTTTTTCTAAAATTTTTAAAAATTTCTACATTTCAATTCCACCCACGTTAACGTGCAGCTTAGTGAACTTTTTTCTTTAAAAAAAAAAAAAAAACGCCACATAAACTTGAAGAAGAACAAACAAAGTTAACAACGACAGCATCTTGGAAAACGACAATTCGGTGCAAAGGGCAAAAAGCTGATTTCTCATTTGATGTCGTTTATTATTTTTTTTTGGTCCAGTTTTTGGTCCTCTTTCAACGTCTTGTCGTTTGTTATATATTTGCTTCCATTTGTCCTTTGAGTTTTGTTGTCTTTATTTTTGTTTCCTCTTACGACGCCGTCGTTTTTGTTAAATATAAATTTATTGCTGTTTTCTTTTACTTCTATCTTTGTTGTATTTTTGTGGGTTTTCACTTTGTTATCTTTTAGGCTTTGTATATCAACCTTGATCTCGTTTTCTCATTTCTTATAGTTTCCTGAAATTTGTTTTCGTTTTACCTAGTTGTTTCCTAATAATTTTTGGTTGTTTTCTGAATTGAACGGGTTAGTTTAACAAATTAGTTGAAACCAACAAGTTACAACTGTTGTAGTGTAAAGTTTTATGCTACAGTAAAAAATAAAAATTTATTATAATATAAAATTTTCACGTATTATAATATTCAAATTTCAACTTCGTTTTCAAACACTATTCACGTCCTCGTTTTTATTTAAACCGTTTGTTTGTTTTTGTTTCCTCAACTTTTGTTGTTTCTTCTGTTTGTTTTCTGTTGTTTTCCTTTTATTTTCGTTGTCCTTTGTGGGTTTGGTTTTTGGTGTTCACTTTCTTGTCGTTTGAGTGTTTGTTACCGACTCTCTTGTTGTCTTTTTGACTCTCTTTTTTTTTTTTTTTTTAATGTAGTTTTCTCGAGTATTCCATTTAAATATTTAGTTAAGTTCTTTGTAAGGCTTTTTCTTTTTCCTTTTCTGTCCAATTTGTTTTCGGTTTTCTAATTTTTGTCGTTTCATTTCTTTATGTAGCATATAGTTCTCTTCTTATCGCTATCGTCGTTTTCAATTTTTTGTCAGTTTTCTTTTTGTTGTCGTTTGATAGTGTGTTTGGAAAGGTGGTGGGAACTAGTGGTGAGAACCACTTTCATTGTAACATGTTAGAGTTTTACACTGTAGTACATTTTTTTATTGTTACTGTAACATGTGAAAGTTTTACACTATTTATAACTGAGATTGTGATGGGAACTAAGTGGTTCCTACCACTGCCAAATACCCTATGAGTTTTGTCGTTGCTGTGATTTTCACTGTTTAGAATCTACTCAAAAAACAACTTTTTAACATACTTGGATGGCTCCACAAAAATGTTTTTGATTTTTCTAAACACTTTTAAAAAGTCAACCATTTGGTGATTATAAAAAGCTTTGTTTCATTTACTTTTTTTAACTTTATATTTGACAATAAATTACGCATTAGTGAAACACTAATTAAAAAAAAAAAAAACTAACTAGAGTTTCTCTTTTTCTAATAGGCTTTTACGTTCTCTCCCGTCCTTTCACTCTTTTGTCCATTTGCTTCATTGTTGTCGTTTGTGTATGAGGTGAGTTTTCATCCTTTTCTTTTTTATCAAAGGAAGTCTCACACATTGGTAACGATTGGACAACATTCCATAGATTGCAACACAAGGTTCCAAAACAGGAGATTCTGACATTTGTTAAGTGGCAATCAATCTTGTTCATGAAAAGGGTTATTATTTCAACCCAAAAAAAATAATAAGAAAAGGGTTATTAAGTAAAGTCAAAGCGAACAAAGAAGTTCATGAAAGTCCATCAAGGAGATCAAGGCTAAACAAATGAAAAATTAAAAAAAAAAAAAAAAAAAAAGCTTTTGGAGGTCTCAATACAAATAGAAACAAAGAAGATTTTTTTAACAAATAATAAAGTCACCATGAGAAAATATGGAAGTAGCAGTTTAAAGAGAAGTTGATCAACTAAACTTACTAAAATTGGGTTTGAGTAAGAAAGTTGGTTTCCTCCATAATAATAATCAATTAAAAAGAGAAAGAGAGAAAGAGAAGAGAATTACAAATATCTTTGACAAATTTTTTTTGAAATCTTCAACTTTCTTTTTTTTTTTTGGGTTTCAATCACACTACCCCCAATGAGATGGAAGTGTTTGATGATGGGGATGAGGGGCTTCATTGCCATCAGACCCCATGTGGAAAATCCCATTAGGAGTACAATGTACTACCTCCGTATTGCCACTTCCATTGGCCACCAAAACCGAGCTCATCGACTCAAAGCCGCCGTGCACTTGTAGCGCAGGGTGGTGGTGCACCATTGGGATTGAGCCAAGCTGCGAGATGTTGTTGTGTCCCAAACTGATCTCAGATGTATGCGCCTGCGGTGATGACAGAAGAGAGAGAGCACAATCCGAGCGTTGGACGTCGTAGAATGCTTTGCTCCGCGCCCCATTAGTACTACTACTACTCTCACTACACAATGGAAATGCCCTTAGGAGGGCGAGATGGCAGGGCGAAACCTCGGGTGCTGTATGGCTGCTGCTGCTGCTGCTGTGGATTGTGGGGCTGCTATGATCTTGCAAGAGTGGGAATGGCCTATTATTACATCCCTTGTAGCTTGTGTTGGTGGTGGGAGAGGAGGATCCCAAAAACATGTTTTGCCTGTCAAGAAAGGGTAGTTGTGGATGGGGGTTATGGAGACCGGAATCTGCCTCGGTTTTGACGACACCTCCCAGCCAGCTTGGGTTCACGACTGTGGTGGAGGGACATACTAGTGAGCTAGAAAATGGTAACAATTGAGTACCTGCTAGAAAGTGTTAAAAAAATATATTATCAGATCAATTCTCAATAAATATGTTTTTTTTTTTTTTCTTTTGAGAACAATAGTTGAGTGTGTTGGTTAAGGTTGTAAAAGAATTCTTGATTGGAACAAATGTAAGCCTAGTTGAAATTCGAAGCCATGATCAGACATTTTATGTTATTTTTAATGGATATTCATCATTTATTAAAATATGCCCTTAATATTAAATCCAAATCAGAGTTAAGCCTTGCCTAAAGAGTTAAGCCTTGCCTAATTATGCTAATAGTTGAAAAATAGCCCCCAAGCATGAACATAGGAAGAGAGGTATCTCATAGGGAAGTTATTATGCTACATTAAACTTTTATTTTTTAGGGATTTTCCCTATTTAAGAGCACTTTGAAATAATTACTAGTGCCCATTAATATATAACATGTGATAGTTGATAGTGGGAAGAACAATTCTTCAAGAATATTCCTTCCATTGATGCCAAAAAACACCTGCAACTAACCGGCGTAATTGGACAACATGTTTCCGTAGCGCGAGAAGGGCTCCGGTTGAGGCTTCCTTCGCCTTCTATTGTGTCCGTCAAGACGTTTTCTGCAGCTTCTCTTTCCTTCGTCGAATTCCTCGAGCGAATGGAACCTACGATGATCGAATAAAATGAATTTTGCAAGGAAACTTGAGCTGAAAAACCTATGTCCAAAAGAAAATGCTTTACAATAATTGACTAAGAAGAAACTGTCTCCTCTATTACAAAAACTACTCTTCCAAGAAACACTAAATCCACATCAAAATCTGAACTTGGTATAAGAATTCATCAACATGACATGATCTTATATTTTGCATTGTACTAACATCACTGACTACTCGCATCAAAATCATATCGAATCAAGAAATTATGTAGGACCGGGATAGAATTTAGAGCATAAATAGAACTTAGAGAGAAGAAGAACTATGAGATATAGAATTCAGATAGAAAAACTGAATCAGGGGGACACTTCAACGAAATTTGATAAATAAACAAGAAATTCTCACAAAAACTTAAACCAAGTTCTTCCCGTGAATAGTTCCCTAACCTTTGTTCACAACAAATAAGATCAACACATTTATATGAAAAGCAAATAATATTCCAACAATAATTATTAACTAGCCAAAAAGAATCACTAGAATCTAAGATTCCATTGCGAAATTTGAAGTAATTTAATAATTTAAATGAACAAAAGAAAAAAGAAAAAAGAAAAATAGCATTTTATATTTCATACCTGCTACACTGCTGGCAGAATCTCTGCTTGTGGCCACCAATTGTGACCTGAGGAGTCTTGGAGTGGAGTTCACAAACCTTATGGCGCCTATGGTAGTCTCTACAATTGCTAAGGTCTGCATTACACCCATCAACAAGGCATGAAACCGCCTGGGATCCATTGTGG
This sequence comes from Artocarpus heterophyllus, assembly GCA_025403435.1. Taxonomy (NCBI): domain Eukaryota; kingdom Viridiplantae; phylum Streptophyta; class Magnoliopsida; order Rosales; family Moraceae; genus Artocarpus; species Artocarpus heterophyllus. Next base: position 3,305,556 of record CM046346.1, on the reverse strand, counting down.
GACCCGCGTGACCTCTTCGATGATCCCGACGGCGAAGACACCGGTGGCGGTTTCGGAAGCCTCGGCTCCTTCCATGTGTCCACCACCAATTCATTGCCTGAATTCCCCACCTGGCCCAGCTTCAAGTCTACTGAGAAGTCCTCCCTAATGGCCTTTTGATCTCGAAAGCAGTTGTTGTTAGACCCATTAACTGTTTCTAAGTTGGAGGATGTTTCTTGTTCTAGCTCAATGAAATCCCATGAAGGTGGTGCTTTGGAGTTCCAGTCCATAAAAACTCTCACTATTTTTTTTTTTTTTTTGAGGTTTTTGCTTGTAATTTTTTGGCTCCTCCACACTTTATCCGCCCACAAATTCTGGGTTTTTTTTTTTTTTCCTGTTTATATCACCTGTAAATAAGAAACTATCTCAAAAATTTTCCTGAAGATAGATACTGAGAAGAAGAAACCAAACCAATACAGGTGAAAATATCTATTTGTGTCAGAAATCCAAAGTGGGGCAGAAATAAAGTGACCAAACCAATTAAGTTCAAATTTTCATAACCACATTAAAAAAAGCAAGAAATGACTATCTTGTAAAATAAACAAAAAACATAAGAAGCCAACTACCCCAATCCTAGATTAGGAGCAGCTTACCAACTCAACCAAAAAAAAAATCACAAAACACAAAACAAAAACAAACACAACATAGTCAAGACAAATTTATCCGAGGTAGTTTAAGATTTTTTTAATAATAAAAAAAAAGATGTTAGTGTATGAAAAAAAAAACGAACACATTAAGAAAAAGGAAAAGGCTAAAAGAAGCAGCAGCAAACTAGAAAAGCACATTGCAGTTCTTCACCTACTGAATAAATAAATAAAGGTAATAAACAAATAAAAGAAACAAGACCACAATAGAAAGTCATGCCTTTTCCTGCTTAGATTATTAAAAACGAGTGACAGAAGTGGTGTCAAGTACCACATATTGCTCCAAGGAACTGGGAAGCTGAATTTAAAGAAAGGTAACATTGTAGATCATAATATATAAATCATATATATAACTGAATAAATAAACAAGGACGGAGAGAGAGAGAGAGAGAGAGAGATAAGGAGAGAGAGGGAGGGAGGGAGGGAGGAGAAACCTACACAAGTGCTCTTTCAAGCCATTTATTCACTGACATAAGATTCCATTAAAAACCAACCATAGACGTGGGAGCCATATAAAAATTTTAAAAAAATAAAAATAAAAATAAAAACTTGAAAAAGAAAAGAGAAAGATAAAGAGATGGGTTTTGATTGAGTTTAGAAGTGAAGAATCGATTGTTGTACCTGTCAGCAAATGCCATTGGGAGTTTCTGCCAAAGAAAGAGAGAGAATGGATAATATATTGAATTTAAGATTACAAAAAATGAGACTAGAGAGAGAAAGGGAGAGACAGAAGAAGGGTGGTAAGTGGCTGGAGAGAGGAGCCTGTTGAATGTGAGGGCCAAAAGGAGGCAAGGGAGATTTTGCTTTCAAAGCCGAGCTAACTATTTTGAGGGTTTGTTTGAAATACATCACCATGGAAAAAAAAAGAAGTAATATATAATAATAACAATTAATAATAGGGACAGCCTGTTTGCTGCTTTCAACTTTTATGAACCAAGAAAAAGAAGTACAAGGATGGATGCTTGAGACAAAGCATGTGGCATTGTGTTTCACATTTCATGGTATGTCTTTCTTTTGGGTTTACTTTGATTTTTTTTTCCCCCTCTCTCTTTCTCTCTGTCTCTCTCTCGTGGAAATCCGACGCCCCTTTGACCGTGAGTGGGAAACAAACCTCTCAATTTTGGGAAAGCCTCATGAATAGGTTTTTTTTTGGTGTTATTATTATGATTTTAAAATTAAGATGAGCCTCAAAATATCTTTGAGGCTTTTTAATGTGCGTAGGAGAACTCTTTACAATAAAGTGAAAAAAAAATATATATATATATATATATCTTTAAAGAAAAGACAATTTTTTAACTATTACATCTTTATCAATTATTGTTAAATTATTTTTTTTAACTATTAGATCTTTATCAGTTATTGTTAAATTGCCATGCTAACTCAACTTATGATTTTAATTTATTACTTTAGTTGAAAACTATACCCAAATTTAATAATACAATAAAATTTTTTTTAAGAATTGTTTTTAATTAAGTATCCGGATCAGTTATATATTTTTTTACATCGTTCATACGCAAGTATAACACTCAATTTGTTTTGGTGCAATATTTAATAAATATAATCTAGCATTTCTACCATTGATACATTGGTGAATAAAAAATATTACAAAGGACGATATTGGATCTAAGATTTGGTCAAATTTTTTATATCATATCTAGTCATTATAGCTTTGATCAATTTGAATTCAACAAAGAAAATCTCATTGGTAACACATTGACCAAAACCTTTCGGCTGTGATATTATAGGTCTTGTTTGTGTGCGGGTCTCCTTAATTTCTTCTCTTTCCATGGTTCTTGTCAGCAAGAGGGGAGGAAACTTTGATAATAGCTTTGATTTCAATTATTCTACTCTTATTATAGTCAAGAAACAGCTGTTTCAAAACAGGTAACAGGAATTATAAATCTTAATTCATGCAAAATGACAAATGACCAAGAAAAGAAAATGCGGCAAGAGAAAGAACGATAATGACATGACAGCTATGTGCGTGATGGGAATCATACATATAGGGCTTGGGAAAATGATATTTGGTTAGATTCATGTTCGTTATTAATTTGTATGTGAAACACATTTGCTTTCTGTTACAAGTTTCCGCTGAATTTTCAAAAGCACATTTATCACCTTTCATTTAGCCGCTACTCGATGCTTAACTTACCATTGTAATAGTGTGTTTATGAAGTGTGATTTAAACTAAACTTTAAATTTAAACGCTATAATACATAAGAGTTTTATATTGTATTAATTTACTTTTTTTTTATATTATAGTATATAATAGCTTTATGTTGTAGTAATCAAGACTTTGTTTAGCAACGTGGTTCTACCAATATATAATTACAATTACTATATTAATCTCTTATAAGCTATAATAAATTCGTTGTAAATGCGTTATAAAACACACTTTAAAAGTTTTAGTTTGAACTGAAGCGACAAAAAATTTGTTTTTGATTACATTATTATGGCATACTTGAATAAACGACAATGTATATTCCTAAGTGCGTGCATTGGAACAGTTGTTGACGGCTTAATTTGAAGTTAAACCTTGGGCGGCCTCTCTTTATTGGAAGATTGTGGTTTTGGGTCTTCAAAATCAACATGGTTTTGTCAAATTTTTCAAAGTTTCCATGTTAGTTCAACATTTGGGAAGAAAACTGCCAAATGAGGACAAAACAATCTATTATTCTCATTAATTGATCATGTGTTTATCGTGCACGCGACCCAACAGTCAAATTCGACGTCAAAATGTACATGCAATTCGCGCATACGACAAATCATGTTCGAATAAACTTCTTAGATACAAAGTTTGTTATCATGATTACTTTTTAGCCTATGGAGCTATTTTTATTGCGTAAAATGGTGAGATTATTGCTTATTAAAGTGGTTGGAACCGTAGTTTTCATCACAAACTTAGTTATAAATAGTGTAAAGTTCTTACATGTTACAGTAATAATAAAAAAATTGCTACAATATAAAGCTCTCATATGCTACAATAAAAGTGGTTCTAACCAACAGTTCCTACCACCCTTCCAAACACCCTCAAAATTTTCATTAGTAAATGTACTCAAAGTTTTATATTTCATTTAAAAGTCTTTGTTCTCTTAGAATTATTTCTTCGAGTATAATAATGCTACGTAAACCTTTTTGTTCATAAAAGAGATGTCTTCCCGTTTGAAGATTAAAAGACATTAATCAAAACTGAGCCTAATATAAACAAACCCTAGTCTTCCTTAAGCAAACAATCATTAAAGAAAGTTGTTCACAGTAAGATCGCGATAAAATAAAATATCCAATTCACGTGTATTCGTATTTTTATTTTCATTTAAAGACTTTATTTTTACGAGTATGATAATCACACTTAAACTTTCTTGTTTATATAAAAGATATCTAGCTGTTTAATAATTCATAACATAAGATGTTAAAATAATAAAAATTAGTTATTGAAAGTCAAAACTAAGCCTCAAATAGACAAACCCTATGACATTGAGAGAACATTAAATTTGCTAATTATATTGCATTCCTTGGAGAGCAGAGAGTAGGAAACAAAGCGCGTGCATGGTTTTTGGAGAAAAAGAAGTTTGTGAAGCTGGCTTTAAATATCCTCTAATAAGGATGTATCGGTAATATTGAAGCTCTGTGAGGGGTAAAATTGTCTTGCTGCTTTGGTGAGGAACATTGGACTGAGCATCTAACCCTGCAACCAACGAGAAAGTCAGTCGAAAGATTTTTATCTATCTAAAGGAGCTCTAAATATTTGCCACGTGCGCATTCCTTACCTCTCAAAGCCAAACGCAAGCCTCGCAAAGTCCTGCTCTAAGAACCCAAGATCTCAGCCTCGTTTGTCGGCAGGGTTTTCCTCCTCCTAATATCTTATTTTTTAACATCTTATTATTTCCTTGTGTTATTTTGCTGGTGTTTAGGAGTAGAATTTGAATTTAGTGTTCTACGATTTGGATCGTTCAGCCATGTTTCATAATTAGAAAAAGGAGCATGCAGAGATACATACCATTCAGCCAAGGAGAGATATGTTCTAAATCACTGGCTTGGCCGTCAGAATCGTGAGTTTTCGAGTGTAGATTTCAGATCTAAGTAGTAGTATCGGGCTCTTAGTTATGGTTCTTGAGATATGACTCGGTTTGGCCCCTTCCTCCAAAAGTTTTGAATTTTAAGTATCGTCATGTGAAAATATTACATAGTAATTTTATCAAGATTGAATTAGGTTGATTTACTTTCTGTTTGGCACAAAACTTCAAAGCCATCATTTTGAACCGTTTAAGTATAAAAGTTTCTATAACTATAATATAATGTAAAAAATAATTACAACATAAAGCTTTAACATGATAGAGTGTTTTGAAAAAAAAAAATAATGCAAACTATTTGTTTAAACTTTTCTCTCAAATATAAAATTACAATATAATTCACAACATTAATAATCAATGCATATATAATTGTTTTATTTTATAATTTAATAGTCAAATGCATTGTAAATTTATTATATTATCGTTTTGATTTATAATTTTAGAATCCGTTTGAGAGTGTAGGTCAAACCAAAAAATCTTTAACTTTGTTTTAGTATTTTTTCTCGTAAAATTTAAATTATTATTAGTATTTTATGTTTGTAAATATATTTAATCTTGATATTCGTATTGGGAATTTTTTCTTTTTAAACAATAGAACAACCCAAGTAAATTTAAATTTTATAGTGCTTTTATTCATCCCAATTTCAACAAAACTTTTGATTCATCTTTACTCCCAAAAAAAAAAGTAAACAAAATGAATTTGTCCTAAAGTTGTAGGGCATGTAGGACCAAACATTTGAAGTTATTTGGAGTTAAAGATACTAATTTTGTAACGTTAATAATTGAGCCATTTTCAAATGGGCAAGTGGAGTTTGAGTTTACTTTAATGTTCATTTATTTCGAGGATTCGAATCACTTTTAACATGTGCTAATGAGAACATTGAGTGGCAAAAGGAGAAAGAAACGTCCCCTTAATAATGCCCCTCACATTAAATCAACACATCTGCTTTGTTATTAGCCCACTTTATGTTTGAGCTTTTCACTTGCAAATGACTTAGAATTTCCCGCAACAATAATTACAAAAAATGTGAATGAGATTGAATCTCCACATTCCAAAAGTTTTTTCTCTTAAAAAAATAGAAAATTAAACAAAATCAATGCATATATAAGCTCTAAGGGTTCTCTTCTCTAGTAACATTGAGATTGTGCCAAAACTTAGGCATATCAAGTTCCAAGGTTTTGTTATAAAATTCATTATCGAATTTGAAGAGATCATATGAGTCTGATGACCATGGTAAGGAATCCAAAGCAAGAGAATCACAGAGATGCAGGTATTTCATTTGTTTTGTTTCATCTTGTTTTCTCGTTTTGTTTTTTGATTTTTTTGTTTTTAACTAATAGCAGGATTAAGGGGGTGTTTGGCAATGGTGGGAACCATTCAGTTTCCACCACAATCTCAGTTATGAACAGTGTAAAGCTCTCACATGCTACAGTAACAATAAAAAAATATGTTACAGTATAAAACTCTCACATGCTACAGTAAAAGGTGTTAGTAATATGAAGTTTTAGACCATGACACCTTCGTTAAAAGTGCATATTTTTAATCACATAATTTCTTTAATTTAATATAATTGCGTGAAAGTATTATATATATATATATATGTGGTACTGCATAATTTTCATTTTTTTATTATTCAACAGTTGAAAGCCAAGGTTCTTGAGCACAACAAATTTGCATATATAACTCTCTCTCTCTCTCTCTCTCTCTCAAGGGTTCTTTAATTTAATATAATTGCGTGAAAGTGTTATATGGTACTGCATAATTTTCATTTTTTTATTATTCAACAGTTGAAAGCCAAGGGTCTTGAGCACAACAAATTTGCATATATAACTCTCTCTCTCTCTCTCTCTCTCTCTTAAGGGGGACGTACATAGCTTATCTTTAACAATGGTATAAAGAAATAAAAGGTTTTGCTGGGCCTCTCAGAGTGCTTGAAACGTCAAAACATTTTTTTCTCCTATTTTCTTTTTTATTCTTTTTTGGTCATACATATTTGTTTTTTTTTTATTTTTGTCTTATTTTCATGCATTTTTTTCCTCCTCAATTTTTTTTTTTTTACTTTTTCTTAACATGCTTAATATGAATGCTTTTTGACTAATTATACTTTAAAGAAGAAAAAGTTAATGATTTGAAGCCAAAATTATTATTTGCTGGCGGGTTATAGTACTATAATTCGCTCATAATAGTAAGACAAAAAAAATACTTTTTTTTTAGCAAAATGGGATAAACAAAAAAATTGTTGGGCTCTCACTTGTAAAAAAAGATCATGCAGGATCGTCAGGACTAGAAGCATTATTGTACATTGCGAAGCAACCAGAGTGACAGCATTTTTTTTTTCAAGGAAAATGAATTATTGTTGATTCCGATGTTCTCGAGGCATGTAACTAGTCCACCTCTAATTATTTATTAATTATTCATTTTCTTTGCTCATTTTACACTTTTTATATTCTCCACGTTTTTTCCCCTCCCTAATCTATCTTAGAAAAAAAAAATCTCCTTTCTCATAGATTTTTTCCAATATCAGTGAAAATTTAAATTTTTAAAAAATTTAGAAAACCTAGAAGGAAGGTTAAAATTTGTCCTTTTTTTTGGTTCAACTAAGAATTGTCAATTAGTTGTTTTTCACAAAAAACAAAAAAAGTCACTTAGGGGCGGTTTAAAAGAACTGTTGGTTTTATCTATTATAATTATAAATAGTATAAAAATCTCATATAATATAATAAAAAACAAAATACTATTATAATATATAGCTCTTATATGTTACAATTTTCAAATCAAAACTATTAATTTTAACCGTCTTTACGAAAGCCTATCAATGGCAAAACGATTGTTGTTTGTAGATGGGATTTTTCTTGAATTTAATAATAATGGGCTTAACAAGCCGTACGAGGGAGCCCAACCTAGCGAGCTTGGTCGAATCCGCAGATTTCAAAAAAGTGATTTTTGAGGACTATAAGATTATTTCAAATTTTTAGTGGGGGTTATTGTATGTAAATGTAACAACACAATTATTTATGCACATAAGATTTATAAAAAAATATAAAAATTGATTGTGTAACACCCGAGAATTTTTAATGCATTAAAAATGCAATAAGTTAAGGAATATGTTAAGACAAAAATATAGTGTAAGAAAAATATTGCATAATAATATGAAAAATTATACGGTATTAAAATAATACAGTGTAAGAAAATACACTAATAAAGTTATGTAATATGAAAATTTCACTGCAAAAGTAATGCAGAGTAGGAATTGGACTGTTTAAGGATAAGTAGTATAAAAATTAGACTGTTTAAAATTAAAGCAGTATAAGAATAATATTGTTTGGAGTATATTAACGAGTAAGGAATGTTGTGTAAGCATATAACAATAAAAGAGAATGTACCGATAGTATAAGAAAAATACTGTTAGTATAAATTAAAACTGTGTATAGTTTCAGGGGCCCACAAAGTGGACACCCCATGGATTTGGATTGGGTCATCACGCCATAAAATGTGGCTCAATCACATAAGCCCAATTTATGCCTTAATTATGGTCTATAGTGATGACTCACCATTTAAAAGAAAAATCCTTAAGAGACAAGTCTTAAACTAAGACTTAATCATCACATTTCTTTCATTCTTTTTCCCCAAATGCACGGGATGTGGATTGAAAAAGGAGACCAAAGTTGGTCTTCATCATTTATTATGTAAAAAGTCAAGAGAAGAAAAGAATGAAAATTTCTTTCCCATTTCTCTCTACCAAAACCGACCCCTCCTATGAGCTTTCTTGTGACACCCATTATTTTCTTAACAGGTAATATAGTAATTACATTAATTATTAGTGTGCTAACTAAAATTTGTTTCATCTAAAATCTATTTCATCCTATTTATTTCTACCTATTTCAAAATTTTCTAAAATTTTTCTATATCTATTTAGTATATTTACCGAAACGCTCTTGGAACATCAAATTAATTACTAAAATGCCATTTGGCATTATATGAACTAAAGTCTCTGAATGAGACATAATGCACTTAATGCTTCACCTACTTGTCTCCCACTTCCCATTATTTTCCTTCTTCAATCGGGCCTTCCAACAAAGAAAACTATGCATTCATTTTTTTTTTCTCCGTCCAACATTTATCTTTCCCTTCTTTCTTGAAATGTCTTCCTCTCATTCTCTTCTTCTTTCTTCTGCTCTCTAAGCCTGAGAAACCTAGCTTCATGTCGTTCAAAAGTCTCCATACTAAAGTTAAACTTGAGCTTTAATCCTTTGAATTGATGACTTAAAGTTTTCAATGAGATTTTAAGACAAGATTTTAGAAAATTAATCTAGTTTTATCTACCATCTTTACTTTGAATTTGCCCATTTATTTTGCTGCACAATTTAGATTTAATGGTTTTGAATGAGAAAGCTTGACATAAGCATGTTTTCACCCTTATTTGCAAGAAAGGCTAGAGATTTAGTTTGATGATGATTTTGGCATAAAACTTATGAGAATATGTTTATTTGATTATATAATGCAAGGTGCATATTTTGGAATGGTCTTAAGATTTTGAACAAGAATAATATGTTTTGGGTTAAAGAAAAATTTGACATTCCATAAACTTTGTAACATCTCTATGGGCAGTGGCTATTTCTTGAAATTTTAGGATTAAATTAAAATGAATTTTGTAAATTGGTTTGCATATTTAAAAAGTACACATCCTAAGCTTTCTAACGAGCTATCATAAGCCTAAATCAGAATTGTATTTTATTTTTTATGAATTTTTTAATTTTCAGATTAAAAACTAGTAAACTTGCCAGTAGCAATATACTGGCCGTTTACGTTAAATAAACCACCTGTTAACCCGTGTGAATATTGTAGATAGTGAACCTATCCTTTTTGTAAAAGTATACTGTCAGTTTGCCATGGTATACTAGCTGCTAACCTAAACCAAGAACCCATCTTTGCTCACCACCTAATTCCTTAATGTCTTGCAACCTTTCCAATATTATCCTAAGTAATTGATGAATCTTATTAGGGACTAAAACATATTGATTACTTGTATATATTTTATATTGCATTAAGACAAAAATTGTTTACTTTGGTATTCAAAAAGTTATTTGCATAAAAGCTTTAATGACACACTAATAAGATGGATTTACACATGATTTATTTATGAATGTGGTCGTATGTTGTGCTTTAGTTTTAATTGCCCTTATGCACGCCTTTGGACGAAGGGAGTGTTTCCAGGATTAAAAGATTGCTGATAAGCTTGGAAGGTAGGGATTCTTTTGCTCATTTTTTGTGAGGTTTTGATAAATTAAAATTTGGTTGTTTGACGTTGCAAGCTATGTATATTATATTTTGAATATATATATATATATATATGACTATATCTATAACATGATGATGTGAAACTCATCCTGTATGGTACAACAAGGAATATAATGATTTAACACATGTTGTAAATCGAGAAGCATGGTTAGGAAAACTAACTTTATAAATAATGACTGAATATAGATAAATGGTGAGACGTGAAGAGGGCGGCGGTTACGTCCTTGGGCACAAATACCTTAAAAGGTAAAATAGGGGAGGTGATGACGCTCTCTTGGGTCGAAAGTCCCAGAACACACTGTACAGGAATCAACTTGATGAGGACTCGGGGCTTGATGTCCCCCCACCGGAACACCCTCGGAATGATTGAAGGGTGGTCAAGCATGCCTATTGGGTTTCGATGAGTTGATTGATACTCTATTGAACGTGGATACCTAGGAATGATAATTAACTGTAATATTTGTATATATGTATATGTATCAAAATGATTAACTATGGTATCAACGGAATATGAGCATAATAAATCTCATAATTTGGATAATGATGAGCATTAACTAACCCTGTAAGTTTTAAGGTGGTAATGATAAAACCTAAAAATGAGTAATGGTTGTTCCTTACTGAGCATGTTGTCGCTCATCCTCTTATATTTTCATCTTTTCAGGATTCACTAAGTGTGAGGTGGTTACGAGAAAAATAGTTGAGGAAGCTATATAGCTATATTACGTTAGGATTGCCTCAATTGTTGAGACTGTTTTTCATGATAATGTAAGCATCGATTGTTACTTTCTGTGACTGTATTAAAATACGTTGAGGGTTGAAATGATGATAATGATAGTTTACATTATTAAATTTAAGGTGCTACATTAAATTGTGGTTTAATTGTCATTTATTTTTTTATTTTTGATTTGAGAAATTTTATTTAAGTTCCGGGCAACGTTATTTTTGAAGTTTTACTTTTATTTTTGATTTTTATTTTAATTCATTAAAAACTGTTAACCCCCATATAGAGGCGTTACAATTCTCTGCATAATTTTTCAAGCACAAACCTCTAAAATCATGTTTTGAAGCAAAGTTAAGGGTATGGAGAGAGATTTAAAGGTTTCAAGGTAAAAATTTGAGTTTTACCTATTGTGCTTAAGGGTTTTTATTCATGATTTAGGTGAGATTTTTATGGGGTTGCTATGAATGTTGTCAAAGGTTTTGAGAAGGTTTTCAAGCATTTCAAATGAGGAGCTAAAGCTTGAAAGTCTCTAGGTAAAATCATAGCTTTACAAGCTATGTTAAAGTTTATGTTTTTTTATACATACTATGTCTTTGACAAAATGTTTTGGACTATGACATGAAATAAAGACACTAGGGCATGTTTAATTAGTGTTCTTAGTAAGTGATGATGAGATTGGATGATAGGAAATATGATGTTAAGCTTTAAAAGAAAAGGTTTGAAAAACTTTGTTAAAATTGCAAAGTTTAACTAGTTTCAAAAGAATGGGGTTTTGAGGGCCTTAGAGGCCAAATTATGTTCTAAGTAAGGTCTAGAAATTGCCAGCACAGTGAGGGAAACAATTTTTGTGAACAAAGTTTTATAAAATTCTAAAATGATTAAATTGTAAAGTTTTACAAAAGCTTGGCAGAGTTGAAAATCAGCCAAAAAGTCCACCTCAACGTTGAAATTTGAAGAAAGTTAAAACATGAAAGTTGTAGAACTCATCTAACCTGTTAAGGTAATGTAAACAGTTTGTTAAAATTCTGCTCGGTTGAGGAGTTATAATTTTACGAAATTTTGAGCATAAAATTTCATTAAATGAAAATGTTATGAAATGTTTTGAATTTAACTATAGAACTTTCGAAAGTTTTATTCCTTGTAAAAAACTAAACGTTTTTATATGAAGTGGTAGTTTTCGGTACCGAGGGCAAAAATTGATATTCTTAAAAATATTATGAAATTTTTGATATATTCAACTTTGCCATTGAGATTTTGCTATATGTTTAAAAAGCTCAAATTTAAACAAAAAATCCCAAACAAAAGATAAATTATGTGATATCTGGTTTTGATCACATTTTTAAATAATGGCTGAACTTCCTTTTGGTTAAACAACCACTTATTTATTTTATTAGTTTTATAATGATTAATCAATGACATGCAAAGTACAAACTATAATAGATAAATTGGTCTTTTATTCATTTATCAATAATTTATCACCAATAAATTGATAAATTATTGATTAAAACTGATTAATATGACTGGCAAATATCAATCCATTAGTGATAAACAACTAATTTAATCAATGACACAACTTATTTATACAAACCTCTATATATATATATTTTTTTATTTTCTTGGAAACCCAGAAACAAAATTGCGTTCATATCCCCGAAATTTGTTTAATATTCGCTACTTTCCCATTTTCCCTTCGAATTTTCCAAAATTAACTGCGCTTTTCTTCTTCTTCCTCTACTATCCCACCGAACACCGTAAGTTTCTCTATAATTCTGTTCGCCAGTTCCATTTCTGGGAAATTAGGGTTTCATTTCTCCATCTTTGAGCTTGAAGCTCAATCTGTCTTCTTTTAGGGTTTTTTTCTCTTTTGTTTCGTACGCACAGATTTTCGGAAGCTAAAAGACTGTGACTTTCTCGAAGCAGGTTGAATTTAAGAATGGACGGCGAGGAGTTGACTGAGCAGGAGACCGCTCTTTACGATCGCCAAATTAGGGTTTGGGGCGCTGACGCTCAGCGAAGGTTCTTAACCTAAACTTTCGTTTCTTTTTTTTTTTTTTTCAAACTTGGTTTAAAATTTCGGTTTGTTTTTGAGTTCGAATTTGTTATTGATTAACTTGTTAGGTTGAGCAAAGCTCATATTCTAGTATATGGAATGAAAGGGACAGTTGCTGAGGTAAAGTTCATTGCTTTTTTGTAAAAATTCGTTTTTATTTCTTCATATATGTATATATATGTATGTGTGTATGTATATGTATATTTTAGATATGGGTATTCTAATTTTTCCAGTTACTGTTAATTTGTCGATTTGTCGAAAAGGAAAATTAAAAAAAAAATTGGGATGAATAGTTTTGCAAGAATATTGTACTGGCGGGTGTTGGTAGTTTGACATTGGTGGATGATCGGGAAGTGAGTGAAGAGGCGCTTTCTGCTAACTTTTTGATACCTCCCGATGAGAATGTGTATGCTGGGAAAACTCTGGCTGAGCTTTGTTGTGATTCTCTCAAGGATTTCAATCCTATGGTTCGTGTTTCTGTCGAAAAAGGTACTTCTTTCCCCAACCACACCCCTCCCCCGCCACCCCCCCCTTCCTTCAGTTGAATATTATTTGAAAGGTGTATGTTAATTTGTGTATTAGTAATGATGTTTTGCAGTTAAATTAACAATGGTAGTAATACTGATGAAGTAATTGCCAAAATTTTGATGTTATAGGCGATTTGTCGAGCTTTGATGTAGAATTCTTTAGTAAGTTCGATGTCGTGGTCGTCTGTTGTTGCTCAGCCACGACAAAAGTACTGCTCTTATTCTTTCTTTTTGTTGTGTATATAATTCCTTTGTTTACGAGTTAAGAACCACTTTTTTTTGTTTAATGCCTGTAACTATTTTTATTGTTCTCCTGCAGAAAATTGATCAATGAAAAATGTCGGAAGTTACTGAAGCGTGTAGCTTTTTATACAGTTGATTGTAAGGACTCTTGTGGTGAAATTTTTGTTGATCTCCAACTTCATAGATTTTCAAAGGTGATTATCATGTCCAATCTTTTTGTACGTTTATAATATTTTATATTCATGGCGTTATTATCATGCTTGTTTAATCTTTACTTGTTTATATTTCTTTTATCAAAATCACACCGTCTACTAATGCTAAAATCAGTGAAACATTATGCACCTACGTTCCTTAATTGGAGTTTAGATTCTTAGTCATGTTCTAGTGTATTCTTGAACCTAAAATGCACTTTTTAGGTTTGCCTGTCACTATGATGAGAAACAACTCAAGTATCTTCATAACTGTTTTATCATTTGATGAAGGAGCATTTATTCAATGCGTTCTTTAGTATCCTAATAATGTATTCATTAATATCTCATTAATTTTTCTCAACAGAAAAAACTCGAGGAAACTATTGAATGCGAACTGCTATATTCGAGTTTTGAGGTATGAATTGGTACGAAGGAACATTTTTTTATCGTCTTTAGGTCAATTGGATTTCATGGCATGCTTGCTCATCTTTCTATCCTTTACCGTATCCCTACTATTCAATCATTGTTCCATGACCAGAGAAGTAAGAAATAGTGCTGTTTGTTAGCGTGTTCAATGCCATTTATGTGTCACTCACCAAATGATGCTCTGTACTTATGTTCTTTCATTGCAGGAAGCAATTTCGGTACCTTGGAGAACACTTCCTAGGAAAGCATCAAAGGTGTACTTTGCCATGAGAGGTGCAGTCTAGTAGTTACATTTCTTCTAGGCTTTGTGTGCACATAATTTCTTGGTACTTCGTATCTGGAAAAACAAAGGCTGTTTCAAAAACTGTCTGAGAATATTTTGAGTTGACCCGATAACTCGATTCTTAGTGTCTGGATAAATTATAGATTTATTTTTTCTTGCTTTTGAAGAAAGAACTGAGATCATTCTCATACTTGTTGCAGTATTAGAAAGGTTTGAAGAGGCTGAGGGACGTAAACCTGGGGAAGTCTCAATCGAAGATCTTCCTGGTGTTCTGAAGTTGAAAAAGGAGCTCTGTGAGGCACAGGTAGTGAACTATATATATATATTTTTACCACGTTTCTCATCATATCATTCTTCCATATTTTAATCCTGATTGCAGTCTCTGAATGAATCTCATATTCCCAATGGCCTCCTAGAAAGAATGGTGACAAATGCAGGAGAATTCCCTCCAGTTTGTGCCATCATAGGGGGAATTCTTGGGCAGGTGAAGTCTCTGTCATTTTTCACTGTGATTAATTATGAATATGAAAAGCATAACGACTTATTCGTGACACTGGCTAGTGTTGAACTTTTCAGGAGGTTATTAAAGCTATATCAGGCAAAGGAGGTCCCCTGAAGAACTTTTTCTTCTTTGATGCTACTGACGGAAAGGGCATAATAGAGGACATATCAAGCCCCAACACCAGAAGCTGAACACAAGGAAGAGATTTACAACTTCCATTTTGGAAATTAAATGGATTTTGGTGACATGTCTAGGAGAAACTGACCACAATTTGTGGATGTGACTTGTACTTAGAGCTCGAGAAATTTGACATTTTTAATCTCGGCCTAACTCTGCAATTCGGTCATGGGGCTGTATTGCCAATAGAATATGAAAATACATGCATATTTTCTTAGAATGGTCAGGGTCATGCTTGTAGAAAAATTGGGTTGATGCCTTTCTTTTGTGTTTGTTACTGCGTATAAGACTTTTTTCACCAAAGTTTATCTTCAAGGAAAACTACAGGTGTTTCACAATTCATATAATTGTTTATGATGGTGACCTCCATTTTCACTTTTTTATCTTCTTATTTTAATGGCCTAGACTCCAGAAAGAATTACTATAAATTGACAATGTTACTAAAGAAAATCAAGTGCAAGAGCATGATTAAATTAATAGACGATCCTAGACTCCAAAAGGCTAATAATAGAGCAGGAAAAAAAAATGGATTTTTTATTTTTTATTTTTATTTTTTTTACCACAATTGTGTTACTGTTTTGACACATCAACAATTGAAAAAACTTTGGATGACACGATAGATATTAGCGTATGACCCTTATGGGATATGTCTTGATGTTTAGTCAAAAGATGGGTTGGCTTGATTTGTCTGCTAGAATCAGATACAAACTAAGGTCAACTTACATGACATTCTATACGATTTGGGCGGTGGGGATAAAGCAAAGTTAAAAGGACAAGGCGAAAAAGACCTTTTTTTTCCTCTTTTTTTTTTTGGGTGATAAAATATGGATGTCATCATGGCTGAATAGACTATTAACATTAATTAAATTAATTAAATGAAGACATCATGTCCCACAAGCCTATTGGGTCTATAATTTGGTAAGATAATTATGATTTTCATGATGATTATGTCTACTTGTATTTTGAAGCTGTTTAAGCCATTTTAATCCCTCCCCACCCCCAAGCCTATTGGGTCGATAATTTGGTAAGATAATTATTATTTTCATGATGATTATGTCAACTAGGATTTTGAAGCTGAACCACCACCCCTCAACAAAAAAAAAAAAAAAAAAAGACACGCTAGTCTTATAGTTATTATCCTTTATACGTTCTGTTTTATGTTAATTTAAAAATTATACTTTAGATTTTTTTTATTGATTGATGGTGTATCTTTATATTTAATTTAGTAGACAAATTTATATCTTAACTTCGTCAATAATTGATTTTTAAAATGCCTAAATTATTTTAAGTAAAAAAGAAAAAAATTAATACTTTCAAAAAAAAGAATGAAATAAAAAAACAAAACACTTATTTTTGAGGATATTTTATACATTTTTGAGGTTAAAAACCTTAGCATAAAGTTTCTTTTTAGTTCTTTAAGTTCTTTTATTTTTTAATTTGAAGATATTTTGGGTAATTTTTTAGGTCAAAACTAATGATTGGTTTGAAATAGATATAAATTTATGTATTAAAACTAATATAAAGATATATATTCGATGAGATTAAAAACTAAAAGTATAATGTTTGCTTAAGCTTAAAATACAAGGTATGAAGTGGTAAATAACCTTTTCTTTAAATGTGTTGATGCCGTAAGTGGTGGAAGCAAAAAAAATTTTTTTGAGGGGCCAAAAACTTTTTTCATTTGGGTATTATGAAAAAAAAGATAAAAGTATTTTATTAAATGGATATACAATTATATATTTTCATTATTGAGTGCAAATATAATTATAATTTTTCTCATAAAATGACAACAAAACAACATCTTCAAGGAGGGCAGTTTAAATTTAGAATTATTAGGAGTAAAAGTTTAAATTTCAATCCCGCGATTGAATGCATCAATGAGTACAGATGCTATATAGGATGGTTGGGTGTAACTAGGAACACATTGCCCAAGTTGCTTTTTAAGGGCCAAATGGCGCCCAAAAAAAAAAAAAAAGAAAAGAAAAGAAAAAATCTTTCCTGAGAAAAGATAGAAATTTTCTTTATTATCATTATTCTTTTAGGAATTATTTATCATTAATTTTTTCTGTTATTATTACTACTATTTTTTTTTTGAAAAAGTTTCATTGTTATTATTTTTGATTCTTTAATGAACGGGAAAAAGGGTAAATAATTCATCCTAAAAAGCCCGTTTTCTTTCCTTTATCCAAAACTTGTAAAGAGAGAGATAAATACAAGCAAAAGAAAGAAATAATAATTTATTAAGCATATAAATGTCAAACAAATTGAAAACAGCATATGCAATTATGCGTAGCAAAGTGAATTACATGCTTCCAAAAAATATACATATTTTCTTAGCAGCAAAAACTAAAACAAGATCTGATTAGTGATGAGATTAATTTCCACCTCAACAGACACAAGGGATAATGCCCCCTACATAATCTCAACTAACTCCCTCCAAGCTCAAAATTTGAAAATAACATTCTCTAAAAATATATAATAAAATTAAAATTCAAAATAGAAGTGCCCATAAGAACGTGGGGGCAGTTAATTTGTCCCACTAAAAGGGAAAACAATAATAAAGAAATAGATAAATTTGACCACCTTTCAAAACCACAGGCACAATCAACCCCACTAAATTCTCTTCCCAAAAAATAAAAAAAATAAAAAAATCCCATGATTCCAAACATAGAGAGAGAGAGAGAGAGACAGAGAGAGAGTGTAGTACGACGACCCCACTATGCAAAGCTCCTCCAAAGTAGAAGAAGAAGAAGAGAAAAAAGTAAAAACATTGGAAAAACTTCACCAAAAATTTCTGAATTTACAACAAGAATGGGACAACTTCAAAAAGTACTCTTTTAACCGAAGATCAAGATCATCAAGACCCTTTCGTAGATCATCAAAGTCTCCAACAAATGATCATACGGTCCAAAGTAGTATTAGTAGTACTACCAGTCTCAATCTTCCACACATGAATAATGTTAATATTATATCTCCAAGAAACCTTATGTCTTCTCTTCAGACCAACACTTCTTCTTCTTCTTCAGAAATGTGGAAAGTCAACGATTCGGCCGTCAAAGAGATACTTAGAGACCGAAGAGAAGCCATTGAAAGAGGCTCTTTAAAGGGTCGAAGAAGGCTTTTCGATTCCCAATTGCGTTTGGAAGATCAAGCTCAAGAGATTACTATCAGTGAAGTTGGATCGGCGTTGTCGTTTGATGAAAACGACAACTACAACGACGACGACAAAGACCCTTTTGAAAGCAGAGATGATTATCATGCTGACCATGTCCCTCTTTGTTTTGAGGAGAGAGAAATGGTGGTAGCAGAGAAAATGAGTGTTGGTGATCATAATAAACGAGGAAGATCATACGACATGGTTATCAAGCGCTGGATTGGTGTCGTATGTGTTATATTTGCGATTTTCATCATTAGAAGCTTTGGTGAATTCCATGATGATAATAATAAGGTGATTCTAGTCCCAACATAATCTTTGATTAATGTTTCTCATTTATTGTCAGCTTAATTGATAGAATTTAGACCTATATTTCTCTGATTGAGCTTATTTTTATTGACTTTTGCTAATAAATCTTCTCCTCATTTGTGTACATGGATTTGATGATTAGTGATAATGTTTTCTGTTGTATATTTATGATAATGGCTGAATATGTTTTCTAAGCATCATTGTTCTTTGTAAGCATCTAGCAATTTATTTTCACACGTTTATATAATCTTATAATAAAATGTACATTTTGCTTGATATATATCTTACCAACTCTACCTGTCTTCAAATTTCTGTAAATATATATATATGTGAGTGTGAAATTTTGAATTTTGAATCAAATTATTTGGAGGAAGAAGGAGATTGGACTTTGAGATTATCTTGTGTGAGATAATTATAATGCGTTTGATCAATGAACTTGGAGCTAGAACATTAAACCTGAAATTCAGTAGGGAAATTAAAAGCAATAAATTTCTTAACAGGCTAAGTAATAATGAAGTGACCTTGTCATTATATATTCTATTTAAAGGGAAAAGATACATTATTATTGTTTCTACTAATGAAATATACAACAGTGAAAAACAAAAGAGGGGCAAATTTTCCCCATGGCATATTCTTTCTACATATTTGCCCCTAACCATTATAACTGTTCATCCAAATGCCCCACAGTACTATTTTTATTTTGGCACCATCTTAATGCAACTTTGTATCTGAGTCCTTCTCCAGTGTCCACCGCCTAATTAATATATGCCAAGTAGTATCCTTGCAAATAAAGAAAAATAAAAAGCTCTATATAACTATTACCTTTCACATTATTAACAAACTAAATCTCCATTGAAGCACACTGAAAACTATATGTAGATCAATATGCGGTGAGTGCGTATAGAAATATATGTAGTTTTTTTTTTTAAATTTTTTTTAAATGAGCGTGTTATATATATAGATATATATATATATATATATATATATATATATATGTATGTATATACTTGGTTAGAAAGCAGTGTAGGAAGTCTGGATCCGCTTCAATATGTTGTCAAAGTTTTCAGTTGACCTGTCAATGGGATGTGTATGCATTCCTTCGTATGTTGTCACCACAATCCCTTCATCTTTGCAAAGGCGTTGGACTTGTTTCTTGACATTGCAGCCTTGAAAGGTACACTTGTAATAACTTCTGCTTTCATTAAAAACATATAAACCAACAAAAGGAATGGCGGAGCAAGAAAAAAAAAAAAGAATTCAGTGGAAGCACAATATGAAACATATAAAATATCATAGAAGAGATAATACAAATGTTATAATATTTTACGGGATTATTTTCATATTTACTCCTCAAAGTATATGATCACTTACGTTACTATGCCTCCTAACTTTTAAAATATACCATTTAGTTTTCTCAAATTTTGTTCCGTTAGCAAGCAACACCCATTTCATTCAACTCAGTTAGTTTTTGGATTTTTTTTCTCAAACTATGTCACTTATTTTATCTGGCCCTTAACTTTCAAAATATGCTACTATATTCTCTCAAACTTTTTGCAAAAAGAGTTCAAAAAAAAAAAAAGTATGACTTTTTGCAATAGTTCAGACCCCTAATAAATTAAAAAGCTTAAGGAGTAAAAAAAAACCCCACAAAATTCCTTAAAAATAGAGCTTTTAAAGGCTTTTAAAAACAATAACATGTTATTTTAAGGGATTTTGTAAGGTTTTAATTCTCATCTCTTGAATTGTTCTTTGTATTTGTCTTTAAATGGCATGTCGTAAAAAATTATCATGCAAGTTATGTGCATATAGATTGCTTTGATGTGGAGGTCCAGTAAAGTTGGAAAAAAAAAAGAAATTAATTTATCAAGCCTATCAGAATTGGACAAAATTTGAGGGGACAATAGTAAAACATTTTGAAAGTTAGAAGGCAAAATAATTTAAGTGACTTTTTTTTTTTTTTGGGGGGGGGGGGGGAGGTTGGGTGGATATAAAAAAAATCTGCAAAAAAAAAAAGATCCAAAAACTATTGGAGTTAGATAGAAAGAGGGTATTTGCTAACAAAATAAAGATTGAGGGAACCAAATGGTGCATTTTAAATGTCAAGGAGTAAAATGATACAAATGACATAGTTCTAAAATTTTTTCCCTCTTTGAGTTTTCATTTTTTAGATAATAGAGTGCAATCAAAAACACTAAAAATATCTTTTTAAGTGTAGGCACAATTACAATTTTGTTTGCTAAACGGGGGCACAATTATAGTTTTATGAATCAAGTAGGCGACAATTATAACTTTGCAAAAATTTATAGGCAGAGGGCATATGCCCACTGGGAATAGAGTAACTCCCCTTGCAAGATTTTTTTTTTTTTTTTCAAGTGATCAACATGTTTACATAGAAATTCCTGCTCTAGCCAAGTTAATTAGCAACTATATATCTGTATGTGTGTGTGTAAAACCATGATGATCACAAATCATGCACGATAATTAAGGATGAGATCATATATATATATATATATATATAAATATACCAACCTAGGGAATTTGCTGTTCTTGACAGTTTTCTGGCCGTATTTCCTCCACCGATATCCATCATCAAGCACATCAACTTGGCTTCTCGTTTGAAATGCAAATTTGTGCTTTCTCATCGCCTTATCACCTTGTTTTTTACCCGACTTCATCTTCTTCTCCTCGGAACGACAAGAGGGCCCACTCGCATGATCATCACCACCACAAAACTTTTTGTAAACGTCATGTCCATCAAACTTAATTCCTCCCGCTAATTCCTTCACCTGATGATCATGATCTACAATATTACTAATACCATATTGAACATCAGCCAACAGACTAGCATTTTTCGACATGCGGTGTTCCGGCGGCGTCGCCGTTGATGTTGGTGGTGAGCCAAAGAAATTCTCCATCAGAGAGGAGAGAATACAAAAATGGCACAAAGTACCTCAAATACAATAGTACTTGTAATTAACTTGTTCGATGAAAAGAGTATACATATATATATATATATGTATATGTACACATATATGTAAAACTTTAAAAAGAAAAAAAGTTTTTAGTGGTGAAACGAGGTTTATGCGTGTGTATTATGCTGTATAAGTAAATGTGTGTATACTAGAAAATGAGAGGAAAACGTGGGCGGCGTAATGGAAGACGTCCATATACACCCACTACAGAAGCCTTTGACGTTGAGTGATTTTGATGCTTCAATAGGAAGACTCTAATTCAAAGGAAATGGCAGTGCCGTGGACAAAACGCAAACCCTATCGTTTAAACGTTTATAATCAGCCGATTAGAACCCAAAAAAGAGACGCAACCGATAGAGTCAATCATTCAACCGACGTTTGATTTGTATTAAAAACTAAAAACTAAAAACTGTTTATTTTTGAATATCTTTTTTGACGGGTGGGTAACGCGTAAAAACCCGTACTTGGCAGGAGGGGAATAACAGCTGAAAATGGCTACTAATACCCTGTAGGCTGAGGAGCAAAAGGAGGAATCTACCCAAACATCATTGAAAACATTTAAAATTCTTTTACGAGAAGGTTCCAAGTTGTGTGAAGGAATGTCCAATGTCTCAACCTAGTTTAGTTTAGTATGTCTATTTTTTTTTATTCCCCCTCAACTGAGATGTTTGGTACATCGTACGGTTTGAATATTGATCTAGAATATGGTCACCAAATTCAAGGCCTTCCCTAATAAGGTCTGACTTGGACTGGAAAGAGAAAGGACTTCTGGAGTTTCAAATGAAAGGTAATAAACCCGTGTAATACATGAGGAAATTATTCTTATGGAAGCCACTTTTCTTTTGAAAGTCATGAGTAAAAAAAAAAAAAACTTCTTTAGTTAGTGAAATAGATCTATAGGATATGTTTAACATGTTTATAATTTCAAATGGGTTTTAAACGTTTTCACCAACCTGCACATATTAGGGTAATTTCTAGATTTTTTTTATAAAGAAACTTCATTTAAACTAGAAAAAGTATAAATGAAGTTGCTTAACCCGTCTATTAAGGACAAAAACTATCCTCGATCGATGCTGGTTCACCAATGTTGGGACCAGCAAAGCAGACAATGAAGCACAAAGGGACAAATAACGGGTGTCAAAACTAGAAAGGAGAATTCTCGCTCAACACCACTTAACATAGGGCTCAACCAAGTACCGTTGCAATGGCTCATTGATTGGCAAACCCAATCGACAAAGCTTAATTCCTCCCTAGTGGTGACAAAAAAGACCCTGACTATATATAAATCTAGCTGAATATAACTACAAACTCCGCTTCTCACGAGCGGGTAAACCACATAGAATAAGTCCGTAGATGGGAAAACCATCTCCATTATTACAAACGGATTAGAAATAACACACAAAAAATAAGGCAGAAATATCGCTGCCTTTGAACAAATGACGCGGCCTCCACGGCGATCTCTGGCATTGAAGTCTGTCACTGCCAGCCACCTGGACACCCGAAGCTCCCTTCTTCGGCCATCTACCTAGCGGAGGATATTCACAGCCTCTCTGCCACTATTCCCATGGCTAGCCTAGAGCCACCGCACCCATCCAACAGCACAAACCCATATAGCCCTTTAACACCTGCATCATACAAGCGGCAGCAAAGCCCGCCCAACCCATGCCTAAGCCAAACCACCAAGGCTCCTCCCGTGCCCCTCCAACCTAGACCAGACCCGGTTGAGCTTCGTTGTCCCCACGGCCGCCGTAGATGGCCTCGCCCTCCTCAGCGCCGAATACAGATCAGTAGAGTTCTGCCATAACCTAGCTCTGCACCTAAGCTCCGACCTGCTCCAATTGCGTCTCCCCTGGCTGCACGAACTCTAGCTTGTGTAGATCGCCCATTGACCACTCACTAGATCGAAAATAAAAGCCAACGGACTGACGACGCGTCGGCCCGCCGACCACAACTCTTTCTCTCTCTTCCTTGTGGTCTCTCTCTCTCTCACTCGCACTCGCACTCTCACTCTCCAGCGGTTGTAATTCTTTGGTTAATTTCTAGATTGGTTAAAAAGTAAGATTAGTTTAACAACTTGCACATATATTCAACGTGTAGCTTAATTTGTATCTCTACAACTGCCATTGCTTAAAGATAAGAAATTTCAGCAATTTGGAGAATCTAATAACGGTCATTTTCAAAGGGAAGGATGTCTATATATAGTAAATGTGAAATAAACATTAAATTCCTCCTTGTAGATTTGTTATCCCACAGTATTGTCTCATCAACTGTCTTATTAATTGCCTCCTATTAAATTTTCACACATCATCAAACTTTAACACATCAAAAACTACTATAAACAGAAAAAGAGAGTTACTTAATGGACTTTGCCTATGATTTACAAAAGTAAATCCCTTTTTTTGCTTTGCAAAAGTTTACGACGTGTGAAAGCTGAATAATGTGTAATGTGTCAAAATTTAATAAGTGGAATAGTTAACGAGACAATAAGACAACAGATGTAGACTTCTCTTCTCTTGGTACTCTGAGCTAGTAAAAAGAACCCTTTCTAGGCATTAAATTAGAATGGTTAAATGTGGCCATATGAAGCACTAGCGCTTGAGTCGAGTTGCTATAGTTTCTTGTAGTATGAGAAAATTATTAAATTTTAAAAAAATCTCTGCTTGGACTCAAAAGTCAATACATTTAAAACAACTGAGACATCTATTAAACACCAATTGAGGCTGTGGAGTTAGCTTAGCCTCAATTGCCCATCAAATAAAAACATGAACATTAAATAAGTTGTAACATTTTAATAGGATATAGTGAACAACATAGTAGTATATATAGTTCAGGACAAACAAGGAAAGAACGTTATTTCAAATTTTCAGTTGATTCATTGAAATGAAAAACCAAAAAATAGGTCTTTAAAAGAGAATGACATGCAACAATAATGACAACAGACAAACCTAAAGGATTTCCACTTGCCACTTGGCAAAGCACCAAGGCCCCAATGAACTCAAAACACAGAGTCTACTTGGGCTTGGACTTGGGGAGTTGTTGGGCTTGGGCTGAGGCTGGCTCTTTTGGGTTCAGTTACTTATAGGCCTTAATCCAGGTGACCATGTCCCCAAGCCTCTGACAGCAAGGATCAAGTGGGCCAAGCTTTGCCTTGACACTCCTGGCAAGCTCAATTGGGCATTGCTCCATATTTTTGCACTCTTTAGGAAGGACAACAGATTGGAAGAATGGGATAATCTCTTCCTGCCAATATATGCCCTTGTATTCCTTCTTTAGGTTCACAAATGGGTTGCTTGCCTTGCTGTGCCAAATGTATGGCAATCCTGTTTTCACCCCAAGACCCAAATGGTCGCAAATCACCTGCAAATGTCTTGGAAAATTGGCAATGATATCGATATAGATCATGATGCAGCAATATATTTGCATATTGATTTCATGTGTTGGTGTAGGAATTAATCTAAGTAGAACTATCTATGTCATTGAAATTTTGAAGAGAATAATTGGTATTTTGCACTTTGATGAGTTGTTGTGCCATTTTTAGGTATTTCAGGAGTCAACTGAGCCCAAGATTAATTTCCACAAGTGATGTTAAAAATTTCAACTTTAATTTCAATCTTTTAATGTTAAAAGTTAATAATTGACATAGGATGTGAATTGTTTCTCTTTTTTTTTTTAGTTACTGGGTGTTTAAAACTTATCACGTCAATTAAACTTAAAAATTGTATCTATTATCACGTGTGTTAGTATAAAAAATTTGATCAGATGCCTACCACTGCACTCTAACAAAACTTTCATTTTAATAATATATGATAGAGCAATCCTATTTAAGCTCATGAGGTTATAACCTCACTACTAACAAAACAGTAATACCTAATCTAAAGAGTATATTACATACTAGATTTTAGGCACATAGTTTGATAAGTAGTGAGATTAAAATTCATAGAGATGAAATTGATTTTTGAGAGAGTTTTGATAGCTAGAATGATAGAGAGAGGTGGCTCATGACAGATACACCTTTGCACACCAGCCAGCCCACATGTCATCATATCTGCCATTAGGCTGACCATCTTCCATGAGTCCAAAAAACATGGCTGGGCCAATGAGTTCCCTTTCCAAAGCCAGGTTCATCCCAAACATTGGGAACGGAGTGCCTTTTGGGATTGTCATTGCAGCTTCCACATAACTGCAGTTTGAGCTAAAAAGCATGTCAACCCAAAATTCATTTTCATCTCACAGAACCCAAAAACAGAAAAGTGAGTAGATTGTGAAACTTGATGAGTTAACTGTTAAGTTGTGGAGACTAATTTAATGCCGTGACGAATTATTTCTTTATATAAAAAGTTACAAGGATCGATTTTTCTAAATAAGTTGTCGTGGGAGTTGGTAGGAGGACATGAAGCCTCTATTCTTGGGTGTGATTGCCCTAGTTTCAAAAATAGACACAAAAATAAATATACAAACAATCAAGCACACATATAACTCCTTACCAAAAATCTACAATTGATGTAAATTGTTAAGTTCTGTATGCGTTATGCCAATGCGTTTGTCTCTTTCCCATTTGGATCCTTCGCCACCTTTTTCACATGATTATTATTAAAATTTGTTGTTTTACATGTAAAAAGAGAAATGATACAATGAGTTTCATGAGGCAGTGTTTATGGTGATTAGTAATGATTATTTCAATACAATTACATATAAATATATGATAGGTCTCCCCTATATATGAAATTTTTACTAATGTTAATCTATAGATAGGACTGAAGCTCAATTATATAGGATATGTACAATTTTTTAGAAGAAAATGGACTTTTCTGATATAAATTAAGAGTACTTCCTTAATACACATTTATATAAATATAAGATATTAGATTATGTTATGATGATATTAAAATCCAATTCAAAACGGCAATTTTGCAATGAAAATCTTTTATTTAGAAAAAGTGTCATCTCTCTAGTTTTTTTAATCATTAAATTTGCATACTATTTAACATATATGTTAATATAGAAATGTTAGATGTACTCGCTAGTGATACCACCAATTACAAATTTAGACTATTTATTATTATGGATCTAAGTCTTGCACTCAACTATCGAGTGCATCTAACATTCCTCTGAAAAATGTAAATAACAACTAGCCTTGAAATAAACACTTTGTAACAAAGAATGCAGTTTACTTATAGGAAAGCTTTACATTATAGCATGCTTTTGCTTTATATTGTAGCATGTAAGAGCTTTACACTATTTAAGTTAGAACTGATGAGTTGAAATTAAGTTTGCGAAACACCCTTTTATAATTAGTAAGAAATACGACCTTTAATGTTAAGGTTTATAGTTCTAATTCTTCTATTTAAAAATAAAAATAAAATAAGGTAATACAATGATCTAAGGAATTTAAAATTTTTGGTGAAGAAAAAAAATAGAGAAGCTCAAATGGAGGCCCCACAAAATCAGAATTAAAACTCAAAAGGAGATTAAGCTTTGAATAAAGAACTTACAAAGCAATCGTCATCAATGATGAATATATACTTCTTCTTGGAATCCAGGAAGCCAAAGCAACGACAAGCAGAGTCCTTGAAGGAAATGCAGTTGGCCTTGGCCCCCAACACCCGATTAATGTCGTTTCTGTTGTAGTGCTCACACTTTTAGCTTTGGAGTGTATTTGCAATTTGATTAACTTTAACCATTCTCCAATGGAACAATAATAATACTAAAATAAACACTTTTAACTTTTTGTATATTAAAGGATATGAAATGAAAAGCAAGACAACCTTTTTTTTACTTGTGTATTTGTCACGCCCCGGAGTACGGGAGGTGACGTGACGAAATGTTTAGATTAATTAAACAAGAATTTAAATAAAAATCGAAAGTTTGAGAATCAAATTAAATAAAAATTAAGAAGATTTTCCACCATATTTTATAAAAGGATTTATAAAAATTAAGCAGGTAATAAAAATTAAATAAAAATCGCGAATATGGGTTCCACAACCCACAACTTGTGTACACACATGGTTCTGACAATATCATAAATACAATTACAGTCCAAGTACAAATGAAGTTAAAATCTTACATGCCTTGATTAAATAGTACAAAAGATAAGATAAACTCTCCTATTGCTACTGAGTTCGGTCCGAAGAATCTTCTCCAAACCTAAATGGGAAACCACCTAGAGGGGGGGGGGGGGAATTTAAAATAATAAAACGTGAGCGAAAGGCTCAGTAGGACTATGTTTTATAAAATAGTTTAATACAAAGAAACATAACATTATCAGAAGTTATACAAAAAGGAAACTTGAATAAATAAATAAATTGAGTAGAACCGTTCTGACACAGAACAGTCTACTCGTCAAATCAAACACCGTTTTACTTTTAACTAGGCAAACCATGATATCACCATCGTAGTGGCCCAGCTGGGTTTCGGGACCTGCCCTCAAGGTCGATCACTACACGACCCGATCTCTGATATGGCATTATGCTTATGTGTTTATTATCATTATCATTATCATTCAAAACCCAATTACCGAGTGTTGTCAATTACATTCATTATGGGATTCATTTCATAATCACAGTATATTAAAATATAGCCGGTAAATCCATTTTCAAACACCGTTGAAAACATTTTCATAGAAATCCTTTTCAAAACTAAATCATTTCAAAACCAGGCTACCAAGGAAATAGGATAGAAGTCCTACCTCAATACCCCACACCGTAATCCCGGTCCGCTATACGTTAGCTCCACGGAACCACGAACGATCCTAGATAGTTTGAGACATTCTATGTTACTAAATCATTTCATGATGTCCTAGTGTGCCATTTGTATCATTAAAATCATCCTATAAGGTTGGGGTTTAAATCTGGGTTTAAAACAGTGAAAACGGGTAAAAATCACAAAATTTTCCATGCCTCGGTCGGCCTGCCGGACGCCCTGCTTCGGCCTGCCGAACTGCACAGTTCGGCCTGCCGAACTGGGAAAATCCAGAAATCCTAGCCACGGGTTTCTCAATCCCCAAAATCCAAATATGGATTCCAACCTGTTTTTCTCAAATCCCAGGCATGAAAAACAATCATAGTTGATAGAAAAACATTCTAAAACATGTTTGGACTTATTTAAACAAGATTTGAACTCAAAATCCTCAAAAATCTGAAAATGAGAAAATGAGGGGAAAAATGAAAAATCTTGAATCCAATCCGTTTTTCTTCAATCTAAGCTTAGATTCTAGTTGTTCTAAGCTCATTTAACTCAAATACAAGGTTTTTTAAGTTTAAACAAACCTAGATTTCAAAAATGCGCAAAATTGAAATTTTGTAAAAAGTTTAGAAATTTCGAATCTAATCTCGAATTGAAGCTTCAATCCGCGTTCTCGGTTGCCGAATCACGTCCCCGAGCTCCCTCCTTGCTGTCCCGAAGCTTGGATTCGAATGTGGTTTCAAAAATTTGAGAGAGAGATGTAGAGAGAGAGAGCTACCGAGAGATATCAAGAGGAAGAGAGAGAGAGGTTGCGGGAGAGTGAGGAGAGAGAGAGAGAAGAGGGAAATAAATAGAGAAAATCGGTGGGCGGTTTTACTGTGCGAAAACCATGTGCCGCCCACGGTTTTGCAAAACGGAGTATTTTTAACATTTTACAAATTGTTGTGTTTTAAAACTCAAAACATCATTTTAAAACAATAAGAAATCTTTTGAACACATCAATTTAACAAAACAACCAAAAATTCAAAATCCAACCAAATAATCTAATTAATGTTAAAACGTTAATTATGGCACACTAATTCATCATTTATAGTACATTAATATTAAATAAATTTCAAGACGTTACAACTCTCCACCCCTAAAAGAAATTTCGCCCTCGAAATTTACAACTCATCTCAAAAACAAAACAAATGCGGATACAATTCCCGCATACTCGACTCTAATTCCCAAGTGGCTTCATCAACCCCATGATGCTACCACACGAATTTCACCAACGGTATCTCACGACGACGCAAGCTAATCACTTTCCGGTCGATAATCTGAATCGGCACTTCTTCGTACGTCGTATCCTCCTGAACCTGCACATCGCAAAACGAAACTATCTTATCCTGCCCAGGTGGACATTTCCTAAGCATCGACACATGAAACACATCATGCACATGAGAAAGTTCGGGCGGAAGATTAAGCCGATAAGCGACCACACCAACACGCTGAGTGATCTCGAACGGCCCAATATACCTCGGCGCGAGTTTCCCACTCACTCCGAACCGCATAGTTCCCTTACGAGGCGACACCCTCAAGAGAACAAAATCTCCAACCGCGAATTCTAAGGGTCTACGTCTCCTATCCGCGTAACTCTTCTGACGACTCTGAGCTGCTCTCAACCGACCTCGAATCACCGCGACTTTCTCGTTGCTATCACGAATCTCTTCTGGCCCAAAAATAACTCTATCTTCCGGTTCGGCCCAACACATAGGTGACTGACACGGTCGCCCATACAATGCCTCAAATGGTGCCATACCGATACTCGCCTGATAACTGTTGTTGTACGCAAACTCTGCCAAATGCAAACATTGCTTCCAATTCCCGCCGAAGTCCAACGCACAAGCACGCAATATATCCTCGAGAACCTGGATAACCCGCTCAGACTGCCCATCAGTCTGAGGATAAAACGCCGTACTGAAGTTCAAATCCGTACCCAAAGCCTCCTGAAAACTCCTCCAGTACTTAGCATTAAACCTGGTGTCTCGATCAGAGGTGATGGACAAAGGAACTCCATGCAACCTCACAATGTTCTGCATATACAACTCCCCGAGAATCTTCCTGGAACACGTCGACTTAAACGGAATGAAATGCGCCGATTTCGTCAACCTGTCGACCACAACCCAAACTGCATCATGCCGCTGCTCCGTCCTCGGCAAACCTGTGAGGAAATCCATCGTCACATGTTCCCATTTCCACCCTGGAATAGGGAGCGGCTGAAGCTGACCTGCAGGCTTTTGATGCTCAGCTTTCACCTGAAGACACGTCGAACACTTGGCCATGTACTCTCGAACATCTTTCTTCATGCCTCTCCACCAATACTGCCTCTTCAAATCGCGATACATCTTTGTGCTCCCCGGATGAATAGCGAACTGAGACCTATGAGCTTCGTCTAGAACGGCTTTCGTCGCCTCGGTGATAACTGGAACTGCAAGACGTTCCCGGAAGTACAACGATCCATCTGCATGCACTCTCCATTCCTCGAACTGCTCTCCGTTCTGAATCCGCGACCAAATCCCCTGCAAATGCTGATCCTGCCACTGATTTTGTTTCACCATCCGAACAAGAGCTGGAGTCGCTTCCACATGATATAATGAAACTCGATCACCGTCTTCATGATACAGTAGCCGATACTCACTCACTGTCGCATCTCTGCTCCAGTCCTCAAAAATCAAACAAGCGAGAATCCCTGAAGACTTCCTGCTAAGCGCGTCCGCTACCACATTAGCTTTCCCGAGATGATACTGCAAAGCGAAATCATAATCCTCCATGTACTCCACCCATTTGCGCTGCCTCAAGTTGAGATCCCTCTGAGTGAACAAATGCCTCAAACTCTTGTGATCGGAGAAGACCTGAAACGACGCTCCATACAAGTAACACCTCTAAATTTTCAGCGCGTAGATCACCGCTGCAAGCTCTAAATCGTGAGTAGGATAATTCCGCTTGTGAGGTCGTAGCTGTCTCGATCCGTACGCAACCACACGTCCATGCTGCATCAACACGCATCCAAGTCCGCGCCCTGAAGCATCCGCATAAACCTCATACGGCTCATTACTACTAGGAATAACCAACACTGGAGCTGAAGTTAACCGGTTCTTCAATTCCTGAAAAGCAAGCTCACAATCTTCATCCCACTCAAACCTGACGTTTTTCTTGATCAATCTCGTCAACGGAGCTGCAATCTTCGAAAAGTCCTTTACAAATTTCCTGTAATATCCAGCAAGACCTAAGAAGCTACGAATCTCCACTACATTCCTTGGTCGTTCCCATTCCAATATAGCTTCAATCTTGGACGGATCCACTGAAATACCATGCTCCGAGATGACATGACCCAGAAATTTGACCTCAGTCAACCAGAACTCACATTTTTCCCTCTTAGCATACAACTGGTGCTCCCGCAGAGTCTGAAGCACGATTCGAAGATGCTGCTTATGCTCCTCCCAAGTCTTAGAATACACAAGAATATCATCGATGAACACGATCACAAACTGATCCAGATACGGCCTAAATACCCTGTTCATCAGATCCATAAAAGCTGCTGGAGCATTCGTCAACCCAAAAGACATGACCAGAAACTCGAAATGCCCATACCGAGTCCTAAAAGCTGTCTTGGGAATATCCTCTTCCTTGATCCTGAGCTGATGATAACCTGAACGCAAATCAATCTTCAAGAAGTATCGCGAACCTCCCAACTGATCAAACAACTCATCAATCCTAGGCAAAGGATACTTGTTCTTCATCGTAACACGATTTAGCTGTCGATAATCTACACATAACCTGAGAGTCCCATCATGCTTCTTAGCAAACAAAACTGGTGCTCCCCACGGAGATGTGCTATTCTGAATATATCCTTTATCAGCAAGCTCCTGAAGTTGCTTCCTCAATTCCTTCATTTCTGCTGGCGCCATCCGATAAGGTGCCATAGAAATTGGTGATATCCCTATAAACAACTCGATACCAAACTCAATCTCCCGATGCGGTGGTAATCCTGACAACTCATCGGAGAAAACATCCTCGAACTCATCAACCACCGGAATCACTACACTACTACTCGAAACATAGGGCTCGCAATCTAGATTGGCAAGAAAAGCGAAACAATCTAGATTCCTTCGCCCTCCTAAACACGACTTTATAAGGCGCTCACTCATTAGCCAATCACCACCACCCTGGTAAGTGATTACCGTCCCCCTATCAGACACTAGGGTCACTTTTCTAAGTTGGCAGTCCACGACTGCACTATACCTGGACAACCAGTCCATCCCTAGGATTACATCATAGGAGCTCATGGGGAGTATAATCAAATCACTTTTCAAAATCTCATCCCCAATCTTTATTTTACATGATTTACACATACAATTCACACACACCCGCCCCAAGGGAGAAGTTATGACTAGGGGTTCATTAAACTCTTCTACCTCTAATCCCAAGGCATGTACAAAAGAACTCGAAATGAGAGAATGAGAGGCACCGGTATCGAACAAAACATGAGCTAAGGATCTAGAAACCAAGATCATACCGTCAACAACTGCGTTACCAGTCTGAGAATCTGACCCTCCAGATGCCATTGCATGAACCTGCACTGGCGCTTTTCCTTTTCCTCTACCGACATTACTGGGTCCTGGATTACTCGGCCGATGCTGCTGAGATGGAGATGATTGCACGCTACCTGTACTCGGAGCTCTATACTGAGGAACACTGCGCTGAAAATACTGCGGCTGCTGCCCCCGTGTCGGATATGAGAATTGCTGAGGAGAGAACTGCGGATACTGCAACTGCGGGTACTGCGGAGGCGGAGGTAGGGTCTGAGGCTGAGGCTGAGATGAACGACTAGCATCCTCCCCGGTCTGCGATCCAAGACGAGCACTCCTGATCGGGCAATTCCTCTTGATGTGTCCGGGCTGCTGACAGAAATGACAATGAAAGCTGTAGGGATTGCTACGCCCGCTGCCAGATGAACTGCTGCTACCACTGGTCGCACCGCCTTGCTTGCCTTTCCCCGGAGCTGGACGACTACTGGTGCTCTTCCTGCCACTCCTCTGCGGTCCTCCTGAAGCCTTGGCTCGATCCTCACAATATTGCACATAATCATTCTCCACGGAGATCGCCGACGACACAAGCTCTCCGAAACTCCTAAGCCGTAGAGCAACCAACTGCCGCCGAATAAGAGCCTTGAGTCCTTCCTGAAACTTAATACACTTTTCACGCTCCGATGCCACAGTTGATGGAGCAAACCTAGCCAACTCGTTAAATTTTGCCTCATACTCCCGAACTGAAAGATCACCCTGCTGCAATCTATAAAACTCAGCTGCCTTCTGGTCTCTATATCCCTGCGAAAAATACCGATCATAGAACAGCTCCTCGAACTTGTCCCAACCGATATCGCCACCGCGCTCCAGACGCTTAGTTTGTTTCCACTAGGTGTTGGCGCCACCCTCGAGCTTATACGCCGCAAACTCCACACGATACTCCTCAGGCACACCAAGAGTATCTAGATGCTTCAAGATTGAATCCAAACAATACTCTGCTAACTGCGGATCCTCATTGCCATCAAAAGTTGGAATAGACGCCCGCCGGAATTCCTTAAAGAACGCATGCCGACTACCAACACTGGAGTCTTCCGGTCTAGCCCTGGCTGCCATCTGCCGAAAAGCCGCAAACATAGACCTCATCAGGCTCTCATCATTTCCGAACTCGGCGTCAGCAGTCGAACGACGTCTAGGTGCCATTCTCTCACTTCTGAAAACAAAATTTGGACTGTCAAAGGTATTTCATTGTCAAACCTACGTGTGCACAATTTCAAAGATTCGTAACCTTGAGCTCTGATACCATTCTGTCACGCCCCGGAGTACGGGAGGTGACGTGGTGAAATGTTTAGATTAATTAAACAAGAATTTAAATAAAAATCGAAAGTTTGAGAATCAAATTAAATAAAAATTAAGAAGATTTTCCACCCTATTTTATAAAAGGATTTATAAAAATTAAGCAGGTAATAAAAATTAAATAAAAACCGCGAATATGGGTTCCACAACCCACAACTTGTGCACACACATGGTTCTGACAATATCATAAATACAATTACAGTCCAAGTACAAATGAAGTTAAAATCTTACATGCCTTGATTAAATAGTACAAAAGATAAAATAAACTCTCCTATTGCTCCTGAGTTCGGTCCGAAGAATCTTCTCCAAACCTAAATGGGAAACCACCTAGAGGGGGGGGAAATTTAAAACAATAAAACGTGAGCGAAAGGCTCAGTAGGACTATGTTTTATAAAATAGTTTAATACAAAGAAACATAACATTATCAGAAGTTATATAAAAAAGAAACTTGAATAAATAAATAAATTGAGTAGAACCGTTCTGACACAGAACAGTCTACTTGTCAAATCAAACACCGTTTTACTTTTAACTAGGCAAACCATGATATCACCACCGTAGTGGCCCAGCTGGGTTTCGGGACCTGCCCCCAAGGTCGATCGCTACACGACCCGATCTCTGATATGGCATTATGCCTATGTGTTTATTATCATTATCATTCAAAACCCAATTACCGAGTGTTGTTAATTACATTCATTATGGGATTCATTTCATAATCACGGTATATTAAAATATAGCCGGTAAATCCATTTTCAAACACCGTTGAAAACATTTTAATAGAAATCCTTTTCAAAACCAAATCATTTCAAAACCAGGCTACCAAGGAAATAGGATAGAAGTCCTACCTCAATACCCCACACCGTAATCCCGGTCCGCTATACGTTAGCTCCACGGAACCACGAACGATCCTAGATAGTTTGAGACATTCTATGTTACTAAATCATTTCATGATATCCTAGTGTGCCATTTGTATCATTAAAATCATCCTATAAGGTTGGTATTTAAATCTGGGTTCAAAACAGTGAAAACGGGTAAAAATCACAAAATTTTCCATGCCTCGGTCGGCCTGTCGGACGCCCTGCTTCGGCCTGCCGAACTGGGAAAATCCAGAAATCCCAGCCACGGGTTTCTCGATCCCCAAAATCCAAATCTTGTTTCCAACCTGTTTTTTCTCAAATCCCAGGCATAAAAAACAATCATAGTTGATAGAAAAACATTCTAAAACATGTTTGGACTCATTTAAACAAGATTTGAACTCAAAATCCTCAAAAATCCGAAAATGAGAAAATGAGGGGAAAAATGAAAAATCTTGAATCCAATCCGTTTTTCTTCAATCTAAGCTTAGATTCTAGTTGTTCCAAGCTCATTTAACTCAAATACAAGGTTTTCTAAGTTTAAACAAACCTAGATTTCAAAAATGCGCAAAATTGAAATTTTGTAAAAAGTTTAGAAATTTCGAATCTAACCTCGAATCGAAGCTTCAATCCGCGTTCTCGGTTGCCGAATCACGTCCCCGAGCTTCCTCCTTGCTGTCCCGAAGCTTGGATTCGAATGTGGTTTCAAAAATTTGAGAGAGAGATGTAGAGAGAGAGAGCTGCCGAGAGATATCAAGAGGAAGAGAGAGAGAGGTTGCGGGAGAGTGAGGAGAGAGAGAGAGAAGAGGGAAATAAATAGAGAAAATCGGTGGGCGGTTTTACTGTGCGAAAACCATGTGCCGCCCACGGTTTTGCAAAACGGAGTATTTTTAACATTTTACAAATTGTTGTGTTTTAAAACTCAAAACATCATTTTAAAACAATAAGAAATCTTTTGAACACATCAATTTAACAAAACAACCAAAAATTTAAAATCCAACCAAATAATCTAATTAATGTTAAAACGTTAATTATGGCACACTAATTCATCATTTATAGTACATTAATATTAAATAAATTTCAGGACGTTACAGTATTGTTGTTCATCATTGAATGATCATGATGATCAATATCACATATTAAGACATGCTCAAAAATTCACAATTATATATGGAGATTTGGTTATGTTTCATTTTAAAAAAAGGAAGGAAAGAAATGAAAAGGATATGTATTGAATCTCCAAAAAATTAAAATTAATAATAATAATAAAAAGTTACAATGATGTGATTAAAAAAAAACCGTTTGTTTACTAATACAGGCTAAAGGAGCAGTGAAAAACTGAAAAAACATGAAAACGTGAAAGCTAACTACACCGAGCGTTTTGCATATGTGTTGCTCTCTCTCTACGTACGTTTTGTTGTTTTCTCGTCGTTTTCTAGAAAACAGAAACCAACGGACCTTTTTCGGAAGGGTAAGCCCACTAATAGGCCCAATAATTGGTGAGTGGTAAAGCCATCTTGAGCCAAAACAATCTTTGACCCAAAGTTGGGGTGAGATTGCCCTGCAATTCAACAGCACAGACAACACGAGAGCGTTAAGGGACTATAAATCGAGGAAAAAATTATGATAGATGACCAAATTGTGGTTGTGAGTTTAAAATTTAATATAATTTTTAAAATATTCTTAATAAAATAGTAATTATTTCAACGATATTATATTTTATACTATATAATTATTTTAATGATAATATTTTAAGACATATATAAAATATTTATAGATTAAAGTCATATTTTAATTCAATAAATATAATTAGACTATTTATCTTCCTACCATAAATCAAGATGTTTCAACCACAAGGCCCCACAAACTTTGAGATTTTTTTTTCCTAAATTTTATTAATGAAAAATTTTGAGGATTGAGATGTTCAAAACTTTTTGTGTGAAGAAGAAAAGTGCCTTCTTTATTAATTTTGAGGACGATAAAGAAACTTGTGTGTTTACGTGTATATATGTTGCACTTCTCATTATGGGAGGGGGGAGGTTTTTGCATTGTCTGACTGGAAGAGAATTTGTTTGCTGTTAATTCTGTATAGCTTCCAATGAATGGTTAAGATCAAAGAAAAATTACATCTATGGCTATAATTGTTTTGGGTATTTTGGTCATTTTATATCAAAAAGTTAACACAACTATTAGGATTAAGAAATGTTGACGTAAATAAACATAAAATATATTGTCACTAGAACAAAAAATCTTACCACTAATTTCTGCCATGTTAATTACACGTATAAAACTAGTCCGTCATGCTTAAAAGACAATCTCTCTCTCTCTCTATATATATGTGTGTGTGTGTGTAATCAATTCTCAATTATTTATGAGCTAAAATACTGGTCATGACAGCCTTTATAACATGGTATTGTCTGGTTATAATGGCAACCATTTCCAAGACAGCTTAATTAATTTTGTTCTTTTTCAATAGTTTTGGACCAAGTAGACACTTTAAATTATATTCCCAGGTGCCCAAAATGTTATAATTGGTTCAAAATTGCTGGGAATTGAATGTATCCTGGCTCATTTGGGGCAACCTTATTATCATCGATTGCATTTTATTAGACAAAATCAGACATGGCATCTGCAATTTCAGTGTTAGACATGGCCATTTCAAGGGCTAATGTTGGGATATTACTCTTATTTCCACCACTCAATGCCAATGATTGGGGACACTCCAGGTCCACCAAGACATAGGTCTAATTGGAATGTGGGTGTGATGAAAAAATTAGTAAGGAATTAGTACAAGCTACAAAAAGAAATTAGTTCATGATCTGTACGTCAAATAATTGCACATAACGTAAATTAAAACAAAAAGAAAATGTTTTTACCTTTGTAACTTTTGGCTACATTTTGCGCTACAAATGTTAGTTATCAAAGGTAAAAGCAGAATCACAAGGTCCAAATAACCCCTTCATGGTATCTAGTGGCAGAGCTAGACTTTTACTTTAGTGAGGACATATATATGTATATATATATGTATATATATATTTCTTAAAGTAAACAAATAAAAGGTATAAAGTTTACTTGGACTACATGCAGAAAAAACTATCTTTCATTAGGGACTAATAAGGTGTTTGATATGGTGGTTAAAACTATTGGTTAGAACTGTAAATATTATAGAATGTGAGTGCTTTACACTGTAGCTATTTTTTCGCTTTTATTATAGCATGTGAGAGCTTTACAGTATTTTTAACTGAAAAATAGATTAAAACCCATTAATGCTAAACAGATTCTAAATAAAAAAACTCAATGGAGGCCATTGTCCTTGCTCGTCCTCAAGTACCTCCACCGTCGAATTTCTTAATGGGTAAAATACTCTGTGTTACTATCCCATACGCCTTTTTTTTTTCCAATATTCATCAAACAGTCCGCTATACATTTGTGTTATTTATTTCGTAATAATCTGCTAAGGTACCTTTAATAATTGACCCTTCTTTGTCCTTCTTTATCCAATAGTTTACTATGTACTAGTACTATTACCATATTGAACTTCGTCACTCTACCTGGTTGACACACATGCATGGGTCAAATCTCTACTTGGTTTTTCTTGTGATCCTGTCCTTTTGTAGATAGTGCATGTGTTTATGGGCCCAGCTTTAGCTTGACCCAATCCCAATCTTGGACTGGAGCCCACCACGTCTGAGTGGGCCCAAAATGGGATCCACGAAGCATTCATCACGTGCATGGCTTATCAAATTATCTCTTCATGCTGTGTTAGGCTTTTCTCGGACATAACTGACAGTTTGATTCTCTTTAGAATGCTATTATGTAGCATGATTTTAAGCAAAACCATATGGGTTTCCCTTTGCATTGCTTTCATATTATCTATAAACGATCCCCTTATCAGTAATTCAGAGATTGTGAGGCTGAGTTTTGTCTTGGGACACATCTTCTATTAGTGTATAATGTTAAACACCCTTATATTATTTATTTTTTTCATGATTTTTGCTCATATTTTCATACATAATTAATTTGCTTTAATCATAGTTTTGTCGGTATATACGGCCAAGTTCTTCTGGCCCTGATAACCATTTTTATCGGCATAAATTTAGACACGAGATCGTCCTCTATCTAGTTTTGTCCCTTCCTTTTTATGTATCTTTCATAGGACTTTCTTGTTTTATATCTTTTTTTTCTTTTGGTTGTTAGATTAACGACTTGACTTCCAAGCAATAATCACGTTAAAAAGCATATAACTACTTCCAATTTTTGCGTGATTATCGTCAATATACTAAATATACCACAATCCTAAATAGGGGCGAAACTAGATAAATTAATCAAGAGGGGCGAAATTTATACTAATATTGTCAAGAAAAATTAAATAAAAAAGATATATAACTTCAAAGGAACGGAATTTAATTTTAAAGTAGATGGAATATAATTTTTATAAAATTTTATATATAAGATTGAAAAGAAAAAGAAAGTTTAGTGAGGTGGCCGCTCACACTAGTCCGTATATAGCTCCGTCCTGATCTAAATACTCTAAAAAAGTAGAGTACTACCAATTAATGAAACTAAAATTTATCCAACACTTCTTTTATGTATACCTAAAGTTATTTTAAAAAAGCATCAATTAGCAACCATAATCTGTTGTCCTTTATTAGGTCAGAGGCAGCTATCAAACGCAAATCGTTTCTAATCCATTGGGTGCTGTTCATTGAGTGCTCTGTTAATATACAGACCACTCGTAACAGATTGTTCATGGAGATTCTTGAGAAAGCGAGAGAGAGAGAATAGTGGAGCACATGGGCCTAGCAATACGAATGGTCAGAAAGCCTTCCATTTGGCATTTTGGGCCAAAATGGAGCCCAATAATCAAAAATCAAACCAATGCAATGCATGCAATCATGCTTTTGACCTCTTTTTTGCGTGATAACTCATGCCGACAGATCATGAAAAAACGATTCAAACATCTCAAAAACGCGAAGTACTTACTACTAATAAAGCAAACAATTTTGTTTCTCAAAAACTTCCAAAGTTTTTCAAAAACATTATATGGTGCTCATGAATTTTCCACCACAGGTTCTGCTATTCCAAGCAAGATTAACACCAAGTCCTTTGATGACTCACCGATTTTGGGTCAATGCCCTCCATTGCCGGCCACGTGTATGTTCTCATCCATGAAATTTCAGTGCGATTTAGCATGTCCTTTATGAAGTTACATGACCAATTGTTTCCCCCAAAAGATTAGTACAGTGCAAAAAAATCATTATTGGTTTTAAGCAAAACTTTTTTCAACAAAGGTGAAGTCATATCTTAACTCTTAATTTTTTTTTTTCCTTTCACCAGGCTTCCGGAAGTACTTCAATGCCATGCAAAACTAGCTAAAGACTAACTACTACAATGTTATTGCCGTGTGGCAATCTAATGAACCACTCTTTGAAACAATATATTGTTTTGGGTTTTGGTAAAGAGAAAAACGAGATGAACAAGGATTGTGATAAGTGCTTTTGTTGTATATTACTTAATATCAGACCGACCCACGTGGAGTTTTCGGAGAAA
Organism: Artocarpus heterophyllus; assembly: GCA_025403435.1. NCBI lineage: Eukaryota > Viridiplantae > Streptophyta > Magnoliopsida > Rosales > Moraceae > Artocarpus > Artocarpus heterophyllus. The sequence goes on along the minus strand of CM046346.1, from coordinate 3,264,946 downwards.
TATCGATCAGAGTTGATGATGTAGGAGTGATGTGACTATTTTTTTTCCTTTCAAAAGTTATAACTTAAAAGAGAGACGCGATCGAATTTTTTAAACACCGTTGAGGACCAGAATTTCTGGGCACATCCAACAAATGAGTTTAGACACTTCTTGGAGACCTAAACCATGTAGGTCGCCCAAGAAAGTTCCCACATGGTTTGTGCAGGGAAAATAATAATAATAATACTATAATTAGGTGATCTTGGTCTTGAATAATTATTACGTCTGGCGACAAAATATGGTAAAAATGTGAGCCAAGCTTCTGCAATGTGCAGTGATTGAATATGTCTGTTTGGTTTCAGAGAAAGAAAAAGAAACATGTCACTGAATTCTGCTGCCAAATATATATGTATTTACATACTGAGGAACTAATCAGTATTATGTATATATTGGTGATAAGGTGTCTTTTGCTTTCTTTTTTTTTTTTTTTTTTCCTGGGTGGAGAGCACTAATGGACCTCGATAGCCTTGTATGTATATAGGTACATAAGCAATAAAATTATCTTGTTCGTTCAAAAAAGAAATGGGGATTTATTATGGTAAATTGTGACACAAGTCATCATATCTCAAAGTTGGAAATCCACTACTTTTAGTTCCAATCTGTGTCTCATTTTGGAATTATATGCAATGCATTAATACATGCAAAAACGATATAAGAAAAGCTGCTTTTTATGTACTAGTTATTATTGCTTCTTTTTTTTTGTCTGAAATAAAGTTGATGAATTATGCATAGGATCCCACTGAAACTTTTATCTCAAACAAGGGGCCTAACTATAATTTCGCTTGCCTCATATGAGCAGTACTGCTTGCAACAAAGCCAATAATTATACCCTTGTTGATTGTGGCTTAATCTTCAACAATAAGGATATATAATTTTTTTGGTCAAGTTAGAACACCCCAAATGTTATCAATTGTATTATTATTATTTTTTTGTTCAACAAAAAGTCATCTCAACAATAGGAAATATTTAAGCATATGCATGTTGAGTAATATATATATATATGTTAAAAATTTGGTGGAAAACTAGTTATTTGTTTGGTACTAAAAAAATTGCAATTCACAATGATATTGTTAAATTGGTTAAAGATATACAAATGGATGTATATTTATAAGCTTGGTAAAGCTGTAAATTCCTCTTACATCAACGAACAAAGAAAACTGTTGTTTTCCCTCATGGTACAACGAATAAAAACAAAAACTAAAGATTTGAGGAATAAAAAGGACGGAATAAAAGTGATAGAAAGCATAGTAAATATCTCATCGGAATTGACCCCTCATAAATTATGAGAGGCACTTTTAGTCCCATAATGAAGATAATGAAGGATTTAGCAAGCTTTTGGTTAATTTCTCTTAATTAACTTATAGCTACCAGAAAAATTATTAGGTGTGTAATATGATAGAACATGTATTTTGACCTTATCGTTGATAATTCATGTTAGATTGTATGTTGAATTAGTTTTTCAACAGTTTAATTTACAACTATCTATATTAAAAATTTACATGATGCTAAACTATTTCTAGTAAAATTAGAGTACTTGTCCTTCCATAAGTCTCGTTAATGTATATATTGTGGTTATAAACTTGACTACTACTATCACATTACATCAAATCAACGTGATCATGATGTCAACTATTGTGAACCCCAAATTAATGAACTTATCATGTGAATCAGAGCCAAAAAACTTCTTTTATATGTACATATAATACCCTTATTTGGAAAGAGATTCTGTGAAGTTCATTGCAGTCAATATGAATGCCACTCTCTTTGAAATTTTTGGGACCTATTTTGTCTTACATTAGATACTCCTGATTTTGATAAGAATATAGTGTAATAAAAATAATAATAATAATGCATTCATTCTTTCTGGACGACTTATAAAGGATCTTCTTGAATTCTCTTATCTCAAATGACATAGAGAGAGAGGATTCTAGGATTTTTTTTTTTAAGGTCTTGGTGATTCGAATTCTACTTGCTTCAGGAAATAAAATAAAACTTTTACAAACCTAAGTACTCATAAATGTTGTGATTCTCTGAGAAAGTGGTAAAAACTACACTACATGGAAATTTATGCAACTAGAGTTTAGATATAGCATTTTTTGGGAAATATTTTAAAAATAACAACATTATATAACATTCGTTATAAAGATATTCATGCTTTATAGTACAAAACACATATTAATTACTTTGATTATTGTAAATTTTGCTATATGTAAAATTTTTAAGGTTTTTGCTACATTTTAAAATGACTAATAATATTTTTCTATACTTCTTTCTTTCTCAGGAAAAATAAATAATTAGAGCCCAATCGGGTTGAATTGGTGCCTTCTTGATCTATAGTTAATTGCTCACTGATCTATGGGCACTTCATAGAAGTTGTCTCACCCTACATATCTTATTTTGAATTTTTGGAGGAGGCTCATTGATGTTTCACTGGTCAGAATGTTCAATGTCCTTAAAAAAAAAAATTAGGAATGAAACAAGTGAATCTAATTAGCAGTTTAATTATGCCAAAAAAAGTCGTCTAATTGAGCAACAGAAAAAAATGCAAATATTTTAATTCAAAAGAAAAGAAAATAATCCTTATAGAATTAAAGCATAAAAAGTCTAAGAATAATAAATAAACAATGAATATCTCATCATTTATGAATTAACCCATTATTTCCCTCATGTAATTAATCCATGTACATACTTCATTTCTGCAGCAATATTGCTAGCTACGTACGAATGAAATAAAAAAGAATATATATACTTTCGCCAACCAGCAACATTGTTTGCCGCATTTGTTGAGCTAGAGGTTTCTTTTTGTTCTTTCTTCTTTTTTCTCTCTCTTTTATAATGAGGTTTTTGGTGGGTGGTTAATTCATGCTTAAATTGCCCCCATTAAGGGTCTACACGCCTTTTGAGTTGCCATGTACTCGTGCAAACTAATTAGTTGCTCTCGGGTTTAAATTCTGCCTAGTGTTCAATACATATCTACTATTATCTTAGCCAAATAATAACAATAATGACAATGCAAAACTTATGATAAGACATGCACTTTTGCGTTAGTGGTTGGTAGCATTAACTGGTATAATTTATGACCGAAAACAGTTTTACATCATGCACTATAAATTATTATCGTGGACGTTTATTAAAAGTTATAAATCCAACGCTTGAAAGAATAATACCAATCAGTAGGGCAACAATATGTGTCCTACAATATAAACCTCCCTAATAATAATACCATAAAGGTTAAAAAAAATTAAAGGTTCTAAAACTGTATTTGTGGGGCAAAAAATATGTAGGACACAAGTACTTTTAGGGTTGGTGTCCTCAGGCAAAGCATATTGAGCAGGAAATGAAAGTCAGTTTTTTCATAATGTGGGATCATCACAAATTGCAAGGCGGGAGTTGGGTAAGTAGGGGCCAATATTTGGTGAATGAAATTTGTCTTTATAATAACCATGATTTTGGTGAAGGCCCTTAACAAGTCACTTCCGCATTGGTTGGCTGGTTATGTCATCTTATAACCAATAGTACATCTTCAAAAGTGGCAAGTGATCTTGTATGTATCTTTAATCTTTTTTCATGAAGTGAAAAGTGAAGTTTAATAGTGAATTATTTCATCAATTATATGCTTATTGGTTGTTGGACCTTTTATAAAAACTACCTTCTTTCAATTAATTGTTTCACATAGAATCCAAGACATCCCTAATTTACATTCTTAATAAATTAAAGTAAACTAACAATCATGATTATCCTTCACTAATCATTTTGGGAACTAAAACCATGGTGTATATGTGGGACATGTATTATTTTACTACTAAAAATTTTCATCGACAGTGTATGTCTTGAAACTTTATATTTAATCAAAATTATTTTATTTTTTGTAAAATTGATTGTTGATCAAAATTATTTTATTTTTTGTAAAATTGATTGTTGATCAAAATTATTTTATTTTTTGTAAAATTGATTGTTGAAAGATAAATACTATCAACAGTAGACTTTTATTTCGGTTCCCACACAAAAAATTGCAATTTTTTTCGAGATGTTTTTATGAGTCAAATAATTTGTTGTGATCATTAAACAATAAATAGCATGTGAATTTGGTGACCCTTATCATTATTAATTCATCAGAGACTCTGGATAGGGTACTGAATCACATGGCACTGCAAATTTTTTTCACTTTGGTTGATTTGATGAGATAAAAAAAAATGTAGAAAATATGTCAATAACTTGTGGGGTCCAATCATTATGATCCCGTAATCATACGGTTCTCGTTTGTCGTAAAATAAATGAGAAAAATAATGCTCAAAATTTCAAAGTTATTTATTAGTCTCTGCAATGAATCTTTACATTTATAATTTTTCCTAACTTGGCAAGCCACACAGCTATAGCAATAAAGAGGAAATTTATTGAAACGTTCACCATTACAAGTAAACTGTAACCGACGTGCAATATTGATGAACTGGATTCTTGTCCAAATCACATACTCCATATTGATATATATTATACTAATATCTGGCTCAGTAAAAATGATGTTGCAATTACACCCTGGTTAAAATTTTGTTTTTCTTTTAATTACTTACCATATTTTTTGTTGATTCTTATTACATTTTGTTTGTTTTTCTTTAATTACTTACCTTATTTGATTAAAGAGTCAAGAGTAACATAATCTTTTTCTAAAACAAAAGTTAATTGTTGTAGACTATTCTAATAAGGTCCAATTTGAACCGGCCAATATTTATTATTTTCTGAAACTGTTTATCATTAATAAAAACATATATTTTTAGAAAATTTTTATAGATGTCATCTTTCAAGATTTGATATTTATAATTGTCACACATCTTTATTTGTGGAATAACTTAACATAAAATATGAATGGAAGTGTCTAAGTATAATATAAATAAATACAACTTTTAAAAATATGGCATTATATGTAATTTTCTCTATATATTTTTTTCTTTGTTATGAAGGAGGTTTTACTCAAGCGTCAAATCTAAAACGAACTATGTATAACCAAAAAAAAAAAAAACTTAGTTCTCCTTTTAGTCTGAAACCAAGCTATAATCTATTATTCTATTTTTGTTTTTGACTTTTAAAACGCTTTGGAGCTTAATTTCTCCAACTACAAATTAGTTATTTTAAACCAGTTTTTCTATACATCTGACTATTAAAAATTTTGATAAGAAAAAACATTTTTTTTAATAATCAAGCCTTAATGTATGAAATTACTAAATTAACGTTTTTATCAAACTACTTGTTTTTCTTGGTCGAGACTCAAGATTTTAATAGTGGAATAAATAAAAAAACTAATTTGAATAATTCAAATGTTGAGGACTCGTTTTAAGCTATTTTAAAAGTCAAAGACCAAAATATATAAAATCTATCCTGGGATAAAAAATAAGATTTTTAACCCTAGAGAGAGATCGACTTCAGAGATAAAAAATGTTTATTTGGCCCCATGAGGCTGTATCACTTGCTACTCATAAAATGATGAGCTCACTTGTAGGACCCACATAAACCCACCATTTTCTATGCGGGGCCATGGTCTCGTTAGGATAGATAAGATGACCCCTACCGCAGTACTCGGATTCTCTCAACAAGTAAAGCCCCACGAGGTGGGTCCCACCGTGGAAGGCTCACAATTGTTGTGAGACAATCGCGTTCAAAGAGTGATCAGAATCAATGATTTACATTTCATCCAACTTATTAACGGCTGATAATGAAGGAACAGGAGAAGTAGGTGTGGATTCACATGCACCGCAACAGGTTATAGTAAATTTTTAAGAATGACCACCTCAAAAGAGTCCAAAAGAGCCTGTAGCGACCAGCACCATTTGTCTCTCAATTGCACGTGCCCGCTTTTAAAAAGCCACGTCATGGTGCGGACATGTTGCATCGGTTGATAGTGATCTGAAAACGGTGATGATGATGATCACGATGAGTGTCAAAATATTGAAGTTGCCAAACTCCCATCTCTCTTCCCCTAGATCTGATAGCATAGAGAGTGCGACGCACTCAACCAAATCCCTTTCACTCCTCTCCAATACTAAAAAAATTAAAAGAGAGAGAGAAATTATAAAATGAAAAAAGCCTCAGACTCACCCTTCTCACTCGCCTACAATTTCACGGCAGTAGTATTACAAGTACTACGCAAATAACGCATATAAAAACACACAAAACAAATCACCAAGACCAATGCCAAAAGCTTAAAAGAAGAACCAAAAGACCAAAAAAAAAAAAAGGCTTCTTAGCTTATCTATTTCTCTCTTCTCCACCGAAAACTCTCTCTCTTTTTCCCATCTCTTTTTCCATATTCAACAAATGGGAGAGGTATTTTATATACATATATATATATTAGTGTCTTAAACTTTGACATAAAAGCGTTACACTCTATGTTTGTGTATGTTGGTTTCTTATGATATCTGGGTTTGTGTTTGTTTAGGAGGAAAAGAAACCAGAAGAGAAGAAAATGGAGGAGAAAAAGCCAGAAGCTGCAGCAGAGAAGAAAGAGGAGAAAAAGGAGGAAAAGAAAGAAGAAAAAGAAGCCAAAAGCGGCGGTGGTGACGATAAAAAAGAAGCAGGGAACGATAATAAAGAGAAAACTCCTCCACCGCCACAAGAAATCATTCTCAAAGTCTATATGCATTGCGAGGGCTGTGCTAGGAAAGTCCGCCGCTGTCTTAAGGGATTTGAAGGTTTGTTTCTTTTTGGTAATTTTTTTTTTCCTAATCTTTTTGTTATTGGGTTTTTTTGATTTGGTTATATATTATATCTTTTTTTTTTCTGGGTTTTAGGAGTTGAAGATGTTCTTACGGATTGCAAGAGTTCAAAGGTGGTTGTTAAAGGAGAAAAGGCTGATCCATTGAAGGTTTTGGAGAGAGTTCAGAGGAAAAGTCACAGACAAGTTGAGCTTCTCTCTCCAATCCCAAAACCTCCCTCTGAAGAAGAGAAGAAGGCTGATGCAGAGAAAGAGAAGTCCAAACCAGAGGAAAAGAAAGAAGAGGTTGGTCCTATAATCCAAAAATTATAATTTTTCTTTTTTTTTTATTTGGGATTTTTGTGAGATTGATAAATATTTGTATTTTTTTCCTCTATGTTTCAGCCACAGATTGTGACAGTGGTGCTGAAGGTTTACATGCATTGTGAAGCTTGTGCACAGGAAATCAAAAGGCGCATGTTGAGAATGAAAGGTTTTTTTTTTTCCTTTAGATTTTAGGAAAAAAATTATTTTTTTTGTTTTATATAATATTTCTCTGGTTACATTTGAGTTCAAGTGGGAATCCGTTGGGAGTATTATTATAACAATTTATACTCTGCAAACCCCTGATAAAGGGAAGAAGGAAAAAAAAAAAAGTTAACTTTCTTTCCTAATTCTCTTAAATAAAAGTTTATTCTCTCTCACACACACATAAACCAATCTTTCAAGATCAATACATTCTTTCTCTTTCAATAGAATATTTATGGGAGGGGATTCTCATTAAAATCCAGTCCAACTAAAGTCAAATTCATTATCACCATTCAAATGAAAAAACAACCAACTCCCATCATTATTCTAGTCTCTAGATCCATAAAAAATATTCATTTATTTATTTATTTTATTTTGTGGTGTGTGTATATATATATATATTATAGGTGTGGAATCTGCTGAGCCAGATCTAAAGAGCTCACAAGTGACAGTAAAGGGTGCTTTGGATCCAGCCAAGTTGGTGGAGTACGTGTACAAGAGAACCGGTAAACACGCAGTAATTGTGAAGCAAGATCCTGATAATAGCAACAACAACAACAATGCCAAGAAAGACAAGGAAGAAGCCAAAGGAGAGGCAAAAGAGGGGAAAAAAGCCGAAGAAGGTAGTGGTAATAATGACAAGGACAACAAAAAAGGAGACGAGGCCGCTCAGGAAGAGGCCGACAATGACAGTACGAAAGGCGGAAATGATAGTGCGACGGATAATAAAGAAAACGGTGGCGGCGGCGGAGGTGGGGCGGAAGAGAACAACAATAAGGTGGTTAATAATGTTGTGGAGCTGAAGAAGAATGAGTTTTATTATTACCCACCAAGGTACGCCATGGAACTGTATGCCTACAATGCTTACCCTCCCCAGATCTTCAGTGATGAGAACCCAAATGCTTGTTCTGTCATGTGAAAAATGAATAAAAGAAAAGATCTGGTTTGTTTGGGAGACGGGAAAAATGTCCAGAAAGTAGAGAAGAGTAGAGAGTAGTCATTTCTTGTTCTTCTCTATAAACAGCATGCGTAGGCTTTTGATCTTTTCTTGCTTTGCTTTTTGTTTTTTGTTCGTTTTTGTTTTTGTTTTTGTTTTTTTTTGTTTTTTACTTTTAAAGTTTTAAAGTAATATCTACAGGTTATAAGCTCTAGAATTTTGAGGCTGCTGCTGCTTTGTATTTTTCTTTTTCTTTCTTTTTTTTGGGTTTAGTTGTTATGGGGGGAAATAATAATTATAACAATGGCAGTGGTCAGTACCATAGTGCAATGAGCATGTAAATGTTTAATTAATCTTTAGTTATATTTTGTGTTTTTTTTTTTTACAGTTTCTATTATTTATTAATTTTTGGTTACTTTGTATTTATTTTATTTTGTTTTTTTGGTGAGAGGTCGTCCATCGAACTGTTGAAAAAGCTGGTTGGCTAACGGGGTGCTTATAAAAGTGATTGATAATAATGAAATTGACCTGAAAGTTTGTGAACATTTTGTGGCACTTACATTGGTTTTGAAACATACATTGACCAAAGATAATTAGGACCCTAAAAGAGAGAAAAAGAAAAAACAATTAAATTCTTGGAAGCAATAATAAGTGGTCCATATGTATAACCATAAGTTTAGTGGGGCCATTTGAGAAAGCACTTATATCAATACCTGACCATGACATTTTTTGGTCGTATGGCTTTTGAAGTAAAACTGTCAGCATGCAGTTTAATGATATGGCGGTGCGTTTAATTTTAGGATAATTCTTTGGTATAGTTGACAAAATAGTCTACTGCTATAATTTGGTTTTTTGCCTTTACATTAGATAGTACAAGAGGATATGTTTAGAGGAGCGGTTTGAACCATAAAAAACGGTTTAAATTGTAGTTGTTAAGTGTGACTCTTAACTTTTTGATGGTCCTCCACAACCGGCACAAACACGCAGTAAAGGCATTTGAGAAATGAATTGAAACTGAAAAAATTGTAGAAAAACTAGTTGGAAGTACAAAACTATGGATCGAAAACCCCTTACTGTTTGGCATGATTCTTCATAAGGCGCGCAGATTTTGTTCAAAAGTGAGTAAAAACCTAGTAAAACCAGTAAGGGTTTCAAATTTCAATGTATGTTCAAAAGTCAGTAAAAACCTAGTAAAACCGGTAAGGGTTTCAAATTTCAATGTCTGGTACCTTAAAACTTTGTGGAAATAGGTAATTAATATAGATACAAACTAATATCGGACTACGATGGTTAAAGAAATATAGATAGAAGAAGAGAAGGATAGAGAAAGAAGAGGAAGAAAGATAAAAATTCAGAGAGAAGAATAAAAATGAGGAAAATAACGTATTTTATTAATCATCAAAATTTTCCTAAAATATAACAATCACTAAACTATGTATAGAGAATGAAATCCCAATTTTAGACTAAAAAAGTCGTTTTAAATTCTTAATTTTATCATGTTCTACATCGCGTACATGTTTTTTTTAAAAAAACTTAAAAAGATGGAAATCATTTTGTAACAAGGTGTGGTAAATGAGTAAAAGTGGTTTTTTTTTAATTTTTTATTTGGTGACACAAGTAAAAATGGTAATTATGTGCGTGGAATGGAAAGGCACAGCCAAAAAAAAGAGCCCCAGGCATTATGTGCTTTTCTGTGCCTTAGTTTTTTTCGATTGCAACGCAAAGGAGCCGTGGTTTATTCTTATGGTTGTAGTAGTGGTAGTTTCTGTTTTCCAATAATGATTTCTCTGCAAATATTTCACCTTTCTGTTACATAAATTTTTCTTCATGACTTACTGCCTCTTTTTTCGTTGCAAATGGGGGGTTACACTTTCTAGATTCGTTCCCCAAAAATTTAAAAATAAATAAATAAAGTAAAAAAATATATATTTACCTAAATGATCTTGGAAACGCCATTTTTGGAAGACCACACTCAGCTTCCTCACGTATTTTTCTACTCTTGGATATTGAAACTATTAGTTAAATGAAAACGTTTTCCCATGTCGACACCATGGTCGGGTAACTTTTTGACATCCTTGGATTCTCTTATTTCCCATATGGGCAGCATAGCTATATACATAGATCTCCGAATCATACAAAGACAATATATATATATATATATATATATATATATATTATTAAACAGTTTGGCAAATGATTGTTACATTGTGGAATTCACAAAGATGAGTGAAGTGTAAACACTCCTTTTGATGGATGCAAAGTATTTTTCACCATATTTATTCTTGTTGTTTTGCATCTGTATGAAACGAAAGCACTGTTAATAAACAGTTGTCATGCTTGACAATTATGTACAAAATCACTTGATCTCTTCTTTCTTATTATGTTAATTATAAACAGTGACGGAGTTGCATTCTATGAGTGGGACTACAGCCACAAATTTCTTTAAAAAAATTAATTTTACTTCTTAAAATTTTTCAATTTTAGTTGTACTATCAGCGTTTAAAGATTTATAATAGTACATTCACATAATAGTTAAAATATATAACTATATCTTTATTTGAAAAATAAAACCTTTATAGCGCCTCACTAAGCAAATGAGTCCACCACTAATTTTTTTTTAGGTTTTAATCTCAAACTCGATGTTTGGAGTTATAGTTCTAATTACATAGTTTCAACTACAAATAATGTAAAAATCTCACATATTATAGTGTAAAACAAAATTTGTTATAATATAAAAATCTTACATGTTATAGTTTACAGTTCTAACCATAAAGTTTCACCTCTTCTTTTAAACATTATAATTAATAACCGATGGACAAAAGAAAGGTTGGTATAGAGGAGAAAAGAAAGAAAAAAATAAAGTTTTACCCATATTAATGGATGCCTTTGGTCTACATATAGCCTAATTAGCTATGAATTCCTTTGGATGTGGAGTTCAAGTTTGCCGGTGAAAGTGGCGTTAGATCAGAAGTGGGACACAATATGATAGCACATTGAACCCAAGAGATGAAAATAAATAAATAACGCAAAATGAGTGGTTTCATAACTACCATACAGTGTAGCACATGCAATGCCCCCTTTTGGTGTATGAGTATTTGAAACTAACATGTCGAGTATTGTGCCAACAGTGCTTCCATGTACAGCTTAATCATGTCCTTTGCCATTAGATTATGAAATACACACACACACACACACACATATATATATATATATATATATATGTGGGTTAGTACAATCAAAAATACTTTTCAAGAAAAAATTAAAAGAAAAAAACTTTTCAAAAGGGTTTTTGGGACTCATGTCTCTCTGCATGAGAGATTCCATTCCTCACATGCTAATTTCATCATTCCAGCTAAAGGGTTTTTGTTTTTGTTTCTTTTGTGTCTTCTTGGTGGTGGTCAAAGTTCAAAATTCATCATCCGAAAGCTATTTGCAAAACCTTATAATGAAAAAGCAAGCTTGCACATACATAATTAATGTACTTTCTAACATGTTAAAAAAATTATTGTGCACACATAGCTTTGTTTCATCTATATTTTATTTTCTCTTTCAACAATAACAATATATGATTCACAAGATCACATTTCACTCTAAAAGAACAAATTTTAAATTCTCTTTTTGGCATTTCCTGTACCAATTCTCTTACCTTTTAAAAGGACGGGTAAAAAGCTATAATCAATATATATATGTTTTACATATATATATATATATAAAGATTCCTTTGTGCACCTACTTGAGCTCCATAAAAATCTCATCCACTCTTGCAACCAAACTACCCCAAGGACAAAGGAGAAGACAATGGTCCATTCCATGAATAATAAAGCCCAAATATTTAAGTAAATTAAATATGACATTGTAACAAAAATATTAGGTAAATTAAGTATATACAAATGTCCAATATCTTTATAGTGAAATGTGTGTGGAAGTTAGTTCCTTTTAGGAATTTGGAAGTAAAAATACGACAGAAAAGGAGAGTTCCTTTGGTGGTTAGGAAATTGGAAACGTCCTTGTCTCATCCCCAAAGACTCATTTTCATTTGCTATTAAAGGAGAGACCAAGATATGAATTTGTGGAAGTGTAGTTGCCAATCCTGAGAAAGATAAGGTCCCCCCATTTCTCCCCATCTCTCTCTCTCTCTAAGTTTGTGAAGCACACACTATTATCTCGCGGTTGCTTCCCTTTTTGTCTTTTCTTTCTTTCTTTCCATTTTGCTCAGCTGTCAATGGAACCAAATTCATGGAAGTAATTTATTCATCTTTTCTTTTCCCAAACTTATTTATGGTACAAATCATTTTGTTGTTCTTAAGTAACCTATCATTGGAAAAGAAAAATAAGCATTCCTCTGAATTGAGAAATATTGGAGAAAATAAAATGTCAATTTAACTAGAGCTTAAAAAAAGTTCTTTGGAGCTATGGTTTCTCTTTTTGGTCCTTAAACATTTACAGTTTTTATTTCTTTCATAAAAAAGATAATTAGCTAATTATGTAGTTATTTGATATTATCTTTTTAGGAAGATGGATAAGTACTCAACAAAGAAGTTACACTACAAAAAATGGACTTTTAATCACAATAATTTTCAACAAAACTTTTAGTCACAACAAAATATCATGACTAATGTGCAATTAATCACAAACTTTAGTTTAATTTTTGCTGTGACTAATACTTTTAACCATAAGATTTTTAGTCATGAAATATTTCTGTGAATAAAAACCTGACGAAATGTTTCCATGGCTAAAAACCCTGTGGCTAAAAGTTTTAATCACAACAAAAATTAAACTAAAGTTTGTATCTAAATGAACATTAGTCACAACAAATATTCTGACTAAAAGTTTTTCTAAAAACTATTATGACTAAAAGTATAGTTTTTTGTATTGTTAATTGAAACCGTTCATATTGAAAGGAAAAGGTAGATCTTAATTAATTATGAAAATAATATGATATAAATTGGCAACATTCAATCACAATGAACCCCACGTTTTCTACCTTAAAGTTGATTTTAACAAATGTTTTTTTTAATCGCATCAACAGATGTGTTAATCTCAAAAAAAAAAAAAAAAAGAGACCTCTATAGTACTTAAGTACAATATTATTCTTGTGCATCAGAAGAAGAAATAAAACAATAAAAAATTCGGGGAATAGACTATTGTTGTATGTTATTAAGACGTTAATTAAGAATGATTAGCATCCCAAAAAGCATCACATGATTTGCGTTAGGGGCTATTCATGATCATTTTGTATTATTAGCAATTAGTTGTTAATTAATTGATCAAATATACAAAAACTATTTGAATATTTGTGTAAACAAGGGACAGGCTTGGACAACTTAATCTCTTTTTTTTTTTAATTTAAGCTAAACATACGGAGAATTATATATACATATGTAGCAGAAGCTCAAGTTACGTAAATGAATATATAAGATGGATATATATTCCGAGGAGTCTCGAAAACGTTGAAAATGATCTTTGAAAACACCTCTTCCTAAACTCTCTCCACTTATATAAATCTAACACATCTAAACAAAAAAGGAAACGAAAATTCCGAGCCTCTCAAATACGCACCCAAAAGGAACAATATGAGCTGCATCATATAATTCAAACAAGTGAGGCACAACAAGCACTAATCACATTTTCTTTTAGGGAAAAAAAAATCAAATGTTGAATCGCTCGTAATAAAATAAAAATATAAAAAACATGAGTCCGTTTATATATATAGTTTGAATCAATAACAATTCAGATTTGATAAGATAGAACACTCTAATTAAGTTAGTTTAAATTATTTTTTTTGTTTGAACTATATTTTCAAATGAGATTGTGATGAATTTAATAATATCTAACGATGAATTAAAATATTGTATTGTCATTAAATTAAATAAAATTCAAAGAAAAAAGATCCTAGTACCAATGAATTGAATGGGATAAAAATGACCTTGTCGTATAACTTGTTTATAACTCAAAGTCAAGTCTCTTACGACTAGTTTATGTATGGAAACTTTACAAGTCAAATTTATCTTTTCTCGATGGAGATACTTATTTTAGGCAGCAAGGCTAGCTGCATATTCACCGTATACCAAAATGGGGTCCCACAGATTACCCTGCTTGGTACCTAAAATTCCATATCACTTTATTCACTGCCAAAATATTTTTTACCAGATCATATGTTTGGCAGAGAGAGAGAGATATGAAAAAGAAAAAAAGAAAAGGAAAGGAGTCTGCTAAATTCGGTGTCAGGCTGAGACTGAAAGAGTTGTCATGTGGAGGCAGGAGAAGAGGGCACGGAGTGGTGCGCGAGGATAGTGATACTGGTATAAAGCTCGAATTTTTTTGTCTTGCTATATTATTATTATATATATGAACAAAGGGAACTGCTTGATAAGACTTTTAAATTGTTCTCATCGATAAGAACCTTTTGTGGGGCCATTAAATTTTCATCCAAGGGTAAAAGAAATATAAGCTCACCACAATATAATAAACCACACACACTACATTACTAAACCCTAAAAATTCAGGAAAAAAAAGACTGAAAAAAATTTGAAGTTCTATTTCTCCTCCACCACCAAGAGGTCATCGATGACTGTAGGTCGCGACTAGCCTTTTAACCTTGCTAGCGACCACCGTCGCTTGCTATTCTATCACGCAAAGGTCACAAGTCGCAATGAACGGAGGTTACGACCCTGTTATGTGGCAGTTGATAAACCCTATTGCTAAAAAAACCCACCTTGGTTTGCACGATTCCATTGAGATATCACGATTCCAAGGGTCGCTGGCTCCGTGGGTCGTGTATTTGTTGTCGTTTCCGTGGGTTGCAACCTCCCACTCCCCTCAACCGTATACCCATGTCGCCCTTGTTAGAAATTTATACATACAGAGTTCTGATTTTTATATATGCATAAACCAAATTACATGAAAATCATCCAAATACGTAAACGTAAAGGAAAGAAAATCTAACCTTCAACCATTAACAAATACAGTTGAATGGAGAATACCTCTGCAAGAATTCCTAAAGAAATTTTGTGAAAGAAGAGGCTTTTCTAAACCTTCTGTAATTTTAGAGAGATGGTGTCTTTCTAAATAAAACTGCATAGGCTTAGGGACCCTATTACGTGATATTTATAGATACCAACCATTAGGGTGTACATTACTTTTCATGAAAAGAGGCATTTTTTTAAGTGTTATAACAGTTCTGAATACCCTTTGGTTAACATCCTTTAAAAAATACGTGTCTATTGGACCACTTAAATTTATTTCTGTTTATTTATTATCATTTAAAAAACTAAATAAATAATAATAAATAAATTAGAAATAAAATTCTCCCACTTGGTCCACATATATTTTCTAAATAACCAAAATCAACCAATTTCAAATTTAAGGAATAAACACATGAATCATGGCGATAGGTCCTCTTAAAATGAGTATTATCTTCCATGTATTACAATGCATTATATTCCTTAATACTAACTCATAAATGGTAACGTAACTTAATGAATAAACCTTATATTTATTCTAGGTCCAACTTAATTGATCTTTCTTAACATAACTGAATATAAGTAAACATCACAACTGAATAAGAGTTTCATAAAAATAACCAAATGTATGTACAATGAAATTCACATCATGGAACCAAGTCTCATTCGTACTACATGATCCTTAAAAATCTTTGGTGGCATGCCTTTAGTTAAAGAATCGAGAATTAGCAACTCAGTGCTAACGTGTTCAATGACCACTTTCTTTTCTTTAACGCATTCTCTTATAGCCGAGTACTTAATTTCGATGTATTTACTTTGACCATTGCTCTTGTTGTTCTTCACCATAAATACCACAGCTGAATTGTCATAGTATAATCTCAATGGCTTAGAAATAGAATCCATAATTCTAAGCCCGGATATAAAACTCTTCAACCATACACCATGCGAAGTAGCTTCAAAACAAAAAACAAACTCGGCCTCCATAATAGAGGTAGCAGTCAAAGTCTGCTTCGTACTCCTCCAAGATACAGCTCCACCGGCAAACATAAAACATAACCAGAAGTTGATTTTCACAAATCAACACAGCTAGTGAAGTCTGCATTAGAGTATCCAATCACCTCTAGATTATCAATCCGTCTATATATGAGCATGTAATCTTTAGTCCCTTGAAGGTATCTCATTACCTTCTTTGTAGCTCTCTAGTAGTCAACACCTGGGTTACTTGATATCTTCCCAATATTCCCACAGCAAATGCAATGTTAGGTCTTGTACAGACCTTAGCATACATTAGGCTTCCAATAGCTAAAGCATATAGAATGTTTTTCATTTGTTCCCATTCGAGCTCATTTTTTGGGCACTGACTCAAATTAAACCTATCACTCTTCACAATTGGTGTTACACTTGGTGAACAATCCTTTATCCGAAACCTCTCTAGAACCTTGTTGATAAAGGTCTCTTGAGACAAGCCCAAAATGCCTCAAGATCTGTCTCTATAGATTTTAATGCTAATGACATAAGATGCCTCTCCCATATCCTTCATTTTAAAGTTTTTTGAGAGAAACTACTTCACCTCATATAGCAAACCCGTATCATTAGTTGCAAGTAATATGTCATCCACATATAACACAAGGAAACAAATCTTACTCCCACTGACCTTCTAGTATATACATAAATCCATGATATTTTCTTCAAAACCAAATGAAGAGATAACGTCATAGAACTTCAAATGCCACTAACGAGAGGCTTGTTTCAATCCATATATGGATTTCTTAAGCTTGCAGACTAAATGCTCACCATCACTAGAGGAAAATCTTTCTAGTTGTTTCATGTAAACCTCTTCCTCTAGATCACCATTGAGAAAGGCCGTTTTTATATCTATTTGATGCAAATCCAAATCAAAATGGGCGACCTATGCCATAATAACTTGAAGAGAATCTTTTTTAGATACAGGAGAAAAGGTCCCCGTATAGTCGATTCCTTTTGTTTGAGTGAATCATTTGGCAACGAGTCTTGCCTTATGTCTCTCAATGTTGCTCAATGAGTCTTTCTTCGTTTTAAAGACCCATTTACGTCCAATGGCTATAACACCTTTAGGTAACTCAACGAGATCCCAGACTCTGTTAGATACTATAGAACCCATTTTGTCTTTCATGGTATTGTACCATAAGTCAAATTGCTTAGAACTTATGGCCTGTGAAAATGTTTTAGGATCATTTTTAGTTCCAACATTGTAGTCAAACTATTGTAGATACACAATATAGTCACTAGGTATCACCGATCGCTTTTTTCTAGTAGATCTCCTTAATGTTAGTTCAAAATTCTCTTGAGGACTATGTTATTCAACATGCTGTTCAATAGGTTCTTGTATATGTTGTTCAGCTAGATCCGCTATTTCTTGATCAACAATCTGTGGAACTTGAATGACTTATTGTTGTTCATCACGCATTTGAACTTTAAGCGTGTTTTGCACAACAATCAATCTATCATAAGAAGTGAAAGGTTAAGCATCTGTATGATCTTTCTTAGGAATAGTGTTCCATGATCTATCGCTCCCATTAATTAAGTCATTCTCAAGAAATTTTGCGTTTCTTGATTCCATAAATCTAGTACTATGAGATGGACAGTAAAATCTATATCCCTTAGACCGTTCAGCATAACCAACAAAATATCCACTTATAGTCCTTGGGTCTAGCTTCTTCTCTTGTTGATTATAAACTCTTACCTCCGATGGCATCCCCAAACACATACATGTCACAAACTCGGATTCCAACCTTTGAATAACTCAAAAGGCTTTTTTGGGACAGCCTTGGTTGGAACTCGGTTCAATATGTACACTGTCGTCTTAAGAGCTTCAGTCCACAAGGACTCATGAAGTTTGGAGCTAGCAAGCATACTCCGCACCATGTCCAATAATGTTCGATTTCTTCTTTTAGCTACACCATTTTGGTCTGGAAAATCAGGCATAGTGTATTGGGCAACAATCCTATGTTCTTGAAGAAACTTAGCAAATGGACCAAGTGCTTCATTTTTTTGCTGATCTCAATGTATCTACCATGCTCAGTGTATCTACCATAGTACTCTCCACCTTTATCTGATCTCACGATCTTAATTTGCTTTTCGTATTTTTTTTTACTTCTACTTTAAAGACCTTAAAAGCATCTAGTGCTTCGTTTTTATTGTTAAGCAAGTAGAGATACATATATCGTGAGTAGTCACCTATAAAAGAGACGAAGTACTTTTGAGAGTACGTGTCTATGTCTAGACTACAAATATCTATATGTATGATTTTCAATAAATCAGAATACCTCTTGGCACCTTTCTTTGACTTGTTAGTCTGCTTACCCTTAATGCAGTCCACACAAGTATCAAAATCAGTAAAATCTAAAGTATCAAGTACTCCATCATTTACTAATCTCTTAATTCTCTCAATGGAGATATGTTCCAATCTTCGATGCCATAACATAGAGGATTCATCATTTACAACACATTGTTTAATACCAACATTTTCATGAACATGCATAGTAGTATAATTGGCATCATTTTGTAAATTCAGATAAAAAAGACTATCAAACAAAGTACCACATCTAATAAAATCATATTTATAAAATAAGTTGAAAGAAGATTCTAAAAATTTAAAGGAATAGCCAACTGATATAAGTCTGAAAACTAAAATTAAATTTCTAGAAAAACTAGGAATATAAAATGTCTTTTCCAAATACAAAACAAAGCCACTACTTAAGACTAGTTTGCACGTTTCTACAGCCTCCACATGTGAGCGCATCTTATTTCCACAATAGATGTTGTGCTCACTTCCCACTGGCTTCCACAATTTTTGCAATCCCTGTAGGGAATTGGTAACACGGGTTGTAGAACCGGAGTCAATCCACCATGTGTTATACTTAACATCAATCGTATTACATTTTTAATAGACAAGTAAGAGTTTATACCTTTCTTATCAAGCCATTACCGAAATTTAGAGCGGTCTTTCTTTACGTGCCCCTTCTTCTTACAAAAAAAGCACTTGAACTCCTTTTTAATATCCGGCTAGGCAGGAACCTTGCCTTTCCCCTTTTGCTTGGTCTGATGTTTCTTCTTATTATCTTGGGTTGCCAGATTTATTTTCTCTCCCTCTTCCATAATGAGTCTTCCCTCCTTCTGAACACATATGGTCAATAGCTCATTAATTGACTATTTGTCCTTATGTGTGTTATAGGAGATCTTAAAGGGACCATACTCAGAGAGTAGTGTATTTAGAATGTAATGCACCAGGAACGAATTAGACATCTCAACCTCAAGCATCTTGAATTGAGCCGCAATGTCCTTCATGTGCATGATATAGTCATGCATGCCTTTTATACCGATAAGCTTCAAGGATGAAAAATGCATTATCAAGGTGCTTGTCAATGCCTTATCTGAAGACTCAAATTGCTCATCAATAGCCTTCAGTAGTGCTCAGACATTGTCATATTGATCAACCGAACCCTTAATCCCAGCAAAGATTTTGGTCTTTATGAACATAACTGAGAGACGATTGAATCGTTCCCATTTTTCATATCGACCAACATCATCTAGAGTGCTAGTCTCAGTGATAGAGGGCAGTTCATCCTTTTTGATGGCATAGTCAATGTCTGTCCACCCCCAATGAAGGAGAATCCTCTCCTTTCAAACTTTATAGTTATCACCCTCAAGTTCGGGAATATCACATTTCATATCTGATAAATTAACAGGTTGAATTACTGTAATACATCAAACATACATACTCATGTCATAAAATATGAAGCTTATAACTATATGACATGTTTTACTAATCATGCTACAAAAATTATGAATCATATGACATGTAAAAACTACCTGTGGGTTAAGTTTTTAATTCACATTAATTCATATACAACCATATGATGAAACTATTAAACTATATTTCATTTTTTAATCCCTGTGGGCAAATTAAGAAAATAGTTTAATATTTTATCTTAACCAATCTATTTAATATAATAAAATTTCTTGTGGGATAAATTTCATTATACTAAACATAATTAGTTACAATTAATGCCCATTTAATGAAATGTGATTTGAAAAACTTAATGTATAATTTCAATATAATCTAAGATGTTGTGGCTACTCTTAAATTAATTAAATTATACAAATCACTTAAGACATTTAATTTTCATGTATAAAATATTAATGAATTTGCATGTATTAAAAATAAAAACTAAAGAATACATGCAAAATAAATTATGCATAAATTCAATAACATATCCAAAATTAATTTCCAAAATTTTATTTAAACATAAATAATAAAATTTTGGATTTCATTAAACTTAATTTTAGATTTGTTAAAAACAATTTTCCAAAATACCTAAAATAAAAAATCTGAAGAAAAAAAAATTAATTTTTTTTCTTTTTGGATTTTTTTTTTATTTTTTTCTACGCAAAAAACGACATATCGTTTTGAGTATTAAGCTCAAAAACGACAAACAAAAGTAGACGTCAAAATGAGATGTCATTTTGCAGGGAGAGGGATGAAAATCACATGTCGTTTTCTTCACAGAAAACGCGTCCCTCCCTCCAAAAACAACGTGTCATTTTTTGGACCCCAAAATTTGTTTTTTCACACGATTTTAGGTCTTCTTTACCCAAAATTAACCCAAATGGGTCCAATTGCAGACCTGGTTAATTATATATTTTATGGGCACCAAAATTGACATTTTAAAAACCTAAAAATGTTAGAAAATTAATTTCCTAATGATTTCTAACGTTGATTTTGATCAAAAATCATAAAAAATTATTTCAAATACTACAAAGTTTTGAGTATTTTGAAAAACTCCATAAAACTCCATTCAAACATATTAAGACAGAAAAAAAAAACCACGCTTTGATACCAAATGTTGGAAATTTAAATATACAAAGTTATGATTTTCATATATGTATAAACCAAATTACATGAAAATCATCCAAATATGGAAACGTAAAGGAAAGAAAATCTAACCTCTAGCCATTGACAAATACAATTGAATGGAGAATACCTCTGCAAGAATTCCTAAAGAAATTTTGTAAAAGAAAGAGCTCTTCTAAACCTTCTGCAATTTTAGAGAGATGGTGTATTTCTAAATAAAATTGTACAAGCTTAGGAACCCTCTTACATGATATTTATAGACACTCACCATCAGGGTGTACACTATCTTTCATGAAAAGAGGCATTTTTTTGAAGTGTCATAACAGTTTTGAATACCTTTTGGTTGACACCCTTTAGAAAATACATATCTATTGGACCACTTAAATTTATTTTTATTTATTTATTATCATTTAAAAAATCAAATAAATAATAATAAATAAATTAAAAATAATAGCTCTAAGCCCCCTGATCTAGTCAAGTCAAAGATAGTGAGACAACTAAGCCCGAACTAAGGTTCGCAGCCACCATGAAACTCAACCTCGCGACTCTTCGATCTGACTATTATCTTGCGACAAATCTGACCACCGTCGGTCAAACCAATTGCGATTTCGTCCCCAGCCATGATTTCCTCCTCCTAGAATCCAGCTTTGTGTGGTCACTGTCGTCAATGAAGAAGCCTCCTTTGTTGTCGATCGAGCTCGCCTGAGTCAGCTCCAATTCATTATCGACACCATGCCCTCATCCCTGGCCGTCAAAGTCACTAAGCCTCTATCGATCATGATGCCACGGTTATGGCTATGGCTGCCGGAGGCATTTTTTATTTTTTCCTTTATTTTTTTAATTATTAGGTTTTTTAATTTTAATTTAAATTATGATCGTGTAAGGAATAGCTTATTGTAATTAGGTGGAGTTGAAGTTTGTAAACCATTAGATTAAATCTAACAGCTTAAATAAGTAGGTTTAATATATAGGACCCATGATTAGACCCATTTAAAGGCTCTTATCATAGCATTTTTCATAAATGAATTGATCAATTAATTAAAATGAAATTTGTTATTTTTAAATTATATAAATTTTTTTTACCAACGTGGAGTTTTAAATGGTAAAAATATATTTCTTTAATCAAAATCACGTTAAAATTATGTTAAATTAAAAAATAATTTAATGAAATTTGATAAAAAAAATTTGATAGTGCAAAATTTTATCTTATTTAAACAGAATTTCTAATATACTTATCATAAAATTTTCCTTTAATATTAATCAATAGTAGAATTATATAATATGCCTCATTTTTTTGGGTTTGCTTTCTTTAATTATATGCGAATAATCAATCTTACGCTGTGACATGTTAAACTAAGAGGTATAATTCATTTATTGTTTGTTAAATAACTTTAAAAATGTGATTTATTAGTATGTGATAGATAAATTTCTTATTGTGAAATGCCTATGTGTTGACAATCATGTTTCCAACTGTTTTTTTTTTTTTTAAGTTCTAACCAAAACTATTGTTTTGTCCATTATCAGTTCCAATTGTCTTTTTAATTCCAACCGGTTTTTGAGCTTTTTTTTTTTAAAAAAAAAACCAACTAAAACCAACATTTTGACAAACTTATTAAACATAAGTTTCAACTATAAATTATGGTTCCAACTCTTTTTTTTTTAATTCTAACCAATTGGTTCTAACCAGGCTCTCTATAAATGTCATATTATTACACTCTTTATTTTTGCATACTGAATATAACATTGGACATTCATAAACAACCAACCCTTTTCTCCCTCCCCTCATTGTGAGCTCAACAGCCAACCCCGATGTCTTTGTCTCCCAGCCCCCTTCTTCCTACCATCACAAGTCCAACAAAAGCCCTAGTCGGTTAAGTTACTTAAAAACATTTGCAGTTTTTAAAATTCCTTTCCTAAATTATTTGAGTGGATTTTTAAATCTAACTCTTGTAGATAATCTTTGTCCCTATAATTCAAATAGAGCAATGCTCACTCTCATGCTTATCATAAGTTGAAAGTGTCTTATTTTTATTATTATTGAGACGTCAATTTTTTAATCCGTTTAAATTACGTGGAGCTAGCTCATTGCATAACTAGCTGTTAAAAGACAAATTTCTGACGGTTTTTGTCACTGACCTAAACCTTATTAATAGCAAAAAGTTATTAAATACGAAAAATACTTGTGATGAGCTTGGTGGGAATTTTGTGCAATTATGAGTTGTATATCTAAAGTGAGAGAATTTCTATTCGTTGTAAGATAAATTTAAAATATAAATCCAACACCTATTTTCTAACAAAGATGAGATTTACTTCCAACTTTTCTATTCACTCTTAAAAAAGTGATTAAATACGAAAAGTACTTATGATAAGCTTGGGGGGAATTTTATGCAATTATGAGTTGTGCAGTTAAAGTGAGAGAATTTCTATTCTTTGTAAGATAAATTTCAAATATAAATCCAACATTTATTTTCTAACAAAGATGAAATTTACTTCAACGTCTCTACTCACTCTTGAACATTAATACTAATACACCATTTAAAGCGATGAAATTATTTTTTTTTACCAAATTAAAAGTTCAAAGGTTTAATTAAATATTATTACAATGTATCAATTTTTAGCTTTTTACTATAACTATTAACGGTTTCAACCAAGGTGTCAAGGCTTATTCTAAAAATTATATTACACATGTTCAATGTCTATTGACGTTGGATTGACATAACATGAAGAAATCTAGCAAACTAAAAGCTAAGTTACATAGCTTCAAGATTAATGTTACATTTAATAAACATTATGTACCATAAAAACCTCTACAATCAAATATTTAAGTGTTAGGTCAATAAAAGAAATAGTTTGATAGTTTGTTGACAAAATCAGTTGAAACTCATTAGTTTCAACTCAAAATATAAGACTCTCACATACTATAATACTTTTAGTTCATACTCTCAGTTTTAACTCACTTTTCACCCTATAAATTTTTAAAAAGTATTTTAAACTAACAAATAGTAAACTCATTAGTTTATGTTTAAATATAAATTTATCAATAAGTTAGATTGAGTGAAAAGCAAATATAGATTGGTTACAATATTCTCTTATAAAATTTAGTGTTTTTTATTTAAACTTTAATTTGTACCCACTAACCAAACATCTTATTAATACAGGTTTACAATTTATATAAGGTGTTTGGCATTTCAATTTCACGTCATCAGTTTTAAGTTTAATTGTGAGCAGCGTAAAACTTTCAATAGCTAAAATAAAAAATAAAAAATTACTATAATATAAAACACTTATATACTACAATTAACTAAAAACTTCAGCTACAAGCTACAATTAAAGTATTAAATGGCCAGTTAGAGGTGCACATTCTTTTTTATAGAAAAGCATGCAAGAGGGGCACATCCAAAATATCAGTCATATATATTTCATAAACTCAAAATTTAGGATATAATAAATTAGTAAATAGTATTCATTAAAATAAAACTTGTTTACGCGTTAAAAGCTACATGGCAGTCTAGCGACACAACTCTAAAAAGACCCAATACAGATCTGCCACATGATATCTATCCGCCGTGTGTGCACGTGGCAAACAAGTTAAATCCTTTTTGAAATTATAATAAAATCAATAACTTTTCTGTAAAAAAAATATAATTAATAAATTTCTCCAAACGGTTGAACCAGAAGGAAAAAAGCACTCGAGAAGTACGAAATAATATTAAACAATTATTTTTATTAAAAAAGTACCTTGGGGGTCAAGTGTGTTGGGCCTGAAAATAATAGGGGCCCATCATGTGGGGCCTACCAAAATAATGATGTAGTGGAATTAAATAGAGGAGACAAAAGGGAGAGTCTAAGACACGCGCTAGAGCTAGGTGAGGAAGGATGATTGGAATATTCTTGTTGACGTCAGGCTGAGGTAAGCGGAGTCTGCAAATGTCGGCTTCTGGCTGCACCAGCCACCAGAGAATCTCCTTACCCTTTCAGAGTGTGGAAGAAAACACACAAATCGGGAAAAGGGATCTTTTTGCGGTATGATCGGTGCATGTTTCGATGTTTAGACATTTTTTATGATTGGAATTATTTTTTAAAATTTTTATAAAAAATACTATAATAAAAATAATTGAAACTATAAAAATGATTTAAGCCAAACGTACTTTAAATTTTATTAAAATTAAATAATATGTAAAATAAAATTTTTTTATAGATTTTAAGAAAAATAGTCTTAATAATAAAAATTGCTTAATTATGTTGTGAATATTGTGATTCGATACTAAGGGCCCGTTTAGTTCGAGTATTTGAATAGAGTATTTAAATAAAGATTTAAATTTTTATGAGAGAAAATATTGTAACAAAATAATTCAAACCATAATTTAAATATCGAAACAAATAGGCCCTAATTAACAATAAGACTAAGACACTTGTGTTAGAAGTCACTCCAAGTCTTTGCCTCAATAAGAAATTAAATATGATAAATTAACAAAATTTAATAAAAATTTAACGGTCAAGAATTATCCTCTGTCGCTATTGATGAGAGATTTTTTTTCATATCTTATCACTAAATTTTTTTAACTTCGTTTTTCATAAAAGTCTCATTAATTCCGTGATGTACCACTTCGCAATGATCAAATTTGTCTGCCTTTTTATGTTGAAGTGCATGCGCCTGCTTATTGATTGACAACAACACCTCTTACGTACAAGTACAGTCTTGTGTCATTTTTCAAGTTGGAAAGAAAACATACTTGTTCTCATTTTAGTTTAGAAAATTTTATGGTAGGTATGAGAGGATGGTACTTTATGACTGAAATCCTTTTTTTTTTCCCCTCAAAGAGTCGATTCATGTTTTAAATAGTTAAATAATTTTGTCTACTTTTTTTATTTTAATGTTATTTTTAATCAAATCTAATGTTGTAATATCTGTAAATTTTAAGTTTTAAAGTAAAATTAATTATATTAAATTTAATTATTAATTATATCAATATGATTTTATTGTTAATTTCAGTCATTTAAAAATTTTGTTGCCTTTTTTATATTTAAAAATTTGATTTTTGATTTTAAAATACTAAATGACACTTTTACACCATATTTTTTTTATATTTACAAAATGCCGTTGAGCCCTTTTTATTTTGTCATTTTCCATCACTCTCTCTCATTTTCTATTCTCTTTTTCTTTCTCCACGCCACACTCTCTCTCTCTTCCTTTCTTCCCTCTCATTTTCTCTTTGCAACTCAAGCTGCCATTTTGGAGCAAGGAATTAAAAGATTGAGATTGAAACTTCCTCTTGCTCCAAAGTATCTCTTTAAGGTTAGTTTCCTCTCTTTTGAAACTTCAAGCCTCATTTTCAAATTTTCAATTTTTCTTTAGATGTTAAAATTCGAGCTTCTTTGAGCTCAAAGAATGTTCAATTTGAGTTGTAGAATCCGTTTTTACAATGAATTTAAGCTTTATTTGAACAAAAATCAACTTACTCAAGTTTAGACATTTTTCTTTGATTTCCAAATCAAGGGTGAAATTGTATTTAAATTTTAGGGAAAAATGTTTAAATTTGTTATATCATGATCTTCTATGTTGTCTGTATGATTTTTATACTATGAAAATTGAAATAATAAGTTTAAATGAGTTTTTGAACTCGGATTAGTTGAAACCCGAGACCTGGAATTTTCCAGATCTCGATGGATCAACAGGCCGAACTTGATTTTCGGCAGGCCGAATTCAAACTGTTCGGCAGGTCAAACTCAAACGGTTGTTAGGCTGGACATCTATAGTTTGGCAAGCTGAACTTGAATGTTCGGCAGGCTGACTGGGCACAATGGAATTGTATTTTTACTTTTCGTTTTTAATATTTAATGATTTAGAAATGTTTTAACAGGATTATGATTTTTGTGTTATAATTATTTTGAGTCAAAAGGGCACACTAGTAATTAAATTAACATAATAATATTTGATGAATGAAATTTTTGACTTTAAATGCAATTTTTTAGGTTTTGAACATTGGTGGAGCTTACGTCGAATTTTGTTTGGAGCTAACGGTATTGAATTACAAATTGAGGTAGGATATTTTCTATCCCTTCTTTGGTAGCCCCTTTATAAATTATTTTGAACAAAGTTTAATTTTTAAATGAATTTTTAAGAATGATTTTTGTTTGATATTGAAGTTATTTTGTGTATTTAAAGAATTGTATTTTGATATTCTTTTCGAATTCCCAAAACTCGTAAGGAGATGCTTTATCAAGTTTTTTACAAGTAAGTATTAATTGATTTTTTCGTTTTAGTAAGTATGCTTTGTGAATAAAGTTTTCAACTGTGGCTGTTATTTTAAACAATATGTTTTTAACTGATTATTCTACTGAGCTTTTCGCTCACGTTTTATTGTTTTTAAAACCTTTCTCCTTCCAAGTTTTGAAGAAGAAGGAGTATGAGTAGAAATTGTATTTTTCCTAAAACTGTGGTACAATACATGTACTGTTCAATTTGTCCCAATGTCGACATAAGCTGTGTTAGTTACATAGCCTTATTTAAACTATAAATGATGATTTTCAATAGTCTTGTGTTAATATTGTCACAACCCGCCTTTTCGGGCTGTGATAAAACTCTTTCTTATTTACTTTAGGGCAAAAATTTAGAATTTTTTTTTTAAAAACAGGAATAAATAATTTGCTTACATTAACTTTGGTAATTCCCAAAATACTTTCACATACTTGTATTTACATAATTAATACTTTTACTTTTACAACATCTTTCTTTTAAACATTTCATTTCAAAATAACTTTTGACATACGTAGCGGAAAACATTACAGCAGCAGACTCCATACCCAATATGCACATCATCCACCTCTCCGCCAGCTCACCATTTGAACTTATTCTGACCTTCTCGTCGGAATACCTACAACATGAAATACTTAATGAGCTAACGTCCAGTAAGTCTCATAAATCCCACATGGATATTCACATGAATGCATGAATCAATTATGCTTTCTTATAAACTTTCTTTATCCTCATCATTTCTTATCTTTACTAGGGCCCAAGTGTTCGTACCATTGCGCAATTTCATTTAGGTCTACGTAAAATCGTGACCGTAACATATCCTTTAAACTCCCCTTGAGTTAGGAGTCGGTACGACACTTTTCTTAATTTCTGGTGATACATTTACCAGTCCATTTTTTATGGTTGACATACCATGCATGAAATGATAATCACATATTATCCATGAAACATAAATTCTCTTGCATAGCATAGTACACACAGATACTTACTTTTTATACACACTATACACACTGGTACACATTAATATACGCACAGGTATATAGCATAATGTACTCACATGTACTTAACATAAAATGTACACACAAATACATACTTTATACATACTTAAGTATTTATCATTGTACACACAGGTACGAAATCATGATACACATGCTAATTTTCATTATTGTACACACAGGTACATAACATGTTATACACATAGGTACGAAATCATGGTACACATACTCATTTTCATTATTATATACACAGGTACATAACATATTATACACACAGGTATCCATTCGTATGCTCACAATTATTCATACATGACTATACCCCTAGGTATTCATATCATGGCAAACATACAAGTTTACACTTAATTATACGCACAGGTATACATATACATACATTTCTTTCTAAACCTATATTTCATACTGTAGGTGGGAAGGGTACTTACTTTATGTGAATGTCGGGCAACTTAACCTCGATTTCCCTTCTCCTAGACTCCTAGGATCCTGTTGGCCAATTACAAAGCCATTAGCCAAATTCCACTATGTTTCGATACGAAACATCCGTTAGTTAATAAATTGAGTTGTATTACTATGTACAACTCTAAAAACCACTGGTTTTTCTTATTTCTATCTAACTTTACCCTATCGTTTCTAACGAAGGGCGGGAACCTTTCTAGTCGTTTTCTTATCCCATTGGAAACATTTCAAAGCGGTTCGGGTTATTTGGACAAAAATGACGATTTTGCCCTTCGTGGGTCCACTAACCTACCCGAGCTCAATTTCGTTATTCTTATGAAAATAACCACATACTAATTTCAAAATAACACCCTAGTGGGTCAAATCCCTTTATTTCTCAATTATGCCCAATTTTCATAAAACTTTACGGTTTAGTCTCTGAACTGAAAATTTTGACTATTTTACCCCCGAGACTAAAATTTAGTTCTTTGCATCAAAATTTCCTATTTTTCTCAAGGATCATTTTTACTTAAGGTACTATACCTTAAATCATTTTGAAAAATGACATTTTTGCCATTTAACAATTTTTTCACTTTTAACATATTCTTGAAAAATCAAAAACTCACAAACGATTGAGTTTTTAGACAAACCGTCTGCGCGGCCTAACAGTTTCATCGAGATCTACAACTTTTGTGTTTTAACTTTTCCTAAAATCTCACTGTACAGGGGCATTTTTGACTATTTTTCAAATCTGCCGAGAAGGAACTTTTTCTTTCAATTTAGTCCCTATGGCATTTTTACAAAAATCCGTTTACAAATTGTAATTCTACCCCTGCAGAAACCATTTCATGCCTTAATCAAAAGATTCTCATGCTCAAACATCACTTTTGCAAAGTCTAACATCAAAATTGCAAAAATAGTACTTTTTGCAAAAATTGTTATTTTGCACTATAAACCAAAGTTTCACAACTTAAACTTGCCATTCATCACATATACATGAAATTCCATTAAATACATGCTCAAAACCCCTCATGGGTTTGAAAGAATAAAAATCAAAACAAAATTCAAAACTTTAAAACTTACCCAAATAACACTTTTTGGATTTCTAGCCTTCAAAGG
Organism: Artocarpus heterophyllus; assembly: GCA_025403435.1. NCBI lineage: Eukaryota > Viridiplantae > Streptophyta > Magnoliopsida > Rosales > Moraceae > Artocarpus > Artocarpus heterophyllus. Next base: position 3,235,085 of record CM046346.1, on the reverse strand, counting down.
CTTCTTGAATTTCTTCTTGGACTTCCTTTTCATGCAAAAATACCATGGATTAATTTTTGCCCTTTACCCATAAAAAATCCCTTGAAAACTCATTAAAAAGTTTAGGATTTTACCTTAAAACTTATGGGAAATCCTTGTACTTGTTTGTAAAACTTGTTTGGGGATATTTTTGCAAAGTTTGGGGGCTGAGAAATTTTTTTATAACTCTTGGATATGGCTGTCGGATCTTGGAACAAAAGAAAGGAAATGAATTTTTGTGATAACTTTGCCTTAAATGCATCCTTATCGTATTTGGTGACTCATGGTAACCCATGAGTATACCACTAGGTGTCACAAGGTGATTGGGCCACTTTTCTTGACATGTGGCCCAATAGAAAATCAAGGAGTGTCCACTTTGTGGAGTTAAAAATCTATACTGTGTAATTTTTTACCACACAGTATTTTTCCTATACTGTCGTGGTCAATTCAGTGTACTTTCTATCCTTAGACTGTATAAAAATATTTAACTTACTTTTCGTTTACTTTTGGAGGCTAATCGTGACATTTTTCGTATCTGCGTTTTCATTTAGCAGTATTCTTATACTGCTCTGGCCTCCTTTCTAACCCCGGTTAGGGTTAGGAGAACCTCTATGTCCTATTTACATTCTAATCATTCATTCGTTTATATCACAATTTTACAATTAATTGTGACATGAAATTCATTTTATGGATATTATGCACAAATCTCTAAGTCATCAAACTCATAAAATTTGTATTTACAATATCCACCATTGCATTACATATGCCATAAAATTTGCAATCAATGCCACTCATTTATATTTTATTGTAATTTTAACAGAAATTACAATTTTTACAAAATTTCACATTTTTAAGAATAAATTCATTAATTAAACCTAATTAAATATTAGGTTTCATTGATGACGTTTCCTTAGTCATTACAATCTACCCCCTTAAGAATTTTCGTCCTCGAAAATCAAAATAATTCAGGGTAGTCTTCCTTATTGCATCCTCTCGTTCCCACGTTGCCTCTTCTACTTGTTGGTTGCGCCATAAAACTTTGACCAGAGGTATCTTATTGTTCCTTAATTCCTTCTTTTCTTGTGCCAGAATTTGAAGTGGTTTTTTCTTCATAGGACAGATTCTCCTGTATGTCAATTTCTTCCGGCTGAAGAACATGTGAAGGGTCTGGCACATACTTCTTTAACATGGACATATGGAATTCATTGTGTACCAATGCTAGATTAGAGGGTAAGGCTAACTTATAAACTACATTACCTATCTGTTTCAAGATCTCAAATGGTCCAATATACCTTGGACTGAGCTTTCCTTTCTTCCTAAATCTTACAATTTCCTTTCATGGGCATTATCTTTAAAAAGACCAAGTCTCCTATTTGAAACTTTAAAGGTCTCCGTCGTCGATAAACATAACTCTTTTGCCGACTAAAAGCCATTTTCATTCATTGACCAATTAACTTTACCTCTTCCGTTGTTCTATGAACAAAATCTATGGTCGACAACGTCTTTTCTTGGGTTTCGTACCAATGTAGAGGTGGTCTATATCTCCTTTCATATAGGGCTTCATATGGAGCCATACCAATGGAGCTTCGATAACTATTGTTGTATACAAATTCGATCAGAGGAAGCTTTTTTATATCCCATCCTCTCTTAAAATCTAGCACACATGCTCTTAACATATCCTCTAAAGTCTGGATGGTCCTTTCTGATTAACCGTCCGTTTATGGGTGGAAGGCTGTGTTGAACGTCAGCTTTGTTCTCATTGCTTGATGAACACTTCTCCAAAACTTGGAAGTGAATCTACCATTACGATAAAAAATGATAGACTTCGAAACTCAGTGGTATCTAACTATTTGGGTTACGTATAGTTCAGCTAGTCGTTCTACAAAACTGCTGAGTTTAATGGGTAGGATATAAGTTGATTTAGTCAATCTATCAACAATTACCCATATAGCGTCATGTCCATTTGTAGTTCTGGGTAGCCCGGTTACCAGGTCCATAGTTATCTGATCCTATTTCCACTCTGGGATTTCAATCTTTTGTAATTCGCCTGTTGGTCGTTGATGCTCATTTTTCACCTTTTGGCATGTAAGGCATTTGCCAAAACACTATACGATATCGTTCTTCATTCCATTCCACCAATGGTGTTCTTTCAAATCTTGGTACATTTTAGTAGCTCCTGGATGAGCCACATATGGTGCTTCATGAGTTTCTTCTAATACTTGCTTCTTTAATTCTTTATCATTAGGGATGTAGATTCTGCCCTTAAAAGAGAGAATACTATCTTCTAAGATGCTAAATTTGATTTTTTTGTTCTCAAGAACCTCATTCCTAACTTTAAGTAGCGACAGATCTGCTTCTTGTCGCTCTTTTAAATTCTCCAAGATAGTTAGTCGAAAGGACAATTTAGCTAATCTTCTAACGACTAGCTCTATTCCTACTTCCATTAAGTCCTTTTGGAGAGGTTTTGGTAACATCTGTACCGTTACTAGCAAGGACGTTGTTCTACGACTAAGGGCATTGGCTACTCGATTAGCCTTTTTTGGGTGATACAAAATCTCACACTCTAGTCTTTGACTAACTCTAGCCACCTTTGCTACTTCATGTTGAGCTCTTTCTGTATGAAGATGCACTTCAGACTCTAATGGTCTGTATAAATTTCGTACTTAGCTCCACACAGGTAATGACACTATATCTTCAATACAAATACAACCATCGCTAACTCTAAATCATACATCGGATAATTCCTTTCATAATCCTTTAACTGTTGGGATGCATAAGCAATCACTTTTTCATTTTGCATAAATACGGCTCCCAATCCTATTTTTGATGCATTGCTATAGATCACGAATGTTCCATGGTTCGGATCTGGTATTGTCAGTACTAGTGTACTTGTAAGTCGCCCTTTTTAATCCTTGGAAACTTTCTTAGCATTTCTTAGTCTATTCATACTTTGTTGCTTTTCATGTAAGTGCAGTGAATGGTGCTGCAAGTTAGGAAAATCCTTCTACAAAGCGTCGATAGTAGCCTGCTAAACCGAGGAAACTTCTAATTTCTGACACACTTTTCGGTGTAGGCCACTTATTCACTGCTCAACTTCGAAAAGGATCGACAGATACTTCTTCTCGTGTCACCACGTGTCTGTGGAATTAAACTTTTTCTAGCCAAAACTTACATTTTGAGAACTTGGCGTACAATTGACGCCTTCTCAATAATTATAGTGCAATCCTCAAGTGCTTTTCATGTTCCTCTGGCGTTCTTGAGTATATGAAAATATCGTCGATGAAGACAATAACAAACTTATCGAGGTACTCTTCGATTCATGAGATCCATGAAAGCTGCTAGGGCATTGGTCAGTCTAAAAGGCATGACGCAGAACTTATAATGCCTATAACGTGTTCGGAACGCCGTCTTTGGTATATCTTTTTCCTTAACTCGAAGTTGATGATGCCCTGAGCGTATATCAATCTTTGAGAATACTGACGCTCCTTTAAGTTGGTCAAACAAATCATCGATCCTTGAGAGTGGATACTTGTTCTTAATCGTGACCTTGTTTAGTTCCCGATAATCAATGCACATTCGTAACATTCCATCCTTTTTCTTAACAAATAGAATAGGTGCTCCCATGGGGAATAACTTGGTCGGATGAACCCCTTGTCCAATATTTTCTTTAGTTGCACCTGAAGTTCCTTGAGTTTCCCTGGAGTCATTTGATATGGCGCCTTAAAAAAAATAGTGGCTGTTTTGGGCGTCAATTCGATTTCAAACGAAATTTTTCGTTCCAGTGGTAAGTCTGCAACTCGTCCGGAAACACATCAATAAATTCCTTTACTATGGGGACCTTCTCTGGTCCTAACTGAGCTTCTTTATCTTTCCTTATTATATTCACCAGATAACTGGTACATCCATTTTCCAATATCTTTTTTGCCTTAATGCTGAAGTCAACGCCTTGGGAGCTTTGGGAACTTTCCCTAAATACATAAACTTCTCACTTCCGGAAGGTCGAAACGTAACCTTGCGGTGTCGACGACTAATCTTAGCTGTGTATTTCCCTAGGAAATCCGTTCCTAGGATGACGTCATAATCTTGTATATCGATTATTATCAAATCAATATGCAATTCCCTTTCACATATAACTATCGGTACATGACGTAACCAATAATCAGCACTTAATACCTCCCTAGAGGGTAGTGCAATTCTAGAGGTTTGCTCTATCCTATCTCTTTTACTTCCTATTCGTTTCGCAAACGAATATGTTGTTCCATAATCAAATAAAATATATACATCAGTATTGGCATCAGAAAACTATCCTGTCACCACCGATGAGGTTCCTGCATCTTGTTCCTTCTTCATGTAGGCATAAATTCGCCCACTTGGTTTCGAAGCTTCTAGTCACCCTTGACTGACGCTAGGGACTTCAATTTGTACCTGAACTTGAATCGTACGCAATTGGTTTCCTTGAGACCTCTGCTGAGCCTAATTGTTTTGACTTTGGGAAATAGAAAAACAATTCCGGGCATAATGCCCTTCTTTCTCACAGATATAGCACTTGTTCGTGCTAGCCTTGCATTCCCCTGCATGTCTTTTCCCGCATTTACTGCAAAGGGGTTTGTTGTTTCCTACATCTTTAATCCTCTTATGGGGGTTGACCTTTTGGATTCTTTGCATTATTCATGTTCCATTTCCTCTTGCTGTTAGCAGTGTAGTTGCGTCCTGCTTGAACGTTCTAGGACGGCCCTTAACTTGGAACACTTCCTTGTCCTTTTACTTGTACAGCTTGACTTTGCTTGGCTAAAGCTTTCTCCTCCTTCTATGCCTTGAAAATCCTTGCTCTTTCTTCCTTATCATGGGCAATTCTAAACTCAGTTTTGGTCGCCCGTTTGATGCAATCCTCTACATCCTTAGGAGCTTGCCCTCCAATATCGACCACAAGGGCAATGTCGGTTTTGAACATTCTCATTAACCGTCTTATTCGTTCTCGATCAGTGGGTACTAACTCGAGACAAAGCCGTGCTAGCTGATTAAACCTTTTTACAGCGTCAGCTACGGACATATTGCCTTGCTTAAAATTATTAAATTCTTCTTGTTGGATTGTCATGGTTTCTACATTAACATAAGCCCTGTCAAATTCTTCAACGAAATCTGGCCTTGTCATTTTGTCTACATTCCTTTTACTCTCTACCGACTCCCACCGTCTCCTAGCATCTTTAGTGAGAGAAAACAAAGCGCATAGGACTTTTTCATAGTCTCTAAGTCCCATAAATTTCAGAACCCTTTCTATGCCTGTAAGCCAATCGTCGGCCTCTAAGGGGTCTGTAGATCCATCAAATTTCGGGGCCTTCATTCTCCAAAATCTTTCATAAAATTCGGTAGTGGATGCTATCGGAACAGCTAGGACTACTAGTTCACTTGTTGTGGCGGCGATACTGGGGGTGGCGTATCTATACATACTGATGATATGGGATTTTGGTTAACTAACTGTTCCCGTAAACCTTGTATTTTCCGCTCCTGAGCTTGGAGCTTCTATTGCAATTCCATAATCATGGCCATCAAATCTAGATTCCTCGGTCCTTTGGGTATATCTGCCATTATTATCAATCGTATATCTATCGTGTATTTTCGTTACTATGTTAGTACATACTATTAACTTAATAGTATCAAATCAATAACTGCATGTATTCAAACAACATAAATACATGCAACATACACAATTACATGAACTCAATATCTCGCTACATACATTTCATTTGATTAGCATTCATGCATTTCATTTTCTTTCCTTTCGTACATTTCATTTCATAAGCATTCATACATTTCATTTCATTTCCTTTCGTACATTTCATTTCATTCACTTTCATGCATTTCATTTCCTTTTTACATTCTTCATAACATTACATGCATAACTAACATACATACATACATACATACTTTCCTTTCATACATAACTATTCATATCATCTTCGGGAGCAATTATCACTTCCGGCTACATATACTTTCTTGTCGAAAAGGACACCACTAGCCAACATACATGCATATACAAAGGCATCAAAGCCCAAAACTGTACTAATATCTCATCTATGTACATCATAATACACAAAAATTTTCTTATGAAATTTTTTTTTTTTTTTTGTCGAACTCGACTTTAGACTGTCACTATGTTCGAAATCCTCCTTAGGATTCCTCTTCTTCCTCCATATCCGAATCAGTCGACTTATCATCACTTGTGATTATAGGTTCTGAAGGCACAGGCTCTTCATCAATGTTATCATTATTATCATCATCAGCATCATCATCATCATCATCATCATCATCATCCATACCTACTGGAGGATCTTCTAATGGTGCGACTACATTCTGGTCTGCATGTAATGCCAGATAAGAGAATCATGGATACTAAGGTAATTTCCCGGATATTGCATTTGCTGCTGGACGACATTGGGAAGATCTCTCAAAACCAAATCATAAATGCACCATAAGGGTAATTGTGGCGGAATCAGTCGTACCTTAGTACGGCAAAATTTAAGAATGTAATGATCTATCGGTTCGCCTACGTATCTTCCCCATATCGATTCTACTTGAAGGTACAATCGATGTCTCCCATCCGCCCATAACATCGGAATCACCTAGACTGGAATAACGTTTGCTGGTGGTATGGGTGCAAACTCAGCGAGAATCTATCCTTTAAAACTTTACCAATCCTGAGGCCAATAAAACCAGGAGATGCGGTGACATATGACAAGCGTTAAAAATCACTTCAACTAAGCCATTCGGTCTACACCATAGGTTGCCGACTCCCATAATACCGCGGTGGCATCTCCTCTTGAAAAGCAATGCTGGCTCTTCGATCAGCTTCCACATCACGATCATGATGCGGCTCCGCCATATACTATATTTATTGTCGTAATTAACATAACAGTGTCATATAAAGTAGTACTGAACATTCTTATACTTAAAATCAAACTATCTTACTTGAGCTATGGCAATGGAGTAGACGACGATGTGCAGTAGGATGGCAAGATTTTTGCTCTGGTACCAACTGTCACAGCCCGCCTTTTCGGGCTGTGATAAAACTCTTTCTTACTTACTTTAGGGCAAAAATTTAGGAAATTTTTTTTTTTAAAACAGGAATAAATAATTTGCTTACATTAACTTTGGTAATTCCCAAAATACTTTCACATACTTGTATTTACATAATTAATACTTTTGCTTTTACAACATCTTTCTTTTAAACATTTCATTTCAAAATAACTTTTGACATACGTAGTGGAAAACATTACAGCAGGGGACTCCATACCCAATATGCACATCATCCACCTCTCTGCCAGCTCACCATTTGAACTTATTATGAACTTCTCGTCGGAATACCTACAGTATGAAATACTTAATGAGCTAACGCCCAGTAAGTCCCATAAATCCCACATGGATATTCACATGAATGCATGAATCAATTATGCTTTCTTATAAACTTTCTTTATCCTCATCATTTCTTATCTTTACTAGGGCCCAAGTGTTCGTACCATTGCGCAATTTCATTTAGGTCTACGTAACACCGTGACCGTAACATATCCTTTAAACTCCCCTTGAGTTAGGAGTCGGTACGACACTTTTCTTAATTTCTGGTGATACATTTACCAGTCCATTTTTTATGGTTGACATACCATGCATGAAATGATAATCACATATTATCCATGAAACATAAATTCTCTTGCATAGCATAGTACACACAGATACTTACTTTTTATACACACTATACACACTGGTACACATTAATATACGCACAGGTATATAGCATAATGTACTCACATGTACTTAACATAAAATGTACACACAGATACATACTTTATACATACTTAAGTATTTATCATTGTACACACAGGTACGAAATCATGATACACATGCTAATTTTCATTATTGTACACACAGGTACATAACATGTTATACACATAGGTACGAAATCATGGTACACATACTCATTTTCATTATTATATACACAGGTACATAACATATTATACACACAGGTATCCATTCGTATGCTCACAATTATTCATACATGACTATACCCCTAGGTATTCATATCATGGCAAACATACAAGTTTACACTTAATTATACGCACAGGTATACATATACATACATTTCTTTCTAAACCTACATTTCATATTGTAGGTAGGAAGGGTACTTACTTGATGTGAATGTCGGGCAACTTAACCTCGATTTCCCTTCTCCTAGACTCCTAGGATCCTGTTGGCCAATTACAAAGCCATTAGCCAAATTCCACTATGTTTCGATACGAAACATCCGTTAGTTAATAAATTGAGTTGTATTACTATGTACAACTCTAAAAACCACTGGTTTTCTTATTTCTATCTAACTTTACCCTATCGTTTCTAACGAAAGGCGGGAACCTTTCTAGTCGTTTTCTTATCCCATTGGAAACATTTCAAAGAGGTTCGGGTTATTTGGACAAAAATGACGATTTTGTCCTTCGTGGGTCCACTAACCTACCCGAGCTCAATTTCGTTATTCTTATGAAAATAACCACATACTAATTTCAAAATAACACCCTAGTGGGTCAAATCTCTTTATTTCTCAATTATGCCCCATTTTCATAAAACTTTGCGGTTTAGTCCCTGAACTAAAAATTTTGACGATTTTACCCCCGGGACTAAAATTTACTTCTTTGCATCAAAATTTTCTATTTTTCTCAAGGATCATTTTTACTTAAGGTACCATACCTTAAATCATTTTGAAAAATGACATTTTTGCCATTTAATACTTTTTTCACTTTTAACATATTCTTGAAAAATCAAAAACTCACAAACGATTGAGTTTTTAGACAAACCGTTCGCGTGGCCTAACAGTTTCATCGAGATCTACAACTTTTGTGTTTTAACTTTTCCTAAAATCACGGCGTAACAGTTTCATCGAGATCTACAACTTTTGTGTTTTAACTTTTCCTAAAATCTCACTGTACAGGGGCATTTTTGACTATTTTTAAATCTACCGAGAAGGAACTTTTTCTTTCAATTTAGTCCCTATGGCATTTTTACAAAAATCCGTTTACAAATTGTAATTCTACCCCTGCAGAAACCATTCCATGCCTTAATCAAAAGATTCTCATGCTCAAACATCACTTTTGCAAAGTCTAACATCAAAATTGCAAAAATAGTACTTTTTGCAAAAATTGTCATTTTGTACTATAAACCAAAGTTTCACAACTTAAACTTGCCATTCATCACATATACATGAAATTCCATCAAATACATGCTCAAAACCCCTCATGGGTTTGAAAGAATAAAAATCAAAACAAAATTCAAAACTTTAAACTTCAAAACTTACCCAAATAGCACTTTTTGGATTTCTAGCCTTCAAAGGCTTCTTGAATTTCTTCTTGGACTTCCTTTTCATGCAAAAATACCATGGATTAATTTTTGCCCTTTACTCATAAAAAATCCCTTGAAAACTCATTAAAAAGTTTAGGATTTTACCTTAAAACTTATGAAAAATCCTTGTACTTGCTTGTAAAACTTGTTTGGGGGTATTTTTGCAAAGTTTGGGGGCTGAGAAATTTTTTTAGAACTCTTGGATATGGCTGCCGGATCTTGAAACAAAAGAAAGGAAATGAATTTTTGTGATAACTTTGCCTTAAATGCATCCTTATCACATTTGGTGACTCATGGTAACCCATGAGTATACCACTAGGTGTCACAAGGTGATTGAGCCACTTTTCTTGACATGTGGCCCAATAGAAAATCAAGGAGTGTCTACTTTGTGGAGTTAAAAATTTATACTATGTAATTTTTCACCACACAGTATTTTTCCTATACTTCCATGGTCAATTCAGTGTACTTTCTATCCTTAGACTGTATAAAAATATTTAACTTACTTTTCGTTTACTTTTGGAGGCTAATCGTGACATTTTTTGTATCTGCGTTTTCATTTAGCAGTATTCTTATACTGCTCTGGCCTCCTTTCTACCCTCGGTTAGGGTTAGGACAAGCTCTAGTCCTATTTACATTCTAATCATTCATTCGTTTATATCACAATTTTACAATTAATTGTGACATGAAATTCATTTTATGGATATTATGCACAAATCTCTGAGTCATCAAACTCATAAAACTTGTATTTACAATATCCACCATTGCATTACACATGCCATAAAATTTGCAATCAATGCCACTCATTTATATTTTATTGTAATTTTCACAGAAATTACAATTTTTACAAAATTTCATATTTTTAAGAATAAATTCATTAATTAAATCTAATTAAATATTAGGTTTCATTGATGACGTTTCCTCAGTCATTACAAATATTATGATTTATAGTTTATTTATCTACTTACCTTCGTGGTAAGCGTCCATATAACGGTGACTGTCGATAAAATTTTAGCTGAGTAATTTAATTTATACTCATTTACTTTTCGTTAATTTACTCTGCTTAATCAATCTTTTTTAACTAAACGATCACACGCGCCCATTTTCAGGACGTTACAAATGTTTAGTAATATGCACTTACTATAAGAATTTTGAACAACCAAGCCTTCGGTATTCAATCGAGTACTTATTATTTAGTTTCATTTTAGAGCAATCGATCACATAGAGACTACGACATGATGGTTGCATCCATGTGATCAGATTTGTAAGAACGACATCATGTCTCGCTAGACGGTCTACTTACGTAATGCATAACATGGGGAGTCATCCATCAATGCTAGTTTTATCACTATAAGTAGACTCAAAAGTTTATTTGTTTCGATACTCAAATTACAGTTTAAATTATTTTGTTATAGTATTTTCTCTTACAAAAATTTAAATCTTCATTCAAATATTCTATTCAAATACTCGAACCAAACAGGCCCTAGACTCCTTTAAGAGAAAGGTATATATTATACATCCAATATGCATAAGCTTACTCTGCTTGCAAACACTTGTATTTTTGCACAATATCTTCATACTAAATTCAGCTCTAGTAGTGAACGTAGTTTTTATTATAAAATAAACCACTATAAATTTGATCTCATTATTAACAGGCTTTGTATTTTTCCACAATCTACATAATAAAACCAACTCCAGCAGTAGATGTAGCTTTTTCATCATAGTGTGAACACCTCTAATCATAATGTAAGAACAATACTAATCATAGTATAATACTGTTTACTTAACTCCACCTTTGAAGCTTGTAAAGTCAAGAATAAATGGTCGTTCCACTTGAATTTTTATTTTTCTTTTATTTCGATATGGATATTTTGTTAAAAGTTATGATTCACCTCACTTCAAAATCTAAAGTTATATATCTGTCTTTTCCACTTATTTTTCTACTCCACCCCTTTGTAAAGAAATGATATAACCCTTAAAACAAAAGAAATCTTAGCCTAAACATAAGTCGCAAAATGGCACCAATAATTATTCAATAGGATATGCTTATTGGAAAAAAAAAAGATTAATTAGTGAAAAATGTATGTCAACTACCTTGGATGTATAAGCAGAAGGGAGGGGGGGTGCGCAACAACAACACAACTTCATACATAACAAAATAATAGGCACAACACAACTTTATACAAGCCGAAAGTAAGGACAATAAAAAGAGAGAGTTTGGAAAAATACAAAAGAAAACAATAATAACCCAAATGTGAAGTAGAGGGCAAAGGTAAAATAAAAAGGAACTGCCACAAACTAGGAATTAGAAAAGCTATATATAAGAACAAAAAAAAAAGAAATCCTACCTTTGAAAAATATAATATTATACCATCAATATCAATATCACATGTTGTTTTAATTGGCAGATAAATATTTTAACAGTTTAATCTACAAATAAAAATAATTTTATATACAGTATTGTAAATTTTATTTAAATAGTTTCAACAGTCGGCTTTATTGACAGTGTAAAATTGTCTTTTTGTGATAACGTATTCAAAGAAAAAGAAAAAGTAAAAAGAAAGTTGAAAGTTGAAACCTACTAGGCGATGTTTGAGATGTGAAAAGCATCAAGACAGAGCCATAAGATGACGCAACAGGAGAATGGTTATATCACGCACACGTACGTACTAATACCAGTTTCAACTGGTTAACTGCTGACGTCATTCTTGTTTGGCTCTTGTTCACAAACCCCACTCTCGCCTTTCCCGAATTCTAAGCGCGTGAAGAAATCAGAAGCAGACGCAACTGAAAATCTGGTCGTCTGATGAGAGATCCGGATTTCGATGGAAAAGGAAACATTTTTTTTTCCAAATTAAAAGGGAAAAAAAAAAAGGGTTTGGCAACTGAGTTTGCGGCGTTTTTTGTAAAGTGCATGAATCAACATCATCGCTATCTTATATGATTTTATTAATTCGTCGAATCTAGAGGAGAAAATGAAAATGTCTTTTTTTTTTCTTTCCCCCCGTTCTTTTTTTTAATTAGGGCAAAGAGTTTTTATTTTTTTAAGAAATGCTATTTTAAAACTGGCTAAATATATTATCCATAAGACCTTGGTTTTTATCAATAAAAATCTCTTTAGTTTTTATTTTTTAGCCGTTGAATTAATTCAACCGTTTAAAACCTAAATCTCACAAAATAAAAAAATGAGCACACCTTCACCCACTCATTTCTTTTATTTTCACCCTATTATTATTAAAATAACAAATAAAAAAAGAAAAAGGTTAAAAAAAATAAGGAAAAAAAAATGTCCTTCGTTGGGTGTGGGGGGTTTCCGACGAAGGGGTGGCGAGTGTAGGGTCACGGGATGAGGATGGCAGGTGGAGGAGTGGCAGGCTCTCGATCCCCGCACGACGGAGCTCCACGACAAAGAGAGCCCACGGCGATTGCGACCCTAGCAGGGAGGAATGAACTTTACGACCGTGTGCGCGAGCTGGACGGAATTGCGATGGAGAGATGGTGGAGAAGCAGCAGCGAGGACGTGAACTACGACAGAGAAGACTCAAAGCCCATCTCCTTCGAGAGAATCGCGATCATAGTGGCGAATCTCGGTCGGCGCTGCGCTTGATCCTTGTCTCTGTCGTCGAAGAGATATGGACTTAATGAGATTTCAGCCGGTGACGTGGTTGACGATGCAAAGCGACTTCGCAACACTCGACGGAAGTGTCGACTCTCCGTCTTGTTTTGGGCAGGTCGTGACTCTGATTTGGTGGAGGAAAGACGCACTGAACGCCGGAGAAGGAGGTGGAGAACAACGAGTCGCCGAAGGTGGTCTTCGCCGCCATCGGAAGAGATGCGTCGCTGAGACACAGAAGGCCGCTGCATTCTGGTGTCACCGAGGAAGATCCCCACCCAACCTAATAGTCGGCGACAACCATGGCAGCTTCTTCTTCTTTTTCAGTTTTTGGTTTTTTTTTTTCAGTTTTTCGTTTTTCGTTTTTTAGTTTTTGAATTTTTTAAAGATAATTTGGTATGCTTGAATTGATGAGCTTATTTATTTTTAAACTGCAGGATATTGATTGAACGGATAGAAAAAGATTCTTATTAATAAGGTTTTTGAAGGGTCTTATTGTATAAATTTTCTTATTTTTTTAGCAGGTAATAAGTTTTGTTCCTTTTATATTTCTTGGTGCTATGTTAATCGAACATTAATATTACGCTTCATAACTATTATTTACTTTTTTTTTTCTTTTATATATTACATTACAAATTACAAGGACCTTCGATAAAGAGATCATAAAAGCTCTTATAAATTCAACATTTTAGATCAGATGTTGATTAAAAAAATACATATTCGTAATTATTAGGCATAGGTAATATATGAAGCTTGCTTGAGATGATTAAAAAAATGCTCATACTTATTTTAGATGTGTTTCTTGATAATATTTAAATAAGCTGTTAAAATATGACTTTTATAAACACTTTTAGGACAAACAATCATTCGATGTTTATAAACAAGTTTTTTCATTTACATTTTTTTTACCTTTTTATTTAAGAAGAATAAATTAAAAATTTTATTTATATTTTTAAGTTATATTATTTTTATACTAGTGAGAGCTTTTGATTTATTCAATCAAACGGGTTCAAAAGTTTATCTAAAATCAAAAGCATTTTTTCATACATTATTTGAACATTAATTAAAGAATTTTTTTTTATCACCACATAATTATAACCCTGTTATTTATAAAGCTATGGACTCTAATATAATATAAAATATATTTTTAAATTAAATTTTATTATTTTATTAATAGTGAGAATTATAATCTCATTGAATTGTTCTTAATTGAAAAGGCCTAATTTGACCCTCTTTTCTTATCCTGCTTAGAAGTAAAAATACATATTATCCCCCAACTCGATTGATAAATCCGTGTATATCTTATCGATGAAGTTAATCTGACGGCGCCGAAACGAGATTCCATTGGTGTTACAGCCCGGCGTTTCGTGTCAGATTTTTTTTTTTTTTTAAGAAAAGATTGGGGCTTTTGGGGTTACTTGTTTGTGGGGCCTTGGCCATCAGGTGGTGACACTAATTGGGGCTTTGTCTTGTCTGCTCAGCCAGCCTACGATTGTGGACCGTAGAATAAAAGAAGCTTTTTTTTTTTTCTGGGAATTATAACAAACTTTTTGTACCATCACCGTCTAACCATTTAAGGTATAAGAAACCAAAAAGGCAAAAAAAAAAAAAAACAAAAACAAAAAATTGCTTAAAATAAGATATCTTAGTATAGTTGGAACCTTGAGATCCAAGGTAAACATTTGTTGCAGTTGAGTTTAATGTCAAAATTTGAGTTGCAGTTGAGTTTAATGTCAAAATTTGAGTTATCTGATGTTCTGATTGAAGTTTTTTTTTGAGCTTTCTCCTTGCTGGTGGAAGCATTTATTAATTGAAATTATGCTTCAGATTTTTGTACAAAGTCATCAAACATAACCAAATAAGTTGAATTATTGAGCTATATTGGTTTCTTCCCGGTCTGCTCTATTACCATCATCAAATAAGGCTTTCTTTTTTCTCTATTATTGAGTGAACACTGATCGGATAATACTTTCATTAACTTATATTTATGAATGATAGATTTAATCAAAATTATTTAATTGAAACATGTATAAAATTTAAAAAAGTCATCAAACATAACCAAATAAGTTGAATTAGTGAGCTATATTGGTTTCTTCCCGTTCTGCTCTATTAACATCATCAAATAAGGCTTTCTTTTTTCTCTATTATTGAGCGAACACTGATCGGATAATACTTTCATTAACTTATATTTATGAATGATAGATTTAATCAAAATTATCTAATTGAAACATGTATAAAATTGACTGAACTTGATATAGATATAATTAGTGTAGCTCGATATAAATATTAAAACAATGTTTTATAGATGAAATTTCTTATTTTCATGTCTTATCGTAAAATTCTAAAATATAGAAAGATCAATGTAAAACTTGCGTTAAGTCTTTCTAAAAGTAAAAATCAAAAGTGCCCAAGTATACTCCTTTTTTCTTTTTTATAATTTAACACATAGATATATGAAAAGTTCGTTGGTTTCTTTTTTGTATTTTTTTTGTTTTACTGTAGAACAATTTTTTTAGCCAATTTATTAACATCCGATCTATGAGTGAGGATGTCTTGTGTTGGTGCATTATTATTTAACGTAAGACTTATAATAAATCAGTAAAATTTAATCAAACAATTTAAAAAATTTACTCTAGCCCTAGAGCAAACAATGTGCTCTATCATAGAATTTTCCAATCATACTATACAAAACAATAAAGAGTTTAATTTCTTCTATTGCAAAGTTCTTATAGCTCTTTTTAAAAGATTCAAATTATTTTAAACCCTGCCCAACTGCTAAAATTTGAGCCATATGCACAATATATATATATATATATATATATATATATATATATATATATCTATATCTTTCTTTTTATTACAATGTAAAATTGAGATTGCGAAGTCATCGTTAGTTGCCTCTCTGGTTTTTTTTTTTTTAATCTTTTTTTTCTTTGCTAAATATAAAGTGGCTGTCCGGTTACTTTAGACGCATTATATTCAGGTTAGGATCTGTCAAAGTTGAGCTGATCTGATCTAGAAGTCAACAAAATTGAACCAAAGTTAGGCAGAAAGGAATAATTTGATCATTAAAAAAAAAGAGATGTACATTTAAAGTTACCTTTTATTTCACTCAAGTAGCAATTGCATGATCAAAGATTTGAAGTTCTGTTGGTCAAAAAAAAAAAAAAAAAGGTGGTGTGCTAAATGGCTATATCAATGGTGTTTCTTTCTACCTTGTAATGATGTTCTCTGCCTACAATACAAACGCATAACAGTCATGATTGTCACTCAAAAATCTTTTGTCACATATATATATATATATGACTAGTTTTTAATGAAAATATTTTTAACAAAATATATTTTAATTATAATTGATGATATGATGTGATAAAAATTTAATTTTATTAATTACTCAACATAATTTTTTTGTCAACTTATTCTACTCATATTATATAGTTAATAATAGCTGAATTTAAACATAAATATTAAAACTACACTTATATATATAATAAATAGCATATAACTAAGCGAAATAAAACAAAATGGCTAGCTTATAACAAAAAAAAAAAAAAAACTAAATTGGCTCTCTTATAATGTGTTATCTTTTGACGGGAAAAATGATTAGATGCGTAAGAAGGGGAGATTACTTTGTAATTATTATTTGACTAATATTTTATGAGCCAAAAAGTACTTGCGTCTCTTTCAACACTTACAATAATAGTAAAAAGATCATTAAAGTAAGTCCAAAACATTATTTAATGAGAATTATAGTCCTTTTTAACCTAGTACCCGTCAATTTTACATAATTTTTATTTAATTTTGATATGGTCTTGAACAGATTAATGTTAAGAAACGTATACCATTAGTAGAGAATTATACTCTTATTCACATTTGAATTTAAAATGATAACATTAATCTGTATAAAAAAGAGTGTTTAGATTCACTGTTTCATCTGCTCTTATTTTAATTTTATTTTGACAATTTACGTAATTTTTTTAATTATTTTAAGCAATTAATATATATCTATTGTATCGTCAAAAACAATTTGAGAAATAGCAAATCATAGAAAATTCGGAACAATAAGTCGTTTAAACCATGGTTACAAGGACGTGTCATGTTGACATAAAGAATATAATATTATGAAGTAAATTAGTTAAAATTAAAACTTTTAAATTGAATGTGTGTGGTAATTTTATATTATTGTTTATTTTTTTATACATTAAAATCAAAAATTTTAGTTAAAGGTACCTTTTTATATTTCTTTGTGCGTGACTTTTTCTGTACGATGAGAATTCTTCACCAAACTCCTTTGACTACATTCTCTGACTGGATATTCTTGTCAAAATCTACAAACTTTATTTAAAAGCAACTTCTTTCCACGTAAAGGAGGTCAGTGTATGAAATAATGTATCCCTGTATTCCCATTTTGCCCTTCCTTTCTCTCGTCTAAATCGGCCAGGCTTTTTTTTGGCCTAGAAATGGAAAGTAACATAATGGACATTGACGAAAAGTAGTGTCTCAAACCTGAACATGATGATCACAATTCAGAAGGAATCAATAAAGAGAAAAAAGATTCCAAATACAAGAAAACGGATTTTGAGAGGTTCTTTATAGGTTTTTATTTTAGAAATTTCTATAATAAGAAAATTAACTATCAATAAATTTCTATTTTTCAGTGTTTACGATGGAGTTTTGTCTGCCTTGAGGGAGAGGGGAATAAGTTCAACATTGTAGATGAAGAGAGAGAGAGGAGGTGATATAGAGAGAATCTGAGGGGGGAAAAAAAACCCTTCAAGGACGATATAATTTGAAAAATAAAACTTTCAATATGAAAACGGCCTTTTATTTACTAGTATTTGTAAACGTGTTATTTATTTCTAAGCTTTTATAAGTTTGAATCATTTACAATAGTTTCTGTTTTTTAGTGTGATTTCAATCCAATTCAATGGTTAAAAACATTTATAGTTTTCTTTCCTGTTGATAAAGAAAAATGATTTATAACCTGACAAAATGGGAGTCCTATCCTCTTGTTCAACCTACATGGGTCTTATTTTTGCAAATATAGGACCTATGTGTGAGACCCACATCACATAAGAAAGTGGGGCTTTTATCTGTGGAATGAATAGAAGCGTTCATTGATAAAAGGTTAGAAATGAAACTTTTTTTGTTTGTTTTTGTTTTTAAAATTTTTAGAAATATTTTTATACGTTTTTTAAAGCAAAAATTTTAAAAACATTTTTAATATAATTTTAAAAATATTTATATTTTTTAAAATAAAAAAAACTATACTTATTTTAAAAATAATATTAAACGATCATGTATCGAATAGCAGTTACCGCCGAAAGTATAGGCGGGAAAGCTGTTGATTTCTCCAGCATTTACTATTCTCCCTACAGTGTGTCCTTCGTGAGAACAGTAACAGTCACGATTTCAGAAAAAGAGAGGCGATGATAAATGAAAAGAATGATGTTCTCGTTTTTGTTTTCATACAAAAAAGCAAATTACTTTTTTTTTTTCTTTTTCCTAAAAAAAAATATCAGGTAAAATCAGTTAAATTGTTGCACTGGGAACATTTTTTTAAGCATTAAATGATGGTCTATAAACATATGAACCGTTTGTAAAATACCTCAAACAAATGAACCGATAAAACATTTTCTTATTTTTATTTTGTTATTAGATCTCACCAAAGTAAAATGATTTAAATTTTAATCTCACAATATTTTTATTTGTCGTTCAACATGGACAGTACGACCCGAAAACTTTTGGCCCAAAGAAACATTACAGAATCTATTTTCTTTACTTAAAGAATTGTGTTATTATTTTAAAATTCTTCTTTCCTCTTACATCAATATGTAGTATAAGAAAGTAAAAACATAATTTATTACTGTTCACAAAATGTTTATCCACAAATTGTTTCTATGCTCCTCTGACAATGTTGCATGATTACAGTTGTATATACTTTAGCGATTTAATCTCGAGAGAAGAAGAAAAGTAGTAATTTTTTGAAACTTCTAAATAGTAAGTTTTTAAATATTTGAAGTGTTATTTACTATTAACTCATATGTTAGAAGTATATAATTTTTTATTTATATAGTAAATATACCATCTATTTTAAATATTTTAAAATATTATTTATTTCAAAATCTTAAAAGAGTTATTTACTGTAACTTTTATTTAGTACCCATTTAGCTCATAGATTTAAACAGAAAGTTTAAACAAAGATTTTAATTTTTTGAAAGAAAATTCTATAAAAAATAGTTCACAACACTTCCAACCTACAAACCTTTAATTTCATGAGCCTTTTCTGGAACTACGACAGGACACTCTTGTACTGGGCTTGTACTGGCCCAGAATCTAGGAGACTTATATTGGGCTTGTTGAGCCCATTAGATCATGAATTTTTTTGAACTTTTAAGTTTATTTTATTTTTATTTACTCCCTGTTCCAAAATTAATGATGCATTTGGTACACGGGTTTGAAATAGTACTATAGATTCTAAACTATATAGCTTATATGGTGATTTTAAAATATTGTTTGGAACGTAAAAATTTAAAACAAAAATAAAACATCATATCAAGTTTAAAACAAAAACTGTAGTGTTTGAAAAACTATGGTTTATAAAAAAAAATGAGAATAAGAATGATTTTTACTACAAAAAATTATTCACATTGTGCGAGCTTAAGGGAGAAAGTTTGGATTTTAGAAGTTTTTGTGGTTTTAAAACCGCCTATATGCTTTAAATTAGTCTTAGTTATTACTCAATCAAACGCCAGTTTAAACTGCTTTTATAGTTTGAACTACATTTAATGGTTTTAAATCTACATACTAAATGGCCTTTAACTATATGACTCTTGGAGACTCACATGTAGTTCAATAGTGTAGAAAAGTTGCCACATTTTATCTACTCTCTTTAGAAACTCCACGCTAGTGCGAAGAGCAAGACAGTCTATAATGTGGGGAAAAAATAAATTTACCCTTACTAAACTCCATAAAAATATTGAAAGTATGGAATATAAATATTAGAATTAAAGCAACTAATTTCTTACATATAAATACCAGCATGGTAGAATTAGTAAAGACAAAGAGGCGAGATAAGAAAGAAATGGATGGTTTCAGTTCATGAGTAAGAGGAAAATATAAAAAATCACAAATTTTCAAAAAGGGAAGAGAGGTATGGATTCCACGTAATTTTTCAAAATTCAAAAGAGTTTTATGTAACTTATAAATATATAATATTTCTCTGTAGGGAAAAAAAAAAGAAAGAAGAAGAAGCAAAAGATAAAGGAGCTTTGGGATAATTTTCCAATTTAACATAAAAAATCATTTAATGCACACATATGACATAACTTCTTAGTGGGAGCCAATTATTAATTGCTCTTGTTTATTAGGGTAACCAACACTTGTATGTCTTTCTTGAATAAATAATTTCATTTATTAACTTGCAGGCTGAATTCTTGTTTTTCCTTTAGTTTTTCAAGGGATTAAGACTTGAGAGACATGAATAAAGTAGTATTTATTTCCTTTATCTAATTTTTTCTTATGAATGCACTGCTAAACACCTAGTGCTGTTGCAATTTATACAATGGCCTAATGATGGGAATGGCATAATGATAGGAATCGACTCATGTGTCTCCTCTTTTATCTTCTTTTTGTGTCTTCCAATAATATCATCTTATGTTAATTAAAATGTCATGTCAATTAAAATATCATGTTATTAGTTATGTCAGTAAAATTATTTTAATTAACGTGACATGATATTATTAAAAGACATGAAAAGTGACATAAAAAACACACATAAACTAAATCCCTAATAATGAGTTACTACAACTCCAACAAATACAGCTAAAATACGAAGAAAAAGGGTGGACGTTTAATCTGGTTCATATCAATATATATTACTTGGCTTGGAATACCGCCCTGTTCTTGCCTTAGAATCTATGCCTTATCAGCTTGCATGCGAAGCATGTTTGTATTCCATGTCTGGTCTACGGTTGATTGAGTTATTGTTTGAGTCTTCAAAAGCCACATTTGAAGTGGGACTTATTAGAGTATGGTGACCCGAATTCAGTTTGGCTCGACTAGAAAAGCTCGCGGTGCGACAAATTGTGGTGAAAAACAAAAGTGAGATTTTTCATAAGATCTGTGGTGGTACAGACCGTTGTTGTTGGGCTGTTTAGTTTATATTTTTTGGCCCATAAGGTTTTGCTTGTACCTATATATATGATGTATTGCGTTAGGGTTTAATTATTAGTGAATTTTGAGCCTTCCTAACGTCTCCATTGTAATCTTCACGAGTTTAGTAATTTCTTCTTCTCTGCCTGTGGTTTTTTCCATTTTGGGTTTCTATGTAAATTCTCTGCGTGTTTTTGTTCTTTATTTTTATGGCATTAATTTCAAAACAAGACTTGTCAAGGACTCAAGAAGAGTTGATGGCCTGCATTCTCTTCTGCACTCTAGAGTCATACTTGTGAGATGATAATCCTCTAACACATTCATTGGAACACTCTGCGTGTCACATGGAAAATTATTAGCATTAGTAACTTTCTTGCTATAAAAAGCATCAAGGTTTGTGCTAATTTTGTTTGGTTTTTTCATTATTTACGGGAAGGAAGCCACAAAGTTTATAAAAAAAAAAAGAAGAAGCAAAATCATGTTTTTATGCTAGGGACTAAAGTTTCAGTGTCAAATGATGATGTGGCAATTGAGCTGTTTTATTTGTAAGTAGATTTACTAATTTAAAAAAACAACGCTAAAATCGTTAAAATCATTAGTGGTTCTAAACATTATATACTTATAAAAAATAAATCTTATAAATGAAACCCTTTTTTTATTAGTTGTGGTACTCTAGAGCACTTTACATGTTAAAAACATTCACTTGTCACTAATACAAAATATTTGATAAATTACTTGGAATTCAGTCGTTATCCTTATCCATTTTGTGCTTATTTTGTTGGGTTTTTCTTTATTTTCTTAATTTTACCAAAAGGCAAGCCCCTTCAAAAAAGAACGAAATCATGGAAATGGTTAAAGTCTATTGGAATTTGTGAAGTACCTCTAGAATCCAACCAGTGTATTTCACCTTATTTACGTGCTGATTAGCATCCACATCACTCCATCTTGTCTGATGTTGCAATTGCAATGAAATAAGTCAGTTTGACTCAGTTAACGGCACAGATACATAGTAGCGACTTTTCCGATAAGAATCCCACTAGCAATTCAAGTTTTGAAACGGTTAGATCTAGTCTCTTTTTTTTTTTAATACAAATCTAACAATTTAAATATAGATGCAGATGATGGATTTTTTTTTCGATTCCCATAAAAAAAATTGCCATATAAATATACACGAAGTTTTCGTTTATACTTTCAAATATGCACTTGCTGCTAAACCAGTCCGGATTCTCTCGGCATACTCACCGGTGAATTTGTCAATCTTTTCATTGTCATTCTTCTCAGTGGCAATTGCTGCTCTATGCAGGTAAAATGGTGCCACTTCTTGTCTAACTTGTTCAGGAATCTTGGACAGTCTTCTTGTTTCTCTATTCATGATCACCAAGTACTACAAGAACACCATGCATGTTTGAAAAATTAAGCAACAAAAGGGCAAATAATCTACGGTAGGTAAAAAAAAAGTGAAAAATTCTTTACTGGAAGTATCGCAAGATCTTTATAAGATTATGTCAAATTTGCATTTTTTTTTTTTTTGGTTATCGGCCAATAATGCTATTTAGTCCAACGGGCATTTATTTTTACTACTTACATTTGGTAGACAATCCATGGAGATGAAAAGGGTTTTTATTTTTAATTTGATTCTCATGATGTTAAAAATATTTCAAAAAAGAAAAAAAGAAAAAAAATGTTTCGCCTTGTTGCTTTAGTTATGATTTCTCTGGTATGGTTGTCACGGATTATCCAGTCTCTACGCATTCGAGTTTTCCCCTCTGCATCCACCCAAGTATCAATCTCAACTGCATCTCCCCTGTCACACACATTTATAAATATGCATGTTTAGGTGTATCTATACTTCCATTTTTCAAAATATTATTCTTTTTGTTGCTCATTAATGATGGGGATTTATCTCCCACATTGATCCCATTCACCTTCCTTCCATTGATGTTGCCCACACTTTTTGGACTCCTACCAATTGCCATCGCCAAAAAGCGTCGTCGTTTCAACTCAACTGTGGCATTGTTCTTCTCATCCTTGAGCAATTTCCTTGGAATATTGAGCAATCTTAAACTAGCTCTTTCTGCCATTGATGCCATTGCAAAGTCTTATATTGGGTTTATAATGACATAAAATTTAAGGAGATCCCAAAAAATTTAAGATGAAAAGATCAATCAAGGTCTAGTGAAAGCTTCTAGTTCATGTTGCTTTGTTGAAGAAAGAAAACAAATTTGTGGAACGTTAGTGGTGGTAACCACCAAATTAGGAGAAGCAATTAGAGAGTTTTTTTAAGGCAAAGAGTGGAGGCAAGTGAAAATTTTCTTGGAAAAACTTTTGTGGGTCAAAATTTGTTGATTAAAGGATATTAGATTTTCTGCTCAACCACTTCTAATGGGTGGGGGAGAAATGAGGATGTCAGCTATTATAGCTAGCTTACACGCAAATGGAGAGAAATGTAGTTTGCCCTATATGCAAGGTAAAAAACAGTAGAGTTGTTAATTACTCTTTTGAATTATAGAGTTGCATTAGGATCACCTCTACTCAGTTTTAGGGCCAAATTTTGGGCTTGTGCTAGGCAAAAAGGCAATTTAAAATTGAGAAAACTACATAAAATACCTTTAAAATACACTATTTATTAAAACTGCTATCTTTTTATTTTTTAAAACTGTTTCTTTTCTGATTTTATTTTTATAATATTATAATTACATATTTTCTAATTTACCCATTATAATTCACTCCAAAAAATAAAACCCTAATTCTCTCTATTTAACTCTCCCTTTCCTCTCTTTCTGTCAGCCTCCATCACTCTTTCTCTCGTCTCTCTTTCTCTCAGCCTCCCCCCCACTTTCTCTTAAATAAAAAAACCAGCTGTTGTAGTCATCTTCCTTGGCACTGGCATTGACGAAGATGATCCCACTGGAGCTGCAACCTCGGCATCGGCATAAGCGAAGATGATCCCGCCTAAGCTCTAAGACCAACAACACCACCATTTCCAACCGCTTCTCCTCCTTCGACGATAACTCTTGTGTTGCAAGGGTTTGATCTCCGATCTCCACGATAGATCTCTAATCTCTGATCTTAATGTTTTTTAAGTTTTATTTTAAATTAAGAAAGGTATAAAAAGAATAATTTTTAAAAAATTATTACACTAATTTAAAAAAAAAAAGTTTCAAGAAATTATTATTATGTTTTAAATTTAATGAAAAGAAAAATTATGTTTTAAAGGAAAATTATTCTGCAAAACTAAGTACCTTGTTTTAATTATTGATGAGTTGGTGTTTTACCAATGATTTGATATTCTTTTACTTGAACTTTTGTTAGTTTTTTAGAGATTTCTATTGTTTATTTTTAGGTGTTTTGTTTGATTTTGCATGTTTAAAGGAAAATGGAGCTCAAAAACTCAATAATTGAGCAAAGAAGAATTTCCAATGTCGTCGCCATGGAAATAGGCACCACGGCCCCACTGAGCACATCAACACATATTCAAACTCTAGGACGAGGGGTTGTAGCCTCGTGGAGTCACGCTGCAGCAAGCATTGAGTTGAGATTTTCCGCTCAGTGCTTGGCACGACGACGACCAAAGGCTAGCGCCACGACATTACTTTGAATTCCAGCATGATTGTTTGCTTGGCGCTGCGACGCTAGAAGGTGAAGCCATGCTTTTAGAGAACTTTTTACGAAAAGTCTTATTTTGGGCTTATTTGACCTAGTTTCGTCCCTAGAGTATATATAGCTCACATTAGGTTTTTTAGGTATTCTTAGACTCAGAAAAAAGGGAGAGAACGACTGGCGAAGGAGAAGACGATGCTATCAGGAACATATTTGGCTTTAATTTCATCAACTAATTTTCTTCTTTCTCCTTTTCTCATGTTTAAGAATTTCTTGATATTTTGAATATTTTATCAATGCAATCGATGAATTATTTTTCCTAGTTGAGTGTTCTTCACTATTCTTAATGCTTCTAATTAACTAGCAACTAATTATATGAATTGCTTATTCATAATGAAATCGGAAGGAGATTTATATTTTTTGATCATTGTATTGAATGCCATAGATTGCATGTAAGATAGGAATATATTTACATGGTTTGTGTGGTAGCTACATGAAAATCCATGAAACTTAATGAATTTTTAATTGTTATAATTCACATAGAAATATAGTGGGTTAGCAGTTAAGGGGATTTTTAGTATAACCCGAAGGGGAGCATTGAATAATTTATGGGATTCTCGACTATTAACTAGAAGAATAATTTGAGGTTGTATTTTTAAATAATCCAAGGCAGAATGGTTCTTTGAAATGGGAAACCCTAGAGCTTAACAATATTGAATTTTTCTTAGTTTAATAATTGCTTTCATTTTTGTTTGATTGTCTTTGTTTTATTTTTATAAAAAATTCTTATCTTTTAATTTGCTCGAATAAAGTTAGAATTGACGTAAGTCCTTGTGGGACAATTCTTGGTTTTACAAACCTTATTACTTGACAACGATAATGTGCACTTGCATTTGCAAAAAATCATATGAATTATGTTTAAGTATTAAAATTATGTGGTTAAGTAACAACCACCTAGATAGCGTCGCTACACTCCATCAATCCAAAAACTAAATTTGTAAAATAAATTAATACATTAAACTACTAACAAGGTTGTTCCTTTCTTTGCATATACTTTACATAACTCCTTGCCAACTTCCTCATTATATAAATACACATATAAACCCCAGACTTGGGGGTTAATTTTAACACCCCCACCCGCCCCCCACCCCCATACAATATCCCCATAACCATCCTATTACGGGCGGGTACTCTTTCCTAGGATAAGAATGTCATCCCTATCTTTGACGCTAATAGGAAAAAAAATACCTTATGAAACGCTTTTTTATTTCCTCTTTTAACCTTTTATGACAAATAACAAATTAAAAATTTCATTGAGTGTTTGGGAGAAGATTTCAAACTAATGGTTTGAATTGCTTTGGTTAAAAACACTATGGCTGCTAAGAGCTATTCATTATAGCTGGTTTTTACTTTATGTTGTAGCTGTTGAGAACGTTACATTATAGATGGTTCAAATGAGAGAATTCAAACCACTATGTCAAATAAAATATTAATTTTTTTTTTGAAATCAAAAGGCTATTTTCCATACACTATTCAAATAGTTATTAAAAGTTCTGAGTTATTTTTATTCTTCTACAATTTAAAAGCAAATGCAAAAACTATCACAAGCTAGGCATCCTTCTAAGCACAAGGAATGGGTTGGCCTCAACGAAAATTTATGGTATGTAAACTTTAAGTTGAGTTAATTAGACCCAGTATGACTTCTAAAGGCTCTTTATGTACTTATACCATTTCCTAACATAAATTTGAAAATATTATTTTTAAACACAAAAAGTCAATTTTACGCTCTATTATAATAACCTATACTTTATTCTCTACAATTATATTTCATCCTTTTTAAAATCACGTTAATTCAATCACACTTTCATCTCTTTCAACTAATTAATCTGGCTTTGAGCCTGCAAAAGTATAGTTGTCAAATTGACCAAGTCCCACTAGGACCCACATTAAGATAAGATTATCAAGTATTGCTGAAGGAAAACAAGATTATCAAACGATAACAAATGATCACAAGATAAAATCAGGAGTCATGTCTTATTTGTCCAAAGGCATTATATCAGTCCTTGTAACGAGAAACCGGCCTAATATACTTGGACCCATTATCTCGAGGCACGTGTCACCGACCTTCTTACCACTAAAGAACATGAAGAAGTGCAAAGCACCAAAAGGGCCATTCCATTAATGAAGTGTCAGTCTTTGCTAATTTCCCTTGAGCCTAGATTATTGGTCTGCTCTGGACTTCGACACGTTTAAGGCAGAATCCGATACTGGCTCCAATGTTGCCACGTGTCCAACCTTTTCAAATATAAGTAGGGTCCTCTCCAAATGTTCCAAACTTTGTCCTCAGTTTCGTTGCCTGTGAATCCTGTTACCTTCTTACCAGCTTTCTTCTACATCACCCAATCTCCCTTCACTGTTTTTGCTTTGAAATCATGGGAAAATTCTGGACTTTCCTCACCCAAGTCCACTCACTGGCTGGGTATTTAAAACTTCTTTCTTTCTTTATTTTTTTAAATAATTTTCATGAACTCGTTATTTTTGTTTCCCAAAATATTGGGCTGATTTTATTTTTTTATTTTATTTTTTTGCAGGCCTAGTTTGACATTGCTTTACCCCTTGTAAGCAAAACAACAACTATTATTACTACTACTATTTTAGTATTTTGCTTTTCTTTAAGTTTTTTTTTTTGGATATTCTTGTATTATCTTGATGATTATATATATATATATATATATATATATTTTAAAAAGGTATGCGTCTATTGTGGCCATAGAGAGCACATCAAAGCTAGACGATGAGCAGTGGCTGGCTTATTGGATCTTGTACTCTTTCCTCACTCTTGTGGAAATGGTGCTTCAACCAGCTCTAGAATGGTAAGAAAGAAAAAAACTTTCAGGAGTTCATAATTTTCTTAATCTTGTTTAAGGGGGGAAAAGGGTATTTAGAGATATTCACTCTTGTTTCTTAATCTTTTTGTCTTGTAGGATTCCAATATGGTATGATGTGAAGTTGGTGTTTGTGGCATGGTTGGTTCTTCCGCAGTTCAAAGGGGCAGCTTTCTTGTATGAGAGATTTGTGAGAGAGCAAATCAAGAAGTATGAAGGGCATAGCCCTCACCACAAGTCCCCCGATGTGAAGGGAAAGAACAAGTTTGTGGATTTCATCACTCCCAAGAAAGTGTGTTTTATGACTTCTAATTCGTCTCTTGCTTGTGTGCATTGATATTTACATCTCCCAGTTAGCACTTTTTTTAACCCTTTGATTTAATTGTATGATTATTAATTTTTTTAGTCCATTTGGGCATGACAGGGTGAGCATGAAGCTTCTTAAGAAGACAAAACTAGCTCCCCAAGGATCTTGATCTTCCCATTCAAGACTTTGAACTCACTCATGTTCTTTTCCTTTTTCTTTTCCCACCTTTTTTTTTCCTTAGTCCATGTTTACTTACTTGGTCGGTTGTAAATTAAGCTTTAATTATGCACAAGTTACTCCTTGTAAGGCTTTTGTGATCCTTCATCAGCTACTTTAATATCAGCCACATGTAAATTAAGGCCACAAATTTATAGCCTTTTTACTTTGTTGAAAATATTGAGTTTTTGTTGCTTGTTACGCACGTAAGGGGACTATGACGAAATACTTCACCGCCTAATCCTATCCTAATCCTACTGCTTTAGAATCATATTGAAAGGGTGTCTGTGTTTAGCATTTTAGTTTCAACCTATCTATTACAGTTGTTAACAGTATTAATAAGGTAAAGCATTACAATTGTTAACAATGTTAATGGTGTAAAGCTTTTAATAGCTACAATAAAAAATAAAAAATTGTTACAATATAAAGTAAAAAATTATTACAGTATAAAGTTTTTATATGTTATAATTTTTAAACTTAAAACATCACTTACAACCAATGATGAAAACATTGATATCGGTGGAAGTATTGGCATTTTAATTTTACAAAAATTTTATAAAAAATATTGATATCAGTAGGAATATTGGCACTTTATTTTATAAAAATATCAGAGAATATCAATATTGATGGAAATTTTATAAAAAAATTTACAAAAATTTTATATTATATATACTTATAATATTTTAAGATACAATAAACATTAAAAAGAAACATAAATATGAAAATTTTATAAAAAAAATTATGAAAAATTTTATATTAAGTATACCTATAATATTTTAAGATACAATAGACATTAAAAAAAAGCCATAAACAAACATGTCTTACATAATAAACTTCATGCATATTAAAAAGAAGGTCTGTGAGACTCAAACATAGTTTAGATTCTATTTCGATTCAAACAAGATTAGTGTCACGACATATTATTTGAGTAGCATTGAATATAGTTATAAATATGCCACATGAAAGTTTGTTATTTTTTTCACTATATTTTCATGAAAGGAAAACTATTTTTTCACTGTATTTTCATGAAAGGAAAACTATGTTCTTCTAATTGTTTGCCTGATATAGTAATAATATGGTCGGATGAGGATAATTAAAAATATATAACCGTTATAGTTTTTAAAGTCCTAATTGTATGGATAATAAGCATGGAGAGTTTCATTAGAGGAACTGCTATTATTGGATCTTAAATTCATTGATTGTGAACTTATAAAATATTTTCATCTAATATTGGCATTCTTAATGTTTATAGGATAAATATTTATTTATTAAAAGTATAAAATACTGGTAGATTATTTAAAGAAAAAAATTCATTAAATTTTGTAATTTATGATATTATTGAATTTTGGTTGAAATTTTCACAATATGTGCTAAAACTTTGTATAAAATACACTACAGATTTTCGATATCGATATTATTACCGATATTTATTAATATTTTTTTAATATTTTGTCGAAATCAATATTATAGTATAAAGATATTTCGATACCTAAAAATTTTTAAAATTTTCATCAATATTTTTAAAATTTCGTTGATATTTACGTTCATGGTTACAATTAAAGTTTCCAAGGCAAATTTAATCTTTCAAGTCTAATTAAGTCATTTAATAAGATTCTGCAAGGACTTAAGGTGGCCACGAATTGAGGAAACTGTTTCGACTAAAAGCTAATAATTATTATGAGAGAATTCTAAGCAGATTATAAAATTCAACACCTAGATATTTACTCTTTTTTAACCCCTAGCCTAAAATTATTTTCGTAGGCTTTAGCCAACCAGGATTGAAAATGGAAAAAGAAGAGGGGAAAATTAGGCTTAGTTGGCAAACAGATGTCATGATTTCTCCAAGATTATAGAGAACTTCTGCAAGAGGGGATTTCAGGTGGTGTTAAGCCAAGATCACCAAGTACTGCATGCAGCAAAAAGAGTACAAGTACTACATAATCAATTATAAATAAGAGCGGTAACAGATGATAAAGAAAAAAAATTTAAAAAATAATAGTTTAAACTAATTAATTTAAAACATTATAATATATAAAAATTTTATATTGTATCTTATTTTTATTTATATCATATTACATAAAAATTTTGCATCAAACACCTGTTATTATCGCGAATATTGAAGGGTTTATCACTACGCTAGTGGCAATCTAATTGACCAGGCTCAACCAATACATGTGGACCAATAATAGAAGGCCAGAGATGAGCTTACGAAAAGGCCCTTTTGGATTCGGAGGCCCCACTGAAAATTTACTATACAGTTGGTTTCTCTCGGTACATTTTTTATTATGACCCTTGTTTGTTTTTTATTATTAATTTTTTAGGTTAATTGTACTTTTGACTTTAAGATATTAATTGTCTCACTTTGATCTTTTTTAAAGTTACAAGTGACACATCAATAGCCCCGAGTTTTAAAATATTATGCTAATGGTAGTTTTATAATAGAAACATTAAAAATGTATAGATTTTATTAGGTAAGCTATACATGATTTGATTTAAACACATGTCTAAATCAAACTATTTAAAAGTAATTTTATTATATTACCTCCTATTAATGAATTACATAAGCCTCATATGATAAATCTATAACATTAGTCTAACATTTAAAAAATTGAGAAACTATTAATGTGTTAGTTGAAAATTTTAAAATCAAAATAAGACATTGTTATTTCTTTAAGAGTCAAAAATGAGATTAACGGTTTTGTCCCCCCAATGATCATCATTTGCCAAAACAATAATAAAACAGCACCATCATCAGGCGACTTTTGGAAATCAACCATAGGACGGGACTTGCGCTCCATTTCTTTTTGACAATCATACCACCTTTTGCAAGATTTTGGCAGACAAAAGTGGTAATCTCTTTGAAGGATGAGACTGGTATATGCAAGAAATGTCTAAAAGGCAAGAAATTTGTGCTTGGTTACTAGTCTGTCTTGGCAGCAAATATTCACACTTTACTTATTAGACAACTTTGCAACGATATGTGGGAATCTCTCTGTATTAGATGGAACACATGAGCGTATCTTTTTGTGATGAGCATATCATTTTGTAAGGAGCAATGCTATACACGTCACCACTGAAATCATCACCATCTCAGGTAGAATAGTTAAGATAAAAAGAAAAATACTTAAGAGTACCACTGGTACCAAACACCATCACCAATAAGAATTAGACGCCACTTGTAAGTCTCATATTGTGGAACTCACCTTCTATTAGTGGATGGTTGTTAGCATCACCGGTGTCTAATAGCAATGCTAAAAGAGTGAGTGGATGAAGAGAATGAGAAAATAAAATAAAATAAAATAAATAAACAAGAGAGATTTACAGGCAAAAATGTTGTTAAATCATGGTCACGAGCTATGATTGACAGTGGGCTCTATATGTGACGACCCGTCTTTTCGGACAGTCATTTAACTTACTTAAAACATCATTACTTAACAGTAATCTTACTTACTTAGTAAGAAAAATACTGAAATAATTTTTTTTTCCTTTAACATCCTTTAAAACTTTCTTTAGAACTGTTGCGACCTCTGTCACCATTCAAGTTGAGTCACTGCTCAACACTTGACTTTAAAACCATTTCAAATCATTTCTTAAAACTTATTAAGAAACATTTATTAAATTATAGCTTAAAATTTTACTTTATAATTTTACAAAACATTTCGTCCAATGTATCTTAAAACTTTTGAAAATATTTCTTAAATCTATGATTTTTTTAAAACTTTGAAAACACTATATTAAATAGTGAAAAATATTTCTTTTCAACAACGGAAACTTATTGTGGAGGTATCCACACCCAAATCTTCGCATATGTTCTCCGCAGCACCTAGCTCTTCTGACGGGTCCTACTGGTTGTCCACAAAACTTCATACAGCATGAAGAAACTTTTAATAAGCTTTCGCTCAGTAAATTCAAACATAAGCTCATAAACCATTTAAAACATGCTTTAAAAACTTTTCTCACAAAAACCTTTCTCTTAAAACGTTTTTCAAAAAATGTTTTCCATAAACATTTTTGAAAACGTTTTTCATAAACGCTTATCATAAAACATTTCTAAAACGTTTCTCATAAACAATTTTTGTAACATTTTTCATAAAATATTTAACATAAAACAATCCTCATATTACTCTTCATAACGTCATTTATGTTTTCATAAACACTTAATATAAAACATTCCTTAGAATGTTTTCCATAGCATATAAATGTTTCATAACAAGGAAAATCAATAATGTATGTTTTCATTTATGTTCAATTATGAACTTCAATTATGAGCATTTTATGAACATTCTTTTCTTACTTTAACTTTCTACCTTTGTTTTTTAACTTTCCTTATCTTACTTTAACTTTTTATCCTTGTTCTTTATCTTTCCTTATCTTACTTTAGTGTTCGTATCAACATCATTAATCATGAGATCATAAACGTGATGCTTCCCTTGCGAAAGACTTGTGACCATCGAACATCAATGTCATGTACCTCACATCTAGGAGGTCTAACTTTAACTTTACTTTCATTACCTCATAACAAGGAGGCTGGTGCGATACTTTCTTTTTATCTTTACATTACCTTCTTATTAACTTTAGTGAGCATTTCAAATGCAATCACATCATGTGCAATACACTTACAAGTCATCGCTTGTACTGTAAAATCTATTGCATAACAAATGCAACTTATTGCATAACAAATGCATCATATAACGCAATTATATTTTGCAAATCATAACTTTTATTCTGAAACCTATTGCATAACAAATGCAACTTATTGCATAACAAATGCATCATAAAATTTATAACTTAAGCTATAAAATATTATGCATTATCAAAATACAAAAAATAGTTTAAATACTTTGAAAATCATAACTTGAACTTTTAAAAACATTATGCATATCAATATGCAAATAGACTTTAAACATAACAGTTGCAAATTCATTGCAAATCTTCTTTTGTACTTTAAAACTTTTTGCATAATAAATGCAAACATACTTTAAAAGAAACTTGCATAATAATTGCAAACTCATTTTCAAACGTATACATAAATATTTAAAAATCATTTACTTCATGTTGTAGGTGAAGTTTGAACTTACCCGGACTATGCTTTAGCGTTCTCTATTCCATTCCTGTCTCATTCCTTTTCCTTCCATTATTCAGCTTCTGTGTCCTGATCATACGACACCTGACTAATTAGCTAACTTTTATTATCAATCTGCTCGATTGATAACATAACTTAAACATTAAACATTCATTCGTTCTTAAATTCCCTGTCCCATGTGACGGTTTCGTTACTTAACATATTATGAAACATTTTTTGTCTAAGAATGTTATGTTAATTTGAAGTGTTCAACTCCGTTTTAGCCGTTTACCTTGAAAATGACGTACCCCAAACGGGTTTTTCGTCCACTTCACAACTCTATTAAACCTATAGCTTAACTTTAACGTTTCATTTCTTACATGTTGTGGAAAATTTTTTGCTAAGGAACGTTTTCCGATATCAGGCGTTTCGAGTCTGTTTTGGCCTTTTTTATAAAATGACCATTTTGCCCCTAACGTTTTTCTTTCATTCTTTTCTTGACTAAACTTTAATTTCTTAAAAACTTAGCATCTATGATACTTACTGCCTACAGCAGTGTAAGAAACCAACGTTCCCTAGTGAAAACCTAGTTTTCACACAATTTATGGTTTTGGCCCGAAACACAAAAATATTTACATTTTTGCCCCTAGAACCAAAAATAATCTTTTTAAACCATTAGCCCCCATTTTTCAAGAGGATCAAATTTTCTTAGAGTACCTTACCCAAATTCCTCTTGTAAAAGGACATTTTTGCTCCTTAAAATTTTTTCCAACTTTAACAAATTTTGTAAAATACATAACTCCTAAACGAAGCAGAATTTTAAGAAACTATTCACATTGTCCTAACAGTTTCGACGAGTTCTACAACTTTTATGTTTTAACTTTCTTCAAATTCTAACGTTTAAGGAGACTTTTTGGTTGATTTTTAAATCTGTTGAGTATTCCTTTTTTTCTTTGCAATTTAGTCCTTTTTTGGAATTTCACTAAAACCCTTACTTTCTTCTTTCCATCATCATCACCATCAACATATAACATGAAATAACCATACCATAATGTCCATTTTACATGCCATGGTTTAAACCTTTCACCAAACACTTAACATGCAAAATAAAACATAAACTTTCAAGTATAAAATTGAGAATTTTACCTAAACTTCACCAAGCCTTTTGATCCTCCTTTGCTAGGCTTAAAACCTTGTTTTGCCCTTTCCATAAAAACCATGGCAAAACCTCATGAAAACCCCATCCAAAGTTCAAGTGAAATATCAAAATTTCTAAGAAAAAGCTTGAACTTTACCTTGAAAACTCTTCAATCTTCATCTTCTTCACTTAAACTTGTTTTCATACATAATTTGGAGGCTAGAGATTTACCAAAAATTTGAGAGAGAAGGCCTAAGGGGGAGTGGTTTTTTCCATGGAGGAATATGGAACATTTTTTTTCATTTTCTTTCTTTCTTTCTTTCCTTTCCTTTTCTTCCTTCCTTTGCACGTTTCTCTCTCTTCTTCTTCTTTTTTCTTTTCACGTTGGAGACCAATATATATATGGTCTCTTATATCATAAGTAATTCACCTTTTTTTTCTTTTTCTTTTTCTTTTTTTTTTTTAAAAAGGTGATGAGTCACCTAGTAATCAATTAGGTTACTTTGGGTGGCCAAATGTGATTGGGCCACATTTCATAGTGTGGTGGCTCAATCAAAACTTTCAAAGTGTCCACTAAACTTTTTACGCAATCCAAGTTTATACTGACATTATTTTTCCTATACTGTCCGTGTTGAGGGTAAGCTCGACGCCACCACCAAGGACATTGACTTTGGTGATCGGCAATTATGCTCGGCAGACTTTAGGAAGCTTATTGCCAGTCCCCGGCACTTTAGACCTTTTCCTGAGGTTCCTCTCAGGAATCCAAGGGCACGCCCTAAGAAGGCTGCTACCTCGGGATGTACGGTAGCTCGGGTCGGACTGCGTTGCTCATACATATAGGCTGCTACCTGCCCTTGTGGGCCAACACCAGGCAAATGGGCTGCCGTCCGATAGAGTCCAATCCATTGGACGATGGGTGCGACACTTGTTACCTATTGCCTGACACACTTTGATGTGACACCCGGCTGATGGGTAAAACCCATCTTGCACCCGATCTAAGTGGTGGCCTATAAATAGGATGCATTTATGACATTCTAGAGAGAGAAACATCTTCACACCTAACTAGCTGTCGACTCCTGCCGAGCAACACCTGCCTTGAGCCACAGAGAGCCATTGTCTATTGACTGACCCCATTATCTCCGTACCAACCCTCTTACAAATACACACTCTCAGTTAGGGGCGAGCCTAAGAAGAGGTTAGAACGTGTGCAGCCGCACGTGGGTGTTGATCCGACGTCGGACTACAGTAAGCATCAACATTTTGGCGCTAGAAGGAGGGCATCCTACGCCTTTATCCTCACTTCAGCTACATCACTTTCGACTCCCGAGATGACAATTCGGGGTAACGCCAGGGATGAGACAGCCCGACCGGAGGGGTCGGGCGAGGCGAGAAACAGGCAACCAGCCACAGGCCGGCCCAGGGGCCGTCCTCAGACCGCGAGATCCCGGTCCGGGGGGCAAGGAAGTACGGCTAGGGCAGAGCCGGTGCATGCCCCTGCCGCCCAGGATCCGATCCGAGAGTTAACAGATGCGGTCCGGATCTTAACTCAACAGCTCGCACAAGCTCAGCGGCAAGCTGCATCAGCTCTGCTGCCCCCGGCCCAAGATGACCAGATCGAAGGTCGGGCTGAGCGAAGTGCAACAAACCCACAACGAAGTCAATCCGAGCAGTCTGCAGGATCCATCAGGGGAATCCCAGCTGACAATAGACTAGTTCGGGATCACCGTGTGGGACGTCAAGCGGACCGTGCCCCTTCACCACAAGGTTCCCGAGCCTCGGTGTTTGACCGGCTCGGGTCCCAAGGAATAAACAGAAATCGACGCGCCAGAGCTGGAGGCCGTGTTGGGGGCGGAGTACCCTATCGGGTCGAACTGCCTGAAGACACCAATAGCCGCCAGTTCCGGGCACTGCAGCGACAGATTAACGAGATCTGAAATTGTAGATTTGGTCTAGATGAGACAAGAGCTCAGGACCCGCCTTTTCTGGATAGCATTATGTGGGCACCCATGTCGTCAAAGTTCAAGGTCCCGCAGATCAAGTCTTATGATGGGACCACTGATGCTGATGAGCATGTCGAACTCTTTCGGGGGCACATGCTACTGTAGAATGCCAGCGATGCGGCGATATGCAAAGCCTTCCCACTCACTCTCACGGGCCCCACCCGACAGTGGTTCCGGCGACTCAAACCTGGGTCAATTCCTTCTTTTCGACATCTGGCCGATGCCTTCTCCTCCGCATTCTCCACTACTAAGACGCGAAGAAAAGAAATAACTTGCATGTACGTCGTTAAGCAGGGAGACGGCAGCGTCAAAGATTACATTAACCGGTTTACCCGGGCAGCTCTCGAGGTCAAGCACGTCGAAGACGAGACCCTCAAACATATTTTTGTAGGGGGCCTCCGAGACGAGAAGCTGACATGGTCCTTGGCCTTCGAGCAGCCGAGCACGTTCTCGCAAATGCTCGGGTACGCCCAGAGACACGCGGACGCTGCAGAGTACATGAAGAGCCGCCGAGAAGAGGCTGGCCCGAGCGAAACAAAGAAGGACAAGAAGCAGAAAAAGGCGCCGGAACAGAGCAGCGCCGAGCAGGCCAAGAAACAGAAGAAAGAGAAAGCCGATAAGCCAAAGGGGCCGACTGGTAAATTCCAAAACTACACACCTTTGGTGGCGACCATTGATGAGGTGCTCGCCCAGGTTGGTGATAAGAATTTGCTAACACCACCGCCCAAGCTCCGAGGCAGTAGGGTGAAGCGCAATCAATCGAAGTTCTGTGAATTTCATAAGGATGTAGGGCATACTACTAGAGAATGCATTCAGTTAAAGGACCAGATTGAAAGATTGGTCCGAGATGGACTTTTACAGGAGTTCGTCGAGCGGGTTATAACCTCGAGGACCTCCTCTGGAAGGAACGATTCGTCGAGCCGAGACGTACAGAACCGACCAAGGACCGACGGTGGGAACGCCTCGGATCTCCCGAATATTGTTCACACGATATTCGGTGGGCCTGTTACTGGGGACACGTCGAGTGGGCGTCGATCCTACGTCAAAGAAGCCCGACAGGTCGAATGGGGTGAGTTCATCAATGTGTCCGAGCACATCAACAAGATATGCCGTCAAGAGGACACCCCGATTACTTTCACTGAAGAGGAAGCGGATCGATTGATGCATCCTCACAACGATGCTTTGGTATGCGAACTGCCGATTGCCAACAATATAGTGCAGCGTGTCTTAATCGACAATGACAGTTCGGCAGATATCCTCTTTAAACAAGCATTCGACAAGTTGAAGATAAGCAACGCCCCATTAGTCCCGGTTCGGACCCCACTCTTTGGTTTCGTAGGCGAATGTGTCCGGGCAACCGGGAAGGTCAGTCTCCTGGTGACTTTCGGAGAAGGGGCTGCAAGGGTCACTCGGGTAGTCGACTTTTTAGTTGTCGACAAACCCTCCCAGTACAACATCATCATTGGTCGGCCGACGCTAAACGGACTGAAGGCCGTCGTTTCAACGTATCATCTGACGATGAAGTTCTCGACCGACGGTGGCGTTGGAGTGATCCGCTCATCCCAGACGGACTCCCGAGCTTGCTACGCAAACGCTATCTGAACAGCCTCGGCTCAGCAGCTTGGAGTCCTGGCCGTCTATTCGGTCGACGAGACCGATCTCCCAACTGACCCGACACCTAAGATGCTGGCAGACCTTGATCCCAGGTTGCCCGAGGAGGAGGTAAGGGGTACCCCGGTCGAGGACTTAGTGTCGTTCTCCCTGGACCCTGAAAGGCTTGAACGCACAGTCCAACTCGGGTCATAGTTACAGCCTGAGATCTGGGCCGACCTGGAGTCGCTTCCTTCCGAATACCGAGACGTTTTTGCATGGTCCCTTGAGGACATGCCCGGCATTGATCCGAGCGTCATCAGTCATCGGCTCAACGTCCAACCTGGTCACAGGCCGGTGATACAAAAACGAAGGGCCTTTAACCCGGAAAGATATGCTGCAATCAATAATGAAGTCCAGAAACTCCTGAAGGCTGGGTTCATCAGGGAGGTCAAATACCCAGAATGGTTAGCGAACGTTGTCCTCGTCAAGAAGGCGAATGGTAAATGGCGGGTCTGCATTGACTATACTGATCTCAATAAAGCCTGCCCAAAAGATTGCTTTCCACTTCCTCGGATAAACCAGCTCGTTGATGCTACAGCCGGGCACGAGCTTTTAAGTTTTATGGACGCATACTCCGGGTATAATCAGAGAAGGATGATCGAGGAAGACCAAGTTAAAACCTCATTTGTCACCGACCAGGGCTTGTATTGTTACGTTGTAATGCCGTTTGGCCTCAAGAACGCTGGGGCCACTTATCAACGCCTCGTTAACAAGATGTTTGCTCGGCTGATCGGAAAAACCATGGAGGTCTACGTGGACGACATGTTGGTAAAATCTGTCCAAGCGGAGGACCACATGGCTGACCTCCGAGCTAGCTTTGACATTCTCCGGGAATATGGGATGAAACTCAACCCGACGAAATGCGCTTTTGGCGTTAGCTCAGGCAAGTTCCTCAGATTTTTAGTCAATCAACGAGGAATTGACGTCAACCCAGCGAAAGCCCAAGCAATTATTGACATGCATTCTCCTCAGACGGTGAAGGATGTGCAAAGGCTTACTGGCATGGTAGCTACTCTGTCAAGATTTTTTTCCCGGGCTACCGACAAGTGTCACCTTTTTTTCAAGACACTTAAGGGGAGGTTTGAGTGGAGCAGGGAGTGTGAGGAAGCTTTTCAAAGCCTAAAGACTTACCTAGCCACACCCTCGCTCCTGTCCAAACCTTTGCCCGGTGAAGTTCTAACTGTCTATTTAGCCGTGTCAGAGAAAGTTGTTAGCTCGATCTTGGTCCGAGACGAAGACGGGATCCAGAGACCAGTTTACTATACCAGCCACGCATTCTGAGGTACCGAGGAGCGGTATCCACCGCTGGAGAAGCTGGCCTTCGCCTTAATCACGTCGGTCCGGAAGCTGCAGCCATATTACCGGGGCCACACCGTCAGAGTCCCGACCAAGTTCCCACTACGGCAAGTTTTGCAGAGTCTGGAGATATCAGGCCGAATGGCCAAGTGGTCGGTTGAGCTGGGCCAATATGATGTGCATTTCGTGCCGAGAACGGCAATAAAAGCTCAAGTCCTGGCAAATTTCATCGCCGAATTTACAGAGGCCGGCAAGGCAACTCCACAAGTCGAGAAGTCACCCGTTGAAGAGCCTGAAACAGCGGAATGTAGTGAACAAGGCCCTTCCCTGGAGCCGAACTGGAAGCTACACGTCGACGGCTCTACCTGCGTTGACGGGTCGGGTGCCGGGCTGATCCTAGCGAGCCTGGATGGGTACAAGGTCATCTATGCCCTCCGATTCGATTTCAAAGCTTCTAACAACGAAGCGGAGTACGAAGCTTTGCTTGCCGGACTACGAATCGCCCGAGATCTCAGCATCGATCACCTCACTATCTACAGTGACTCAATGCTGGTGGTACAACAGGTCACTGGAGAATTTCAGGCCCGGACGGACTCAATGGTGGCGTATCTAAAGGAGGCGAAACGACTGCTTGGGCAATTTAAGTCCTATTCCTTTAAGCAGATTCCTCGGTCTGAAAACACAGAAGCCGATGTCCTAGCCCGACTGGCTTCTGGATTGGGTGGTCATGAGTTGACGTCGGTTTCCATTGAAAGACTGCCCGAGCCAAGCATAGTAAAGGAGGTCATGAGCATGGCCGAGGAGCCGACATGTACCTGGATGGACCCGATCATCCGATACCTGACTATAGCTGAGTTACCCGACGACCGAGAAGAAGCACGTTGGGTACGTAACAGCTCGGCCCGGTATTCGATGATTGGAGAAAAGTTGTACCGACGAGGCTACACTATGCCATGCTTGAGATGCTTGGACCCCAAGGAGGCCGAATATGTAATGAGCGAGATCCACGAAGGCCTATGTGGCAATCATTCCAGAGGACGCTCCTTGGCCCAAAAGTGCCTTCGGCAGGGGTATTACTTGCCTACCATGCAGCAAGACTGCGGGAACTTTGCTCGAAAATGCCTCAAATGCCAGCAATTTGCTAGAATGCTAGGCTCACATGTCGAGCCTCTCAATCCAGTGACCTCGGCCTGGCCATTTGCAAAATGGGCCATCAACCTGATCGGGCCTCTCCCGCCGGCCCGCTCGCAGTTCAAATACTGCATAGTGGCCATAGACTATCTGACGAAGTGGATCGAGGTTGAACCCTGCACCAACATAACGGAAGCCAAGTGTACCAACTTTGTATGGAAAATCATCATCTGTCGGTTCAAAATCCCGCACACTATTGTGACTGACAATGCTAAACAGTTTGACTCCTCGAGTCTACGTCATCTATGCGAAAAGCTTGGCATTAAGAAGGTTTTCTCCTCCCCGAGCTATTCGTAGAGTAACGGCCAGGTTGAGGCCGTGAACAAGACAATTAAGGATAACCTGAAGAAAAAACTCAAGGGGCTCAAGGGTGCGTGGATTGACGAGCTATCCCAAGTGCTCTGGGCATACCGGACAACTACCTGAGCTGCGACTGGCGAGACACCGTTCTCCTTGGTCTACAGGGCAAAGGCTGTCATTCCAGCCGAAGTAGGATTACCGAGCTTAAGGGTTGAGCGATACGAAAAGGCTCTGAACGAGGAGCTCATCTTGACCGAGCTTGATCTACTAGAAGAAAAAAGGAACAGAGCGTCAATAGGTAACGCAGCTCGAAACCAGGTTGTAGCTCGGTATTACAATAAAAGGGTACAGCCAAGAAGCTTTCAAGTCGGTGACTTAGTGATGAAGAAGGTCACGGTTCAACAGCCCGATCTCGGGTCCTTTGGTCTGAAATGGGAAGGACCGTTTAGAGTCGACGGTATCCTCCGACCAGGCACTTACAGGTTGACCGATACAGAGGAAAATCAGCTCAGGCATCCATAGAATGTCGAGCTCTTAAAAAGGTTCTATTCTTAAAATTCAGAGCCAGACTCCTTTCTCTTTGGCCTCTGGTCACAATTCTTTTGTAACTAGACCTGCTGAGCAGGGCTAGAAAAGTCCATGTAAATATTACATTAATAGAGCAAGACTTCCCAAATATCATTCCACTTGAGTAATGTATTTGAGGGAAAACCTATGTCCAAGATGCCACAACTCCAGCTCGGAAGACAAGATGCTAACTCCCATTCAGGGAGAGTCATCTTTGTTAAACCGGGCAGGGGGGCTGGTCGGTATATCGATCATACGTCTGTCGCTGTACGGACAAGCCTTTAAGTTGCTCGGCACATTTACGTGTCCGACTAGTCCTAGACTTGTCAAGTTTCTTTAAAACTTAAACAAGTCTACGAGGGGCAGCAAAGGTAAGGGTAGTTATACGCCGTTTATATTCCGCCCGACCGAGATCAGAAACCTAAACCTGCTTGGATAACTAAGCAGGTAAGGAGAACTACTCGGAGTAACCGAGAAGGATG
Source organism: Artocarpus heterophyllus (assembly GCA_025403435.1). Classification (NCBI taxonomy): domain Eukaryota; kingdom Viridiplantae; phylum Streptophyta; class Magnoliopsida; order Rosales; family Moraceae; genus Artocarpus; species Artocarpus heterophyllus. The sequence goes on along the minus strand of CM046346.1, from coordinate 3,193,228 downwards.
ACTACTCGGATTAACTCGACAAGGTACTAAACCTACATCCTCCGAGTGACCGAGAAGGATGACCACTCGGATTACTCGAATTAAGTCAGGATAGCTGGTTCCCAACCTGGGATCCTCCTCGAGAAGTGCCTAACTTTGAAAATTACGTGGGATGTAAAATAAAATAAAATTGCACGTAAGAAAACAATGAAGGCAAAACGGTAAATCTTTATTTATTTGGGAGGTACAAGGAAACCGGGCACCTCCTGAGCCCGAATACAAAAAAAAGAAGAAGAAGAGGTTCAATCGGCCTGGGTCTCGTCCCCGGCCGCGTCCTCGTCTCCGTTTCCCTCGACGACCTGCTCATCCCCGTCGTCGTCGCCGTCCACCACGACGACCTCTTCCTCAACACCCTGCTGTTGTTCTGCATCTTCTTGGTCCGGCTCGACGATGACCGACCAGTCGAATCCAACTGCCTCGGGGTGCTTTTCTATCAGATGATCGCGGAGGTCTGTCATGCCATCGTAGTAGAGATCGGCATACGCCGGGGATGTCTTAAACTCCTCGACCAAACTGGCTAAGCGGTCGGGGAGCCCGGCCACAAATTGTTGGTGCTCCGCTTGCAGGGTTGCCAGCTGTCCCTTAAGCTGTGCAGCTTTATCTTTCGCCTCCTGGAGCAGCCTTGACATGCCCTCGGCCTCGGCCCTTGCCTTCCGAGCTTCCTCCTGGGATCGTTTGAAAGACTCTTTGGCTTGATCTAGCTCAATGTTCTTCTCACTGAGCTTCTTGTCAGAGTCCAACTTCTTCATGAGGGTCTTCTTGTGCATCTCTCTCTCTTTGTGGATCTCCTTCATCCCAATGGAGTGCACCATATGCACAACGGCGCTCGACTACGAGAACTAGGACGTCAATCCTCGGCAACATATCTCCAGAAAAGAACTATTGATTAGCTCAGATACTTACAGAAGCAGTGGCTCGAAGGGCCATGTTGCACAAATTTTGGAAGTCCTCACCTTGGATGTTCATGAAGAAGTCATTCGGGGGGGCCAAGTCTCTGAGGCGCTCGAGAAGTATGCCACGGTAGTCCGGACGCCTTCTCTGCAGGTCCTCGGAAGAACCTCTTGCGGCCTCGTCTACTCGAGCGACCTCTAGTGAGACCCTGGTCGACTGTGGCGGAGGTGGTTGAACTTGGACTGATGAGGAGGTCTTTCCGGTGTGGGTTGGGTGCTCGGGCATCGGCGTTCGCTTGCGTTTTTTTCCGACGTCGATTGCCTTGCCCTTGCCGTTTCTCAGGCTTGCCATCTGGGCACGCCTATCAGCACGGGAGGTTGGTGCCGTCATTTCTGCACAAGAAATGCCAAGTCAAAGCAAGATCAGAATAAAAAAGGGGGGGTGATTAAAAATAATGTTCCGGGCGCACCTCCGATCCGGAGTTGGCGAGACGGGTATAGGAGGCTAATCACATCCCCAAGGTCCTTGTCAGCTACAGGTGGCCCCGCATCGAAGGAGCCACTGGACGAGTCCTCGGAATTAGACATAGAAAGCTCCCTCGTCGGCCACCCGGACCGGAAAGTGCTTGGCCCTGGAATGTCCGCGGCATTCGGACGAGCAACTGTAACCTGTTCGGCCTCTCGGGCAGGACGGACAGCTCGGGGAAGGCTGCTAGACTCCCCAAACCAGCCGTAACTAGATAAAGTGTCCTTCCTTAAGAGGAAGGACTGTTGTCTGGATGGCTCCGGTTTCTCGAGCAGCTCATCCACGGCCTCTATCACGCGGCTCAGTGCCCAAGAACACTTGGTCCAAATGTGCCCCTGCTCAAATGACTTCAGCACTTCCTCATCCTCAGGGACGGCTTCACCGGCCAGGGCCAAAAATTTTGCCCCGGCGTAAAACCACTCCTACTTCCATAATTTGTCTGACTGCCGAGGAAGCTTCTTCATCTTGAATACTTGTTTGAAGGCCTCCAGCGGCATCTCGGTACTCCGATGGTACTTCCATAGGATGTACATCCCGATCAGCGACCGATAGCTGTTCGGGTTCAGTTGAGCCGGGCACACGTTAAACTCGTTGACTGCCCGACGGAGGAAGCGGTGCAATTGTAGACGTAGCCCGGCCTTGAAGAACTCGGCGTAGAGCGTGATGAATCCCTTCGGCGCGTCTAAAGGTGAGTCTCCATCACCGGGGACGGCGAGAATCACATCCATTGGGATGCCATACTCAGCGCGTAAGCTCTCTAATCGAGACTCCGTGATGGCGCTCGTATAGCCCGCCGCTGAGGTTTGCCCAGGACGGCTTACCTGATATGCCGTTACACACCGCACGCGGGTGACCTGGATCTCTTGCTCCATCTCTGGCTGCTCTGCCTCTACCTCCTCGGCTGCGTGCTCCTCATCGGAGACATCAACCGTGATCACCCCCGCGACCTGGACGGGGGCCCCAGCACTCCGACCAGAGGTGCTCAGAGCATCCTCGTGGGCCCAAAGCTCGGTCCTCTCCCTTGGAAGAACTCTGGAGGAGCCCGCTGTCGCCGCCCCCACGTAAGGGTCTTGCTCCCTAGACGGCCTGATAAGCTTACGCCCATCCAGCATGTTTAAGAACTCCTGCTCGGGTACCGTCTGAGAATCGACCCTTAGAATCTGCTCCAGCCGACCGACCCCTTCCCGTCTTGGGGACGCCACCTCTGCGTCGGATTGGGTTGAAGAAGAGCTACTGCTCTCCTCCCTACTTTTTGACCACGAAACCTCTATGTTTTGGGAGTCAGATAAATCACTCATTTTCGCTCGCTCGGTAGATTATCTGTCAGGGTTTTCGGTAGCCTGAGCTCGGGAGATGATGTTCTCGGCTATTGAACTTAAGCTCGGCAGCTAAAACTCTTCGGGCGTGAAGTTTCTGAAAATGAAGAGTAAATTACAAAGGAGGAGGCCCTATTTATAGCCATTTTAAGCGGGAAACTTGAGCGCGAAAACCCAGGAGGTGCAATTAATACGCCTGATTGCCGCGCAGACGGTCGCGATGCGACACGCGTCCCCCGTTTGATTCTCGCCTTTTCACCTCACCCCGCTTCCAAGTGTCGCTTGGTCTTCCTTCTTTGAGCCGACCTCACCCACTTGGCATAGTCCACCCGGCCGAACACCGACCAGGTGAACTGGGGGGCTAATGTTGAGGGTAAGCTCGGCGCCACCACCAAGGACATTGACTTTGGTGATCGGCAATTATGCTCGACAGACTTTAGGAAGCTTATTGCCAGTCCCCGGCACTTTAGACCTTTTCCCGAGGTTCCTCTCAGGAATCCAAGGGCACGCCCTAAGAAGGCTGCTACCTCGGGATGTACGGTAGCTCAGGTCAGACTGCGTTGCTCATACATATAGGCTGCTACCTGCCCTTGTGGGCCAACACCAGGTAAATGGGCTGCCGTCCGATAGAGTCCAATCCATTGGACGATGGGCACGACACTTGTTACCTATTACCTGACACACTTTGATGTGACACCCGGGTGATGGGTAAAACCCATCTTGCACCCGATTCAAGTGGTGGCCTATAAATAAGATGCATTTATGACATTTTAGAGAGAGAAACATCTTCACACCTAACTAGATGCCGACCCCTGCCGAGCAACACCTGCCTTGAGCATCAGAGAGCCATTGTCTATTGACTAACCCCATTATCTCCGTACCAACCCTCTTGTAGATACACACTCCCAGTCAGGGGCGAGCCTAAGAAGAGGTTAGAACGTGTGCAGCCGCACGTGGGTGTTAATCCGACGCCGGACTACGGTAAGCATCAACAGTCGGTATTCTTTTTTATACAGTTCATGAGGTCGCATAACCTCCAATACTTATCCACATCCATCACTTAATGTAATTCTAATATTATCTAACTTTCTACAATCTAAATTTATATTGACAGTATTTTCTTATACTGCCGGTATATTTTCTATACTGCTACAGCATTCTTTATTCACTCATATTCTTCAAACAGTATTATTCCTATATTGTTTTAACTTAAATAGTAATTTTTGTACTGCGTAACCTTAAACAGTCTAATTCCTACACTACATTACATCTGCAGTGTAATTATTATACTACATAACTTTATCAGTGTACTTCTTACACTGTATTATTTTAATACTGTATAATTTCTTGTATTATTATATAGTATTTTTCCTTAAACTATATTTTTGTCTTAATATAATCCTTAACTTAATACATTTTTAATGTATTAAAAATGCTCGAGTGTTACACTGTAGGTTGTGACCAATATTGGTGTCAGGGTTGATGGGTCAGGGTTAGACCTAACTTGGTGTCAGCCCTGGCCCATTTGCAGTTCTGGATTGTCGTCCCAAGTTGACCCCAATGTTTATTCAGTCCAATATCAGCAATAATTAGCCCTGTATGCGCAACATTTGTAGCGATTCCAGATCGTCAATCCAACCCTGACCCTGTGTTGGCTTGACGCTAGCGACACTCCCACCCTAATCGCGCAACCTTATCACGTTGGCTTGAGCCCATTAGCAGTCCGTCATGCAAGCCACACTTGGCTCTGCTTTTGACCTGCTGGCGACCTTACTGTCAATATTGACTACAACAACTTAAAAGAAATTTTACGTTGGAAAGGATAAATTTTATTTCACAACTTTTTCAAAAGAAATTGATAACAACTCAAAAAAAAAAAAAAAAAAAAAGTATCATAAAATAAAATTTTGAAAGAAATATTATATTAAAGAAAAACAAAAAAAGTTTAAAATAACGTTAACAAGAGGATCCCAAGAATTTCGTCTGGTAAACTTTATAGGTGAATTTAACACAAGATTCATAGGGAGTATAACTAACTAACTAACTAATAGCACTCCTCTAATTTCAACGCTCGAATCTCTTCTCTTTCTTTCCCCTACGTGTCTCTCTCTCCTTCTTTGTGGCGTGGCCAAAACCCTAGCTCGTCATGTTTTCGCCATGGCAAATTTCTCTTCAACCTCCATGAACCAGATTCGCACCCTCCTCCACAGCCTCACCGAAGAAAATACCAACTCTATTCTTCGCAACCTCTCTCTATTTATCGAGTTTGAAATCGAGGAAAGCATTGCTCTGCTCAATGCCTGCTTGGATCATCTGAATTCGCACACGATGGAAGAGTCGAATAATTCGCCTTTGGAGAATTTGGTCGCGTCGATCTTTAGAAATCTACTAGTAAGACAGTTTCACTATGGTGTTTCAAAATTCACTTAGGAATTCAGAGATAAGCCAACGAACCCTACAGAATCTCTTGAACGCGTTAAACTTGTCAATGCCTGAGAAAATCTGTATTGGTCTCACTTTGTCCGATGATTCTGAAAATTTTGGATTTGGGAAGAACTTTTGCATGACTCAAATCGAGAAATTGTGCGCCGATCTGTATTCTTTAAGCAAATTCTAAGCGTTGTCACATTTTTAGAGCAATCAAAGATCCTTACGGAGCTTTTAGATTCGCTTATGAAGATTCTATCTTCTATGCCAATGAAAGATGAAATCTTTACAAGAACTCTGGAAATCTGTCAAGAGAGAGAGAGATTTTGTCATCTATATTGGATTTTGTTCCATGTCTTTTTATCATCAAATTGGCAGCCATAGCTTCCACCAAGGAGCTTCTAAACCTTGAGAAATGGTTGAGCCATAACCTGGAAACATACCAAGATCGTTTCTTTACGGATTGCCTCTATTTGGTAAAGACAATTTAGTCTGGTCTCATCTTTAATCTCTACTCAGATGCTACTATTACTACTTTCTTGGAGGTCCTTAAAGCTCATTTCAAATCGCTTGGTTTGAGCCATTTTTTAGATGAATTAAAAGGGTTGCGTGATGCAATGGTGGAATCTAATCCGAGGCTGGAAATTGGTGCATTTGCAGAGGATATCAAAGTTGAAGCCTATATTATTTTCACCAACTGTTTTCTAGTCAGTTGAGAATTGATGCAATGGTGCAAATGTTAGCCTAGTTCAAGGAATCTTCGATAAAGAGGGAGAGGCTGATCTTCGAGGTCATGATCGCTAGTCTCCTTGAGAAGTACAGATTGTTCCCTGATTATCCTAGATGGAAATTGAGAATTGCCACCATTCTTTCCGGTTCTGTCATTAAGAACTGAATTGTAACTCATCTTACACTTGGGATTGCTCTTCGTGTAGTTCTGGATGCATTGCTTAAACCTATGGAGTTAAAGATGTTTATGTTTGGGACTAATGGATCATGTGATTGAGTGGCCGCAGTACGGCAAGCGTATCTTACAGATTTCCAATATGGGTAGTTGTGATGCCCAGAATTCTCTCATACTCATTGACCAATATATTGCATGATTTTATGATGATATGCATATGATTTATATGTTGATTATTCATTTAAAATGCATCATCATATTGATATTGTGCATTAGATATTGTATTATGTATAATGTATGTAATATGACAAGTTTCTCAAAGGTGGATTTGGTAAGTTTTATAATGGAAAGGAAGTTGTAATAATGATGTTTTGGGATTACAATGGATTTAATGAATAAAGGAGCTCAATTATACCTATAAGGTACAACATTGGGGGGAAAACGATAAGTTTTGACCTAAACAGAGAGTTTTAGTATAAGTTTTATTAACAAAGCGGATCCATTAATGATGTAAGATCTCTTATGACGATGTATAGCTATGAAAACAATAATGAGCAGAGGATGTGAGTTTTATGCAAGTTTCTTGGTTAGAATACTCTAAAAACCCTAAATGACAAAATTTTTGGTGTTCGGATTTTTGAGTCATGATTTGGGTATTTTGGAGTTATAAGTGGCTTAAGAATTTATTATTCCATGTTTGATAATTTATAAAAGAGTTCTAGAGGAATAGATAAAGTTTTGATAACAAATAGTAAAGAACTCAAAGATGGAGTTTGTACTGTACCGAAATTTCGATGTGAGCATATGCACCAAGTTTGGTAGGCAAAATCATTAGCCATGACTTAACTTTGTACGTGACCTTTTGTATGAATGTTTAAAACCTCATTAAAAAGGTGAAGATGCTAAAATAAGGACACTAAGCTAGCCAAGGTGAAGCCATTTCAAAGTGAAGTAATTTATGTTGTGTTCTTGGTTGTTTAAAAACTTATAAGCAACTAGGTGTCATTTTTTAGACCTAAAAACTCTAAGTCTAACTATCTAAGCTCTGAAACTGCATTTCCCCATCTATGTTTTGTTAGAAAAAGAAATTTCCTTGGTGGTTTGTCAAGTTTTGAGTGCCAAATCGTAAGAAAAACCTAAAGGGGTCAGGGTAAGGGGCTGCTTCCATTTATAGCATGTTTGGTGTTAGTTCAGGGGGTTTTCCTTTGAGGTTTGATGAGATATTTGAACCTAATGACCTTTAATATGTCAAAAACATCCCAATAAAAGGGTTTAAGTAAATTCAATTGGGAAGTGATGGTTTCAAGTTTGTTTTTCGTAGCTATCTAGGATCAGGTAAATTTTTGAAGTACTTTAGTTTTTGCCTTTGTTTCTTAGGGTAGAAGGCTCTTTTGAAACTAAAATTTTGTGAATATGTTCATTTATATGTTATTTAAATTCTCCTAAAACAACTTTAGCAAATTCAATTTTGGGAGTTCTAGTCTTAAAACTGAACTTGGTTCTTGAGATGTTGTGGTTTGTGATGGTTTTGATATTTTGGGAATTTAAAACTTATTCACAGCTTGAAAACAGGTGTTTCAATGTATAATTAAGCTTTACTATGGCAAAATTTTTAGGGTAAAGTTGGATCATTTGGGACCAAAACAAACCTAAGAAGAGTTTGAAATGGTCCCCTCGGGCTGGTTGGCTGCACTAGGCCACCAGCCTGTGGACAAGGCCTGCACATAGGGCCTATGTGCACCCTGTGTGGGTAGCCCGAGTGTGTGGGTAGGGTTGCCTTACCTAGCCCTCGCCCAATCCTCAGCTAGACTAGGCCAAATGGCCTAATCAAGGGTTTTTAGGCCCCCTGAGTCTATTTTTCATTATTTTGAACCATGGGTTCAATTGGAGTTTAATTTTAATATATTTTGTAATTTAATAGGTTGAAGTGGAGCTAATTATAAGGATTAGACTTAGAATAAATATTTAAAATAGGAAAATGAGCTCCTTAATGTTTGATTATTAGTTATTATTATCAGATTGGTGGTTAAGGTAAGTGGAATTTCATCTGTGTCACCATAATTGTTGTGCATTTAATGTTGTGAATTGATATGTGAAAGTTATGTACATTGCACTACATGTTGTGATTTCAAATATATGCTAGCATGTAAAGAATTATGAAAAATGTAAAATTGATTATACTGGTGAGATATGACGGGACTCTAAGCATCTAGGACGCAATGATGTGAAACTTTTAAGCATCAGGGACGTAATGATTAGGCATCTGGGATGCCATGTGAGATGTTAAGCACCTGGGACACGATGATTAGGCATCTGGGATGCCATGTGAGATGTTAAGCGTCTGGGACGCTAATGATTTAGGCATCTAGGATGTAATATTTCCCCCTCCAGGAAACACTAAATAGGATGCATACTAGGTTGAGAGTATGAAAGATACAGTGAAGAGTAAAAAATGAAAGAATGATAAAGTGAAAAGTTAAAGAGTTAACCTATATTAATTGAGCTCATGCATTTAAATGCTATTCATACTTGTATAATTCTACTTACTGGGTATTAACTCACTAATTTTTATGGTGATGTGGATGAGGGCACGTCCCAACACTAGCTGGGGACTAGATAGTTGGCTAGCGCACTCTCGATACTCGAAGCTAACTATATAGACTAGCTGACCTATTATTTTTTGGTCTTATTGTATATGTAGGTGAGCGAGAGGGATTATATATGGTACACGGCTGAGCCTATTTTTAAGAGATGTATTGTATTGTATATATTTGGCCAGCCGTTTGGAGTGTATTACATATGTTTTGATATCTTTACTAGTTAAAACTTTTTAAAGTTTAAATTTGCCCATATTTTTATACTCCTTTTGAATGACATATTAAGGTTAATGTTAACATAAGTAAAAAGGTGAGATGTAACACTACTCATTGTAACAAGATGGGTCTTTTAGGATTATGTTAGGTGGGTGTTATAGCAATGCCCATCCGAAGCTAATTACTTTCATTGAAACATCTGTTGCTGCTGCTGAAAAAAGGGAAACTCCCATTGAGGTTCCAGCATTAGAGATTCAGGACAAGGTATCATCCATGATCACCAACATATCAGCTTCAAATGTTGAAGCTGAAGCAAAGGAATTTACTGAGACATTGAAAGAGCAATACTTTCCTTGGTTTGCACAATATATGGTTATGAAAAGAGCAATTATGGGGGCGAATTTTCATGATTTGTTCTTGAAGTTTCTGGAAACAGTTGATTCAAGAGCCTTTACTAATGTATTGTCCGAGCCACCTATGACAACTGCAATGTTCTCTTTAGATCAGAGCTTATAAAATCAAGTACTGAAGTGCGTTCACTGTATAAGAATTTGGGTGGCTGGCTGGGGAAGTTGACAATTGGAAGGAATTGAGTCTTGCGGGCTCGTGAGATAGATCCGAAAAGTTGATTGTAGAGGTAAAGCAGAAGGGGTTGTTGATTGCAGTTGTACCATTCATGTCAAAGATCCTAGAGCCATGTCAAAGCAGCCTAGCATATCAATCACCCAACCCTTGGACTATGGGCATTCTTAGATTACTTGTTGAGATTTATTCATTGCCAGACTTGGAAATGGACCTGAAATTTGACATTGAGGTCCTTTTCGGGAACCTTGGTGTCGATCGGAAGGAGATAACACTGATTTCTCTTCTTAAGCTAGAGGGAATGGAAGAGAATTAGAGAAAAGGTCACATATTTTGAAAATTAGAGAGAGAGAATGTGAATCTTCAATATCATTAGCAAGTCATACTAAACAAATAACAGGAACTAGATAATGAAAATTACCCAGTTGATCACTAATGGAAAACTTGCTTAAATAGTTTGGAAAACTTGTTAAAACTCTTATAAAAATATTACGAAAGTAAACTTATTACTACTTTTTACATTTATTTATATTGATCATCCTTATACTTTAAATTGTTCCTCATCACCATATTATTTTAATTAATCATAAATTCAGTACATGTCAACTTTAGGATCCATGGACTAAACAACAGGATCCCCAACATTCTCATACATGTTAATATGTTTGTGGTTAAAAAACCAATAAACATTATTACCATTGGTGGTTATTTCTTTTCTTCCTAAACTTATTTATTTACATCACCATCTGTTCTTATATTATATCTTTTTCTTTATGGAAAAATGTTCTCATCTGATATATGCATGTTTCATACAATTGTGCGGCGGGCACTGAAGACTTATGAATCACAGTTTAAGTTCCCCATGTGCTAAAATGGATCTCTGCTTTATTTGAAGATTGGAAACGTGACAAAGTACTTGGCATCTTATACCTTTTGTATCAGCAATGAATGGCTTTTCAGATTGTAATACTAAATTTTCTTTTCTGGTTTCATTACTTGCAAATTAGGTCTGGATTTGATTTCCTTTAGTGCTAATATGTACTTTGGTCTACATTCTACGTACTTAAAGTACACATGCAAGTAGGATCACGAAGAATCACCAAGTCTTTAAAAAAGACAATAAGAATACTTCACATAAAAGGAAAAAAAAATAAGTAAATAAAAGAAAAAAAATAATAAAGGCTCATTTTTGCTTCTTTTGTCCTGGAAGAGCCGTCTCCAAGTGTTTTTCTATTTAAAATATGCAGCAACAGCCAGACAAGTAATAAAGCAGTGCATTTCTTGCTGTTAGGCCAAAGTTAAGAATGACTTCGAACCAAATAAAATTTAATAAACAATCCTAATTTATTTTTCACAATCTTCGCTTTTGCGTTGCTGCTGAGAAGTTTCACGGGCAAAAGAAAGAAGAAAAACACCAACACATTGTGTGGTATCATGGTTCTTTATCAATCTATCAAAGTCACTTTCAGTAGTCCAATATGCCTAACTCTTTGCCCACTTGTCCGAAAATAATTCGCATATTATGTGTAATGATACCTTAACCATAAATATTTAATAGCTTAATATATATATATATATACACACACACACATATACATACACATATACTTGTATACTAATGTGTTTGTTTAACATTACCTCTTAAGTAAGAGAGCAGGAAGTTCTTCACGCTCTAAGTAATCTCATATTCATCTCAGTAAATTTTCTTGCCAAAAAAATTTTTTGTTTCATGTCACGTTTGCCCCCGGATCAACTATTTAGGATCAAGTTATATTTTTTTACTTCTGTTTTGAAAGTAAAACTAGAACAAATTTTCAGAGATGTTTTTAATACATGGACAAATTAATGCATATAGAAAATTGTAGTCCAAATGACTCAGAAACATCATGCCTTCCCTCTATTTTAATTTACTCTCTCTCTCTCTCTCTCTCTTCTCTTCAGTTCTCCCCCACTCCCAACACACATTCACGAATACGCACACAAACTCAATATTATTATCGATTTCTCTTGAGTGAAACCTGCAAGAAGCACATCTTCATTATTCCTTGTAGAGGCGTCTTTCCTCTTTTTACAGAACCAACTAGAGAGCCTTTGCAAATAATTACAAGGACTTTCTTTTTCTTTAAAGGAATGCTTGCGACGTTGTTTTTCTTACTATTTTTTACACTTTTTCTGTCTACTGTCTAACACATAAAATCTACTAGCATAATAAATTGTTTAACTTTTTCTTTAAAGGAATGCTTGCGACGTTGTTTTTTTTACTATTTTTTACACTTTTTCTGTCTACTGTCTGACACATAAAATCTACTAGCATAATAAATTATTATTTAAACAAAAAGTAGGATAGTAGATTTCATGTGTCAAACAGTAAAATGCAGAGTGTAAAAGAGGATAAAAAAAGAGTGCTGCTAGCACTCCTCTTTTCTTTATTTACTTTTTTAATAATAAAAAAGAGGACAAGGGCCCAAGGCCCTTTACTTGATCACACCTTCCTAGTTAATGTGATTTGGAATTCTTTCAATGCAATGTCCCTTCCTTAACTCCATTATATTTTTATGTGTATATATGTATAAATGTACATAGTACAAAAGTTTAGTTTCTAATAAAGTTATTTTTATGACAAATTTGAGACATCATAGTCCCATTTGTTTCATGAGTTCGAATAATAATTTGAATCATTTTGCTGGAACATTTTTTGCATAAAATTCAAATTTATGTTTAAATTTTTTATTCAAACCTATAAACCAAACATACCAAATATCCCACAATTGTACATGAGGTTTCCTGCAAATAAGAATCACACAATATATTTACAACTAAATATATAGCAAAAAGTTAATGTGATAAGATAGGAAAAAAATATAACATAAATAGGTTATCACTAATGTATGATTGGATCTTTAGACTTATGAATTAGATTAGAGTATAAATACCATAAACAGGCTTTTAGCTCTATTATTAAAGCCTTCCATTTGGATTACTATTTTAACTAGACATGACACTTTAATAACCAACTTCTCATTGTCTCTTCTGCACCTTCCCCTTTTGAGTCGCACTCCACAATGTGGCCTTTTACTAATTGAATTATGGAGAGAAAAAAGCTAACATCTACTTTAATCAACCACCTCTATAAAAGAAAAAAAAAAAAAAGGAATGTGAAAGCTTTTTAAAGTGGGAATTTTGCTTTACTAGGTGTGGAGAAAGATTAATTTCCCAACATCACATAAAAATGTTTGCTTCAGTCTTTTGTTTTCCACTCAATTACTTAAAGAGATCCAAGAAGCTTTGGCTCCGGTATATCTTGTTTGTAATTTTGCATTATATATACACACACTTATACATATTGATGCATAAAAACATGAACTTAGCAAGAGCTCATTGTTTTTTAGTAGGAATTATCACGGATTTGAGAATTTTATTTTTGGAGATATATTAATGGTAAACAAGTTGCTATTTTAAGTGGTGACCTAAAGAACAATTTTAAAAGAGATTTTTGGCTAATATTTTGAAGAAGTAACAAGAAGGGGAAAGTAGGGGTGGCCTGAAACACAAAAGTAAACTCTAAATAATCTCCCATAGCTTTTAAAAAAGTCACCTTCAATTCAAAATTGTAAACTGCAAATAAAATTCCATGTGATGGATCCTAATTACCAAACTAACCCCAAAACCCCAAGTACATAAGTTAATCTTTAGAATGGCTTATGGTCAGGCAGATGAAAATCTCCATCATGTTTTTTGGGGTCTTCATAGAACTCTTCCTCCAAATTTCTCTCTAGTCCTTCGTGCCAAATACTAGTTTGGCCTTAGTCCATTTCTTAGAAACACTACTTCAAAAAAACAATGCATTTCATCAAGATTGAGGAGATTAATGCACTCAAGAAGTACAAAAGAGATCAACTTCTGAAAAATCTATTCCTCTATTCCATGACAGGTCTTGCTTGCCTATTTTACTCCACTCCTTTCTGGCTTCCCACCATAACTTCTTCCATGGAGGTTCTTTTCCTTGTCTATATCCCAAACCTCAAGTCAGTCTTGTTTAGCTCCAAGTTTGTTTTCATACTAGGAAACCTCATCATTTTTGCCCTTATAGGAGAGTCCAAAATCTTTTCCTCAGACACTTCTCCAGCTAGTGAGGCTTACTTTGAAGAGAAAATTAGCAGGAAAAAGAACCTTCAGAAATTTTCCACTCAAGAGAAGAAAACAAAGAGGACTGTTTGTGAAGATAAAGTAAAGCTAGAAGGGAAAGCACGGGTTGAGAAAAGAGTTGGAGTAGTGGAGAAGATTTTTAAGGATTTTGATGGAGATTGCAATGAAGTCACTTTGCCTACTGAGGATCTGAAGAAAAGGGCTGATGATTTCATTGCAAGGGTCAACAAGCAGAGGATTTTTGAGGCTAGAGAATTGCTTTGTGATGTTTAATGGAGGAAAAGAATTGCCCAAATATGAAAAAAGGGATAGTGGATAATTCTCTTTGTAAAATGAAGTGATCTGGAGGGCATATGTTAGTAGATGAGCAGTTATAGGCTTGTGTTGTAGCTTCAAACAAACACCTAAAAGGGTTTTTTTTTTTTTTTTTTGTTGGTTGGTTTTCCAATAACAGGTAGTCATCCAGTCATGTGGAAGTTATATTTTGTAGTAACTAGATAATTTGTATTCCTTGTGTAATCTACAGAGTTTCTAGGAAGCCAAGGAATAAAATGGTTGACCAATATAATGAAAAGCATAGAAATGGTTTGCATGATTCTGGGGCACTTTTTAAGCCAGGCCGCCGAAACCAGCTGTTACCTCTGCCCAAAAGAAGGTGAGACCATGAAAGGGGAAAAAAAGTTGTTTCTGCATCACAAATCTTGTTTAGATATCGGATCCAGCCCTTTGAACCAAGTAATCGAATGGTTTTCCCCTTCTGGTATTTGAATATTCAACAAGTATATTGGCTTAATTAACATTAATTCTACACTGTTACTATATGATGAACCTCATAGTAGTGGAGTCAAGCAATAACTTGTTTTTAATAAAAGGACTATTTATATCCTGTTCAAGTCCAGTACAAGACGACTTGTCAAAATGTACGCGGTCAACATCCTTTTTCTTCTTTTTCTTCTTGCCTTGGCTCAGTAAGAAAACACATGATTATCGATTTTCTTCTTTCTTTTCTTGGTTATTTATTATCTTAATATCTTTAGGGACTATGTTGAAGAAATAATGTAAAACAGGGAGGATAAAGGAAATAATACATTTTTGAAAGTTTTTAAAATAAGCAGCAGGTTTTGAAAGTATGTATAATGAATAACAGAGTTATGATTATAAATAATTAATTTACTGTGTAAACAAGAGTTATTTACACATTAAAGAATAAGTTGAATAAATTATTTACGCCTTAAATATATTTACTGTGTAAATAAGGGAGTAAATAAATTATTTACATCATAAAATTTATGTTTATTATATGTATTTTTAAAACTTATTTTTTAGGGTAATTAGTTTTGAAAAATTAGTATTTATTATACATTTATTAGTAGAAAATGAATATATTTGGCCCATTACTGAAGTCAATATTTTGGGTAGGCCATATGATCTGTAGTACTTTTTTCTGTTGAGTTATTTAGGCACCAACTCATCTAGATTTTCTTTTGTGCTATTTGGGGAGTAACAAAATTATGTTCTGCTTGCAATTCAGAATTTAATTTAAAACAGAGGAGTAATACTATCTATCACAATTTTAAAATCACATATTATGATATAATTGCTCACATAATTTCACTTAAAAAAGAGTAATGATATTCATATCACCACATAAAATAACGAACGTTTTTCAATAAATTAAAAAAAAAATCTAAACCCAACATCACTTACAAAATGCCACCATCATATGCAACTGCGGTCCACAAAAACCGAAAGTTTATCTTTGGAGATCAGACCAACGCCATACTTTAATTGGGTGTTGGATTTCAATTTTAACTTATATATTTTAATTATAAACAGTATAAATCCCTGGAAAGTTACGTAAAAGCAAAAAATTATTACAAAATAAAGTTTCCTATTTTTACATGCTTTTAAACCGAGCAAACCTGAAATATGAAAAATCCATAAAAATCTCCCAGGGAGTTATCTTCCACCGTCTGGAAAGAAAGAAAATAACATGACGAAACAGAAAGGTCTCTACACTTTGACTTTACTTTGACTTTGGAACTTGAACTAAACTTGGAAAAAACTTCTTGTTGTTCTTGTTGGAAGATTTTGATGAAAGGGCCAAAAAAAAATTCCTAATTGGATAAACAGCAATTTTTTTTAACCAAAAAATATGCTTTTCTATACAAGTAAACTGTTTCAGTTTTTTAAAAAAAAAAAAACTGAAACCGTTTTAATGTTCAAAAAGCCTTTTTTTTTGTGCCAAAAATTGTCCAAAAAAATTTGGACCATTTGTCCAAAAAAATTTTCCCATAAGGTTATTTTTAAAAATCTCTCTTCTACTTTTGAGAGTTAGAAGACAAAATATATGCAAAAATCTCCTAGAAGGAATACTTCAACGTGTGGCCCTGCCATGCAAAGTCGCCACATGACCACCTTCTGCTCTTTTTTAGAGCATTATTACCTTATTTATTTATTTATTTATTTTTCTTGCATGCTTTATAAACACCCTCAAAGCTGATCATCCCTAGAGACAGCCATCCTCTTCATCTTTGTCTTCATTGAGAGAAAGAGAGAGAGAGAGAGAGAGATAGTTTGCAGCCGTGGTGGAACTAATCCACAAGTTTTTGAACTTGACAGCTCCTATTTTCACGTTCTTCTCACTCTTCCTATTCTATCCACCTTTCCTGTTTTTCAAGTTCTGCCAATCCCCTTGAGCAATGTTTTCAGTGAGAATATTGCTGGGAAAGTGGTTCTTATAACTGAAGCTTCCTCAGGAATTGGTGAGGTAAGTAAACGTCTATACCAAATTATTATCCCTTTATGAAACATAGAAATCTGATATGTGAAAATGGAATTTATGATTTGGGCAATAGTGAATATATATCTACACACATATGCGTGTATATATATATATATTACATTTAGTCCCTAAATAGTATTATTCTTCTTAAATATGGTGGATTTTTAAAAGAAAATGACAAAAATGAAATTTTATATAATAATAGGTACTAGTACTTAAATTAGCTATTGTATATGAGGTAATTATTTTGTCCTAGACATTAATGGGGAAAATGTTTCATTATTAAGTTTACGAATCAAATCTCTTAATAAAGGCTATAAATGAGATTTTTGTTATAGTTTAGGGACAAAATGGTCAATTTAGTTTTCTTGTGTGGTTCAGACAGAGGGTGTGTGATTTTTGTAGCATTTGGCATACTAATATGATAGTAGAATGGCTTGTTTGGCTCTTGTTGCCCGGGGAGAAGACCGGCTTAGAGAAGTTGTGGAACAAGCAAGAGACATTGGCTCACCTGGTGTGCTAATGATCATTGGTGATGTTTCCAAGGTTGAGGACTGTAAGAGGATTGTTGATGAGACAATGGATCACTTTGGGAGATGCAAGAGTATGTGATAAATACAGTATACATACACATATTTATCCAACTAATTAGGCTTAATCATATGTCTACATCTTATTATAGCATTATTGTGATGTGTGTGTACATATATATATATATATATATACATATGCGCGCGCGTAAATGTAAC
This sequence comes from Artocarpus heterophyllus, assembly GCA_025403435.1. Classification (NCBI taxonomy): domain Eukaryota; kingdom Viridiplantae; phylum Streptophyta; class Magnoliopsida; order Rosales; family Moraceae; genus Artocarpus; species Artocarpus heterophyllus. The sequence continues at coordinate 3,176,051 of CM046346.1, read as the reverse complement.
GCTTAATGTATGTATATGGTGATTGCAGTGGACCATCTTGTGAACAATGCTGGGATAAGTCAGCCTCTATGTTTGAAGAGATAACCAATACAAAAAATACAAAAAATGCAAAAATACAATACAATACAGTGTGTCAAACAAACCCTTAAATATATATGTATTTTTTCTTGTCCCCAGTATTTGTTGGATGTCTAACGTCCAAATAAGCGCGGTTCCGGTAAGGACGGTGCGAGCCTGCGTGAAAGCGATAGCGAACAGCGCTCTGAGGGGACAAAGGTACTTAACAGACCCGCCATGCTTCAAGGTGACATTTATGTGGAAAGTGTTATGCCCTGAACTTCTTGAGTGGGGCTTCATATTGTTCTATCTCTCTAGACCTGGTGCTTCGGCCACAGAAGCTCTCACTGGGCCTAAAAACGTCCTTTACCCATCTACCATCCAAGCTCCTCAAGATCAAGATAAGACGGGTTGACTAATTCAATGACACACACATATATAATTTCTGTATGTAACTATTACTTTCTTGGTGAAGTTTGTTTTGTTATGTTGGCGTGCTTTCTTATGACGTTTTTGTTATGTTTTATGGAGTTCTTCCATGTGCTTTCTGGGTAGAAAACTAAGGTTTTGTGATTGTGTATATGCGAGAACTTCTTATGTTTTTGTTTTTTTATTTTAATTACGTATTTTGAATTTGGGAAAAAAAAGGGGGAATGGGGAATAAACGTCGTTTTCTGGCTTAAAGAAAGGCAAAGATTTCTAAAATCTTACGTGTGTTTTATCATGACACAAAAACCATGCATGAAACGCCAAAGCGACAGGGAAATGATGAATGTGTTTTATCATGACACAAAAACCATGCGTGAAACGCCAAAGTGACAGGGAAATGATGAATCACCGTCTCAGGGTTTACCCGCTATGGAGGAGAAGGAGAAGTGTGGAACTCCAATTTTAAGATTGAACGGCAATTTACGAGACATGATGTTATTGGAAAAACATATATATTATTGAAAAAAGGGTAAGGGACGTAAACAAACAGAAATAGAGACTAGTATGTTTGTTTCGTAAATTTTTTGAACTCAATAGACTCAAATTTAAATTTGAGTATCAAAAATCCTTCGGATACTCGTTTATTTCTCCAAAATCTGAATCATTTGAGTATCAAGAATTCAAGTTTTTAAAGTTCTCATCCCCTTAAACTTTTGATGTTAAGATATCTTTGCTACAGTAAAAACTAAAATTCTCTCTTTTATATTTGAGGAAAAAAAATTCATAACTTTTTCATTTGATATCCAATTAAGATGATTCTTTTTCACTGTGTTTCTAATAAAAAGAGGAATAAATCAAGATCCATATTGTATATTTTTTAAGATCGTTAACATTAAGATTTTATTAGATTTATTAATAAATCAAAAACTATCTTCACTACCTCTTCAAACACAAATTTCAATTTTATTCAATACTCATAGGGTGGTGGGAACCAGTTTGTGAGAATCACTTTTACTGTAGCATGTGAGAGCTTTATACTGTAGCACATTTTTTTATTGTTACTGTAGCATGTGAGAGCTTTACACTGTTCATAACTGAGATTGTGGTGGAAACTAAGTGATTCTCACCACTGGCAAACACCCCCTCAGATTAAAAGTTAAATGCACATCTAAACGTCAATTCAAATCACTAACTCAAATCCTAATTCAAATCACACTAACTCAAATTAAATCACTAATTCGAATCTATTTATCAAACGGACCCAAATATTTCAAGGGTAAAACGTGTTATGTGGAAAAAAAAACATTTAAAGAGTAAAATGTAATATGTTGTAAAAAAACACGTGGCAAAGAGTCCCACTTTGGTCATAGAAGTAAAAGTTCTACTCTAGCTTTATAAATTTTTAATGGGTTATTATTAACCTTTTTACACTTGTATTTTAAATTTACTAGAATATTATACCTTCAATTTATTATTTCATGAAATCATTGTACAAACTTTTACTTTCTTTTTTTTCAATCAACCCTCAATTTTAACCTAAAAAATTATTCAAGATATTTTCACATAAAAATATAAAAAAAATTTAATACCTTAAAAAACTTTAAACTTAGGGTTTTGATCTAAAAATTTCCATAATATTCTAAAATATCCTTCAAATGAGTTTTATTTGTGTGTTTTCTTCTCATTCTTTAAAGTGTTAGTTTTTTTTTCTTATCTTTTACTTAAAGATAATTTGGTCATTTTAAATGTTAAAATGACTGATATAATATAGATTTGTGCATTAAATTTAATATGGAGTTATACATTCAAAGAAATTAAAAATTAAAGGTATAATTTTAAATAAACCTAAAATAAATGGTATTAAAAGATAAATTTTTATAAATTATTACTCATTTTGCTATATTTGGGAACTTTTGGGCCAAGAAGAAAGTTCATTCCAAGTCTATTAATGATGTATTGTTAATCGATTAGAACAAGAGTTTTTTGTCAAAAGTCATTACAAGGAGCTTTGTCTTGAGTGGTGGCATGTCAAATTCTGTGAGAAACAATACTATAAAGTTGTTTAACAAAATCAGTTCTAATCAAAACTTTTGGTTACTAAAGTATAAAACTTTTACATGTTATAATAATAAGAAAAAGTAAAATATAATATAAAGCTCTCATATCATACAATTTTTAATTCTAACCATATTTTTCACACTCTATACAGCAAAATCAGTCCGAAATACAACGAAGTACAACTTTTAGTTTAAACTACATTAAATGGGATACAAGTTCCTTTTAAATTTCTTTCAAGTGGATCCCCTTGTAGGTCGGCTTTGACGTATAAGATTGCTTTTCTCGTCTTCAAGCCCTCATGTGGCCACCGCTATAGTTTATAATAAGCTGAAATAAATCCAAATGAATTTATTGACGACGCTTGTATGGTGCGCAACCGTATTGATATGTATATTTGCCCAATTCAACAACTCTATCATCTTCTCTTTTTTTTTTTTAAACAACGACAAGCTCCTCCAAAACAACGACAACAACAACAAAATGAATATTAATATCAAATTAGATTAAAAAAAAAAAAAACTAACACCTAGATTTGAATGGGAACAAAAAAAAAAGACAGATAAACACCACCCAAGGTTTGAATAAGAGCAAGATTCCGTAGGGATGCAGATCTATTATGAATATGACCTATAAATTGCATGCTTCCAAAAAAAATAAAAAATAAACAAGAAACAATCACTTCAACACCTAGATTTGAAAGAGCAAGAATAATTCCGTCCGGATATAGAACTATTATGAATAAGGCCTTATGAATTTCATGCTCCATTAAAAAAAAATTAAAAATGAAAAAGTAAAACCAACACCCAGATTTGAATAAGAGTTAGATTCCGATACGATATAGAACTATAAAGTATTATATGAATATGGAATTATGAATGGGATGCTCCATTAAAAGGGGATATTTTGCATTTTTTTCCACTCAAATTTATCAAACATTTAATTTTTGGCAAGTTGCATCCTCAATTTATAAATCTGTAACAAATTACTCATCATTGATAGCAAATTTTTAACTTAAATTGACATGTAACTTACACGTGAGTAATTGATTAATAACATAAATGATTATTTTTATGTATTTTAACTTAATTTTATTGTGGTTAATATCTTCAAATAAGTTTTTATCAAAATAAAAAATTTTAAATAAACCTTGTTTTAAAATATAAATTTAGATAACATTCATAAAAAAAGCTTCGATGCTCTTAATTAATGAACCATGTTCAAATCACATATTAATTTTAGTAAAAAAATATCGCTATCAATGAGGTGATTGTTACAAATTTGTAAGTTCAAGATTCAACTTATCAAAATTTAATATTTATAAAACAAACTGTCAATGTGCAATAAATGCAGGGGTAATAATACAAAATACCCATAAACAATGTAACGCCCCTATATGGGGGTTAACAGTTTTTAATGAGATAAAATAAAAATAAATAATAAAAGTAAAACCTTAAAAATAAAATTTGCCCAGGACTTAAATGAAAATTCTCAACTCAAAAATAAAAATATAAACGATAAATAAACCACAGTTTTAATGTAGCACCTTAAATTTAATAATATAAACTGTTGTCATCATCATTTTAACCCTCAACACATTATAATACAGTCACAGAAAGTAACAATTGATGCTTACATTATCATGAAGAACATTCTTTACAATTGAGCAGTCCCAATGTAATATAGTTACATCGCTTCCTCAACTATATTTCTCGTAGCCACCTCACACTTAGTGAGTCCTGAAAAGATATAAACATAAGGGTATGAGCAACACTATGCTCAGTAGAGAAAACCATTACTCACCTTTGGGTTTTTATCATTACCACATTAAAATCTGCATGGTTAGTAAGTCACATCATATTTCAGATTATGAGGTTTATTATGATCACATCTTATGGATACCGTAGTTAATCATTACCAAGTGTCATAATTACACATTGATACAAATATTACCAATCATCATTGTTCCTAGGTATCCATGTTAAATAGAGTATCACTCAACTCATCGAGACCCAAATGGGCGCACTTGATCACCCTATAAACATTCCAAGGGTGTTCCGGTGAGGGGACATCAAGCCCCGAGTCCTCACCAAATCGATTCCTGTACAGTGTGTTCTGGGACTTTCAACCCAAGGAAGCGTCATCGCCTTCCCCCTACTTTACCTTTTAGGGTATTCATGCCCAAGGATGTAACCGTCGCCCTTTTCATGTCTCACAATTTCTCTATATTAAATCATTATTAATAGAGTTAATTTTCCTAACCATGCTTCTCAATTTATAACATGTGTCAATTCATTATGTTCCTCGCCGTACAATACAAGACGAGTCCATGTCATAGTTTCATATGTGATACACATATAATATCAGTTCAACATAGATATATATATATTGCGGCAAAACAATCAATTTTAATTCTATAAAAACCTCACAAAAGATGAGTAATAGAATCCCTACCTTTCAAGCTTATCAACAATCTTTTAATCCTGGAATCAGTTAACGTTAGCTCCATACTCCCTTGATCCTAAGGCGTGCATAAGGACAATTAAAACTAAAGCACAACATACAACTACATTCATAAAATTTATTTTAATTTAATCTTAGAATTTCAAGAAATAACCACTGCCCATAGAGGTATTATAAAGTTTAACAATATAAATTTTCTGTCTAGGGCATATACACTTAGACTTCATACATATGCTCCAAAATAGCAACAAACATATACTTAGGTTTAAGAACGCAAATTTGAATAATCCTTTAGTATAAAAGAAAATTTATAAATGAAAGACTAAATTTGTTCATAAGATTCTAACCTCGGATTATGGTTAGTTGGAAGCTTGAAATGGCTTCAAAACAGGTTCCTTTAGTTCGGTATGACTGAAATTCTTGCTCAAATGGAGGTGATGGTGGCTGATTTTTATGGCTGCCTTGAAGAAGTTCTCTAAGTATTTTGCTTCAGCAAAGAAATGAGAAGAAGAGTGTGGGAACCGTGGAAGAGAAAGGAAGAAAAGATAAAGTCTTTGAAGAGAAGTGATAGAAACAATTATAGAGGAGACATGTTGAAGCATGTCACGGAGGAAATAAAGAAAATGAGGGTCAAGAGTAGTTGGAAAAGATATCCTTATGTCTCATCTAAAGACTTTAACACACATAATGCCAATATGACATTTTTGAGATTTATTAGAAGTTCTAAGGCTTTTTAGTAATCATACTAAATAAATATAGGAGAATTTTAGAAAACTTAAAAATAGATAAAAATAAATATTATAAAATAAATTTAAATGAAGCAATTTTTTTTATACATTAAAAATTAATTTAATTACCTCAATACCCGTTAGGAGAATAACGGGTGTCACAGCTCTACCACCCTTAAAGAAATTTCGTCCTCGAAATTTCAATTCTAGCAATACTAGTAAAAATTATGATTCCACTATGATTTCAATTCTGAGTCTAAACCGTTAATGTTGTTTGTCCTCCAAATTTAAGTTATCGTATTTCCACTTATTTACTTGCATAATAAATCTTACTCCTAAATCCCTCAATGAGAGTATTTCTGACAAGTTTCAACTTGTAACACCGTATAATAGTCTAAGAATCTGATCAGGCATACATATTGACCATACCATGATTCCAGTCCTTCATTGTCCATGGACCGTGATTTACAATCACATTTAAGGAGATTGCCAGAGAAATTTTATATACTTCATCTTTAGGTTCCTTTTCCTTTTTGAGTAAGGAAAAGTCAAATATATTTGATTTCATACCTCAACTAATAAACTAAAACATAATCATAAAACATATATCACAAACACTTATATTCAAAACCATACATTAAACTTATTCATAGAGATATTAAACGGAATCTCTGGTTGCAAACATACCCGACATATTTTTCATTAAACAGCTATCCTCATGACACAAACATTCAACCCAAATAATATACTCATATTTCATATGGAATATCCCCATAACTGACTCTGGTACTTCCACATAATATTAACAGAATATTACACATTACAAACATGATACGGATACGTTTCGAGAGTACAAGGCACTCCGTATACCAGCTATCCATATCATGCATGCTTAGAGGATACAAAAACATCGATAAACAAAAGATCGGACCTTAAGAAGGATGCGTTTCGAGAGCATCAAGTACTCCGTATCCAGCCATCCCGGCATTAGGCTCAATGAATCTAAAAGATTTAACAACGACGTACCACAAGAAACACAGAATACAAGGCAAACGGTTATTCGTAACACATGAAATACGGACACACATGCCTACATGCCAAAGATAAAACAAAAAGATTACAGATGGAGATTCAAATCAATTGGCCGCTCCCGGCTTTCCCTTTCCCATTCAAGCTTGGATGTTGCAGTGTCGGATTATGGATGTATGATTTGCATTTTATCTATCAATTCCTCAGCTGTTGAAGCAGTGACAAAGATTTGTCTCTCCGATTCTGTAGTGATGTTTTCTTCCACAGCGTAATCTAGAAATTTCAAAAGACCGTCATAAAAACCCTTTACATTCAGCAGTCCCAAAGGTTTGGAATAAAAGCCCAACAATTGCCCACAAGCAACTATAAATATTTCCTCAAGAGTACCTAGACCACCAGGTAATGCTATAAAAGCATCAGAATTATAGATTATGTCTTTAAAATTTTTAGGGATACTCCTGACTCCTTCTCCCTTACCTATGGCTTCCTTACAAAGGTTTCCTTCAACTGGAATATGAGGCCAAATTCTTACATCAGTAGCGTCGCTAGACCTAGCTGCTAGTGCCATATTTACCATCATTTTTATACTACCACCCCCATAGATTATGTTAATCTTCTTGTGTGCTAGGACTTGCCCTAAGTGATTTGCAGCTTCTAAATAAGCTTTATCTTTTCCAAGGCTGGAACCACAAAAGACACAGACATTCTTTATTTTCTTCGTGGACTGGGAGGTAGACATATTTGGTTTATAGAAGTGGTTGCTTAATGTCTGCTCCACTTAGACTTCGGGTTCTACATGAGTTTTTAAAGATGAGAAATATACAAAAAGGGCTAAAGAGATAGACGAGTAGGTAATGAAAAAGTAATCCAAAGATTTAAACAAAATCTTGTGCGGATAAGAAAGTAAGATAAGGTGATTGATAGTTTACAGAAAATCTGATTCACTTTTTGAAAAAGATTAGACTCTAATTGTATAACTTTTGACAATTGAGAACAATTTGACAGAAGACCCTCTTGACACAACTGTAGACTTTTTGACAAATATACACCAAGTCTAGAAATTTAATATAAACGACAAATACTGTAGAACTTTTGAAATTTGAGACACAAATCTTGAAATATCTGGATAAGCTTTTCAAAATTCAAACATATTACTGTACCGTATGTAACGTGTCTGATAAGATAATATATTTTATTATATATATATATTTAAGAAAATCATAAATTAAATAAGATATTAACACTTACTGTATTAATCTAATAATCACAATTATTTCAAACACAAAAGCAAATATTTTGAGTAAAAGAAAAACACAAACTGTTGAACATCAGCTAAAACTGCTTCAAATAAGTAAAGACTAAATAACCTTTATAGAGCGAAGACTTATTCCCCATCCAGTTTTCTTATGGCTTGACAAACAGGATCTAGAAATACCATATTCCTGAGGCGTTGTCTTTCTGTATAAAATTTAGGCTAGAGTTTAAAAATAGCTCCTTGAACATATCCACTAGGGTGACCGTGGAGAGGAGGATGGATGCTATCCAAGTTCTCCTTTGAAAGTCCATCCCTACAAAACCTTATTTTATCTTCTCTATTCGTAGACATATAACCAGGTGAAGTACATTTACCGTTACAATTTTGTCTTCCACATTTGTTACAAGTGACCACGATGGCACGAGCTCTTCTTTTCATTGCACTACGACTGGTACCTGTTCCTGGTAAACCGACATCTTGACTAAAGTCACTCGGACGGATTTTCCCCTCTATCAACATTCTCACATCACAAGGGATGCCAAAACGCATAAGAATCCACAACCGAGTAATTCTAGCCTTGTATTTCTTTCTGAGAATCTTTTGGGAGAGTGATGGGAAATACTTTCTCAGGTGTTGGTACTTTGGGTCCATGATGAGATGAAAGAAGAGTAAATAGAAAGGAAAAATTAAGAGAGTAAATTGCAGAATCCTAGAATTCCTTCTTCTTTTAGAGGAAAAGAAGAATTTTTAATGAAAAAGAAGAGGATTTGCGATTTAGAGAGAAAATAACAAACTAAGAGAGAAAAAGTGAATTCGGAGAAATAAGCTCCTATGCACAGTAAACGTATATGTAAACAATGATTAAACCACTGTATATGACACGTATAGAAACCACGTGGGAGAGACAGTGTGAATCAAACTGATTTAAGATTTAAACTAGGCCCAAATGTTCTTAGTTGAAAATGGTCAGGTTGTTTCGAGCCTTAACACATTTAGAACGAGTTAAATAACAAACATAAAATTGAAAACCAATTTGTATAAATCTTAAACCCAATTCAAAGTCCACTATAGATAAAGTTAACTATAAACAACAAATCTAATTTAACGACAACAAGGATCTTCCTGAATGATCCAGCAACTCAAATAATTTTGTTTTAATCAAAACCTTATTGAACAATGCATACACCCATATGTTATTCATAATACTTAACATCTATCAATGGATTCATCATCATTACTACCAAGGGTTTAGAATGTGACTAACCTTGAAATCAATACGATTTACGTCTTTCAACGTAGACCATATCAACGAACAAAGACACTAGATGTTACTACTTAAGAACATCTACAATCCCCATAATTCTACTCATACAATATATAATTTCCTCATATAACAAAACCTTAGGTAACCAAAAGATTCACATCTAAACATCTAAAACTTAAACATTTTATCGTAATTATCCAAAATTATTATAAGTGCCTTAAGTATTATGATTTACTTAAGGAAACTCCTATTGATCATTTTTCTATTGCATCTATATATAAAGATTCACTGATACACTTAAATACAATGTACGTAACAAAATATTTCAATTTTGAGATTCATGCATTCTAGACTTTACACAGCCTCAACAGACCAAAAGTCTAACATTTATCTCTCTCAAGATTCAATACCATGATTCCCAACTTATATCATATTCCTCAATTAAATAGAACTTTCAAGAAAAGTTATTGACACTTATGTGCTCCATCGAATCCACACATAATCATTACTTAGGTTTGAATCAATTACGAAAAATTTGGCATATCTATGTCAAACTTTAAAATCAATAAATCAAGCCTTATATTTCTTATTGTTTTTCACGAGACAAAAGGCTCTTAAATCCTCGTATCTATACGAATTTCTCATCGTTTATACGAATTAAATATGCTTATAGATCCAAATATTATACGAATCTCTCATAAGCATTCTACTTATAAACTCATTCCATATAATTATCATTCCCTTATAACTATTAATACTTTCCTTCTATAAAATTATTGTACTCATATAACTATTGATATTTTCATTCTATGGCCTTTCCATGTTACATCCTTTTAGACTGTATAAATCAATGTGAAGGTTCATTTTGATGATGACAATGAAAATTCAGCTTCAAAACCATCTCAAAAATATATTTTTTTAAAGTGGTGCTACACTCCCTAGGTTAACCGAACCTAGGCTCTGATACCAAAAATTCTGTAACGCCCCTATGTGGGGGTTAACAGTTTTTAATGAGATAAAATAAAAATAAATAATAAAAGTAAAACCTTAAAAATAAAATTTACCCAGGACTTAAATGAAAATTCTCAACTCAAAAATAAAAATATAAACGATAAATAAACCACAGTTTTAATGTAGCACCTTAAATTTAATAATATAAACTGTTGTCATCATCATTTTAACCCTCAACACATTATAATACAGTCACAGAAAGTAACAATTGATGCTTACATTATCATGAAGAACATTCTTTACAATTGAGCAGTCCCAATGTAATATAGTTACATCACTTCCTCAACTATATTTCTCGTAGCCACCTCACACTTAGTGAGTCCTGAAAAGATATAAACATAAGGGTATGAGCAACACTATGCTCAGTAGAGAAAACCATTACTCACCTTTGGGTTTTTATCATTACCACATTAAAATCTGCATGGTTAGTAAGTCACATCATATTTCAGATTATGAGGTTTATTATGATCACATCTTATGGATACCGTAGTTAATCATTACCAAGTGTCATAATTACACATTGATACAAATATTACCAATCATCATTGTTCCTAGGTATCCATGTTAAATAGAGTATCACTCAACTCATCGAGACCCAAATGGGCGCACTTGATCACCCTATAAACATTCCAAGGGTGTTCCGGTGAGGGGACATCAAGCCCCGAGTCCTCACCAAATCGATTCCTGTACAGTGTGTTCTGGGACTTTCAACCCAAGGAAGCGTCATCGCCTTCCCCCTACTTTACCTTTTAGGGTATTCATGCCCAAGGACGTAACCGTCGCCCTTTTCATGTCTCATAATTTCTCTATATTAAATCATTATTAATAGAGTTAATTTTCCTAACCATGCTTCTCAATTTATAACATGTGTCAATTCATTATGTTCCTCGCCGTACAATACAAGACGAGTCCATGTCATAGTTTCATATGTGATACACATATAATATCAGTTCAACATAGATATATATATATTGCGGCAAAACAATCAATTTTAATTCTATAAAAACCTCACAAAAGATGAGTAATAGAATCCCTACCTTTCAAGCTTATCAACAATCTTTTAATCCTGGAATCAGTTAACGTTAGCTCCATACTCCCTTGATCCTAAGGCGTGCATAAGGACAATTAAAACTAAAGCACAACATACAACTACATTCATAAAATTTATTTTAATTTAATCTTAGAATTTCAAGAAATAACCACTGCCCATAGAGGTATTATAAAGTTTAACAATATAAATTTTCTGTCTAGGGCATATACACTTAGACTTCATACATATGCTCCAAAATAGCAACAAACATATACTTAGGTTTAAGAACGCAAATTTGAATAATCCTTTAGTATAAAAGAAAATTTATAAATGAAAGACTAAATTTGTTCATAAGATTCTAACCTCGGATTATGGTTAGTTGGAAGCTTGAAATGGCTTCAAAACAGGTTCCTTTAGTTCGGTATGACTGAAATTCTTGCTCAAATGGAGGTGATGGTGGCTGATTTTTATGGCTGCCTTGAAGAAGTTCTCTAAGTATTTTGCTTCAGCAAAGAAATGAGAAGAAGAGTGTGGGAACCGTGGAAGAGAAAGGAAGAAAAGATAAAGTCTTTGAAGAGAAGTGATAGAAACAATTATAGAGGAGACATGTTGAAGCATGTCACGGAGGAAATAAAGAAAATGAGGGTCAAGAGTAGTTGGAAAAGATATCCTTATGTCTCATCTAAAGACTTTAACACACATAATGCCAATATGACATTTTTGAGATTTATTAGAAGTTCTAAGGCTTTTTAGTAATCATACTAAATAAATATAGGAGAATTTTAGAAAACTTAAAAATAGATAAAAATAAATATTATAAAATAAATTTAAATGAAGCAATTTTTTTTTATACATTAAAAATTAATTTAATTACCTCAATACCTGTTAGGAGAATAACGGGTGTCACAAACAATGATTGCTTTGTTACCTCTATCATAAGCCAATGGCTGCTTTAAATAAATTAAAGAACTGAACTGGCGTTTCTACGTGCTGTAATGTTTTCTGTCCAATAAGGTGTACTAACGCTCTAGGAAATTTATGTTATATCTGTTCACGGTTTTTTTTTTTTTTTTTCATTTGTACAGCTCATAATTTGACATAGATATCAACAATGAGCTTATTTTGTTGGCGAAGTACGTATTCATTTTTTTGGAGCAATCTTCTATGCTTCCTTTTTTACTTTTGTTTGCAATGAATTGTCCCTATCTTGACTAAAAATAAAAAAAAAAATAAACAAAAACAAAAGGAAACAAAAGAAAACCTAGTGTGCAACCAATCAGTTATTTATTTATTTATTTACGAGACCGGCACTTTGGATTTTTTTTATATTTTTATTTTTATAAAAAAGATGATCGGTGACGTTTAAAATTGTTGATTTACTCGTCAAATAGGATTCGATCAAGCTAATCGTTGATCAAATATCAATCACCGATCACCATTTTTTATGAGTTTAACAAGATGACATTTATCAAAACGATACTTTAAATTAATATATTTTCTCATATATTTTGTTATTTATTTATTTATTTATTTTTCCATGAGTATTTAAACATACCCTAAAAGAAAAGAATATAATATATATACATATATACACACACACACACATATATATATTAGTTTAATGTTTATGGCACAGGAGGTTATAGAGACCTCAATACTAATCTTTCTCCAATCTCTCTTTGCAAATGGCTTTCATTCACAAGTTCTTAAACGTAGTAGTGCCACCTTTGGGGCTCATTATTATACTTCTCTTTCTGCCACCACTTCTAATCTATAAGCTCTTCAAGTACTCCATAAGAGCGATTACGCGGACGGAAAACTTGGCTGGAAAAGTTGTCCTAATTACCGGTGCATCCTCGGGGATCGGCGAGGTTTTATTAGTACCCTTTGTCTTAGTAATCTTTTCTCTTACTAATTTTTAGTCATGAGTTTTCTCTCCTAACTTTTAGTTCCTATCGGAACTTTTTTTTTTTTGAATAAGCATTTGGCTTATGAGTATGCAAAAAGAGGAGCTAGTCTGGCGCTGGTGGCCAGAAGGAAGGACCGACTCCAAGAGGTGGCAGACAAAGCCGTCCGGTTAGGATCACCGGACGCCTTTGTGATCCGAGCAGATGTGTCTCAAGTTGAAGAGTGTAACCGGCTAGTTGACGAGACAGTAAACCACTTTGGACAATGTATGAGCTAGTAACATATATAAATATTCAACTTGGCATATTTTCTTGTCCATATTTATTGGCTGTTTGTCTAGATTTGAATAATGTAGTGTGTGGCCCTTTTGTTCTACAGTGGATTACTTGGTGAACAATGCTGGGGTGTTGGAAGCTAGCTTAATTGAAGATTCCACTGACTTACCTAAGATCCGCTCAATTATGGTATTTTTATTGTTTCATAGGGGTTGTTTAACTAAGTTTTTGTTTTTTTGTTTTTTTTTTTCTTGTTTCTTCGTTTTTGTTTTTGTTTTTGTTTTATGTATACAAGAAAGTTATACCAAACAAGACCAGATTTCTGATCTACTTTACAAAGTTAGATTGAAATTTAACACAACACATCTCTTTTTGTTTTTTGTTTTTTGTTTTTTTTTCCACCAGAAACTACCATCAATTCTTGTTTTTTGCACATTCTAGAATTACTCTTCAGAAAATCTCTGCCCTGAGGGTAGAACTTAATTGTTTTTTTTTTTTTTCAGCACTAAATTTGATCACCAGCAGAAACATTTAATAACATTAATGAAGGTAGATCATCAATTTTGCAGGACATAAACTTTTGGGGTTCAGTGTACTGCACCCAATTTGCAATTCCACACCTTAGAAAAGGCAAAGGGAAGATTGTGGTTATCTCTTCTATTGGTTCATGGCTTTCCCCACCAAGATTGGGCGTCTATTGTGTAAGGAATCACCAAATTCTCTTAGCGTCCTGTTTATGTTGTCCTATTTTGACTGTCAGGTCTCTGTTAGATTTTGTCAATTTCACATGCTTTTTATTCTAATATTTAACTTGATGTAATATGATATTAAAAATCACATAATATTTATAGGAATATCCTACCATTAACAAAAATTTGGTTCTATTGACATTGCTTGATCTACAACTATAATTTTTCAGGCTAGCAAGGCAGCCCAACTATGCTTTTATGAGACATTAAGGGCTGAACTTGGTTCTGATATTGGAATAACAATCGTCACTCCCGGGCTAATTGAATCAGAAATGACAGGAGATCAATTTTTTCTAGAGGTAAAAAATATATATTTGATGTTTAGTTTTATTTGGCTTTTGCCAATTTAATTTAAAAATTGACGCTATTCATTTACTCCAACTTTCAGTAATAGACTCATTGTTTTTTAGTCTGCTATTAAAAGAGACTGAAAAAAACACGTGGGTTTGCATGTTCATCAACAATTAAGTAAAAAAAAAAAAAAAAAATTTTGAACAAATATCAATATCTTTCATGAACTACCTTTAGACTCTCTTTTAAAGTAAAAGAAACTTCCTTATTATATGAATTAAACTTTGAATATAGTGTCTTGTATAGACTAAATTCACAGGTTACCCAGTTGAGTCGGCAGAAAAGTGTGCAAAGGCAATTGTGGACAGCGCTTACCGGGGAGACATGTACTTGACAGAGCCATACTGGTGGAGAGTGGGATTCTGGTTCAAGATCATTTGTCCTCCACTATTGCAAAACTTCTTACACTTGACGCTAATCCGTATGCCAAGGACTTCACATAAAGATGCTTAGAAGGTCAAGATGGGATTTTTATTGTCGTTTGTGTTCCCTTCAGTTTGGGACTGCGTCGTTTTTTATATGCTGCTTGTTTTTTCCTTCACCGTGTCCTTTGGGTTTTGTCTATGACGGCTTGGGAGGGGTGACAAAACTTGAACCAAAATTGTGATTAAAACTATAAAACGTCGTTGCGGCAGCATTCCTAAACCTAACACCACATTAGTGTATGCGTGTTTGCTTCTTGTCTGTGGAACTTGTACTTAAAGAGTTTAAAGTCCCAGTGCACTGTTTAAGTGTTAAAAACGGGTATTTGAACTCTAAACCTTAATACATTTGAATAATTTGTCAAGTTGGAGCAGTGTTTGGTATTTGTTAGATTTGTAATATTTGGAGCAGTAGATATTCACGAACAAAGCTGTAGTAGGTCTGGGGGGCTGCTGCCCAATAGACCCAAAACTCCTTCTATTTTTAGCCATTAAAATTTATTTACTATATTTTAATTTTCAATTACACCTTAAATTCTGATATTTGATGATCTAGTAGCATATATTACTTTTGTTTTCTAGCATTATAAAAAGGAAAATAAAAGCTGTAGCTTTTTAGTATATGTTTAGATCTAGATTTTCGGTAAAAGTACTTAATTGTTCAAGAATTATGTTTAAATTTTTTTAATGAGGAATAAAAGACCTTAGAATAAAGTTTGTGAAATTTTGATACAAGTTTTACAGTGTTCTTACGAGTGGTTTTGAATAGCTACATTTTATTGCTTTGATAAGAATCTCTTTTGGAGGGTCAAAGGTCTTCCAAAAAAACTACTTAAATTTTTCTAAAAGCAGCTTTTAAGCTTAATAAACTTAAAGGATTTTTAAAACCAATATACTCATGTGTCAAACTTGAAATTCCTTATGAATCAAAATCAATTATTGTAATATGTGAAATTAAAACAAAAGGTGAATTAAATTATATTACAAGCTCGGTTCGTTAAGAACATAGAGAAACAAAATGATATAAATAAATAAATCGAAAGAAAAAAAGAACGAGAAGCTTAAAAAATGTAATGCATTGTATTTTTAGTTAAAAATTTGAGTTTAATTCATGCCTTCTTGAAAAAAAATCCTGGTTCTACAATTTGTTTATATAACATCTTTCACCAAGAAACAACTATATATATCATATTGTCTGGGCGGGCAAGCATTCAGGCTGGTCCAAATAGTATTTAAAATTTTTAGGAGATTTTTCATAAGTATCATATTTTTAAAGCTCTTTTTACAAATACTATACATATGTTTAAGTGTGTCACAACTTGAACAAGTATTATAAATGCTACTATTGTGCAGGCTTTTTTAATAAGGTATGAATAAATACATTTTTTCAAAGTAGTGCACCCATCAAATTTATAAATGCCCATCAAATTTATAACATGAAATTTTTATTCATGCTAGTTTAAGCATAACAAGAAATTTTATTGTTTAAGTAGTGCACCCATCAAATTTATAAATGTCTTCAACTAATTAATACTCTCTTAAAAGGATGTAAAAAAAAAACTCTCCTTTATTGTATGTATATAATGCCCCCTTTAACCATCTCATACTCCCACTTCAATTTTAATTTTGATATTATTCTAATCCCTTCTTTATAGATATTATTTTGCTACTTTTTTTATCCTTTGGCTTCAAATTTTAACGCAAGATTTCGAAATTTACCACAGCTCTTGCAAGCACATTGAATTCTAAATTTTCGTTCGTCTCCACTCTTGTCAGATTATCAATCACAAGCACCATATGGTCGATACCATGTTCCCTATGTTTCTGTCCATTCCATGAGATTCATTGGCTCTTCAAAAACACAATTCTTTTGGTTTTTGTTTTACTTGGAATTTTAATGGGGTGTGATTTCGTCAAGCCTAAATCATTAAGCAGGCCCAGGATGACAAAGCCTGGACCCAAAAGAGAATGAATCGAGCCCAAGTAAGAATAGACAACTTAAGCTCAAATCCGCTACTAAGGTGGATGATTTATCCGTTTAAACTAGAGGGTGATCGATTCAAGCTCAATTGATGCTAAAGTCAATCAGCCCGCTTCTTGCTTGACTGGAAGGCTTAATCGGTTCGATGGCTATCAGTTCACTTGAGTTTCTACTCGGTTTTCTTAGAACAGATTAGTATATTGTTTACCATCAAGAATATGCTTAAATATGGGTTCGTTCGGATTGACAAGGTAAATTTGAGCTCGAATAAAATACAAAGAGACACCCACTAAATCAAGAGTGAGAACGTGAGAATGAGGCCCGAAACGTGCATCCAATGCGGGAATGACACGTGTCCCACTATTTAATGCATTATGAAACCCACTATCTCAATATGCTAAGGCGCACGATTATGCTAAAGACCTCTATAAATAGAGGATGAGGACTCCATTGGAGGCCTCCAAATTCTGGCATACAGAAACTCTGTAAAAATAATCTTGTACTTAAAAACTCTATAGAACTAATTTTGTACATACTTCCAAAACTTGCTTTCGTTTTGTTGTTCATTGCATTTATATTCAGTACTAGATTCATTTCATAGTGCAAAACCACAATGGACCTAGCTCTATGTACAGAGTAAACTACTCTAAAATTGGTGTTTGGTATCTTTATTTTTCTGCATTGTTTCTTCATTACAACTTCATTGATCAGATTTTATTATAATTGACTTACTAATGGTAATTTGAGGGCTAAAACTATAAAACAGTTGAAACAGATTTTACTAAACAGGTTTATAATCATTATATTTTTAATATTTCGATAGAAAAAAGGGAATTAGACCAAAATTAAACAGCAATAAAATTAATAGTCCAATAGTTCTAAAATGGTGGTAAATACCAGGTTAGTGTAAGTTATATATTTTCCAATAATTAAATTACCTAAAATGTCACCAAATATATGCCTGCCATTTAGAATCTCTCATCCAATTGTTCATTAAAAAAAAAAAGGATTGCTTTATTATCTTTACCAATAGCTAATACCGGCTTAAGAATTGGAGGTCCAATTAAAAGTACAATTTATTGTCTCTAATATTGTCCCTTTATATAGTAATGCAACCATGTGCCCCTCAATTCTCCCTCCAAAAATTCTAGAAGGCACTAATCCCACCCTATTCCCACCATTGGGCTAGTCGCATAATCTCCAATGTTGTCCTTGTAGAATGATCAATTCTCTCCCACTGGTGTTTCCACCGCTCCTCTGCTACTCTACTACTAAAAAATTGTAGTTAAAAATACGACTTTTTGAATACTAATATATCATTTTAAAAGTATTTGTAGTAACCAATACATTTATAGTATAAATAATTCTTATTTATATAATTAATAGATTTAAGATGTAGATAATTTCTTTACCTACTTATTTATAATGTAAATAATTTTTATTTACATTTACTTCGTAAATCTACTATTAACTACAAATATTTTTAAAGCCTACTGTCTACTTCAAAAATTTCAGAAATATGTTAGCTTCTTCATTTTCCCTTTCTACATCTGTACTTTTTTCAATCTAATAATAGTTGAAGAACTTTTCCTGCATAGTTGAGTCAGTTTTGCGGGAAATCTAATCCCACTTATTGAAGTGTCACAAGAGACGAGATTTTGGAAAAACTAGGCAAAGTAGAAGACACAAACGATAACGACTGCCTGGATTCTCCAACCAGATTTCCTTCCGAGCGTTACAGCTTATAATCTGACATAGGACATCAACAACGAGATTACCATATATGTTGGAGAATTCCGGGTTCACTTCTAATGCATCTTTATATGGAAAAATCTTAATCTTAACTTTAAAAAAATAAATAAATAAATAAATAAAAGAAAAGTAAAGAAAACCTATCATTCCATTATTGCCAATGACATCCGATCAGTTATGTATTTGTGAGAGCTTAGATGCCAGCCATCTCTTGTAATAAATTGGGAACTTGATTTTTAGGAAAATAACATGTGACCATTAAAATAGCAAGCACTCCTATTTAACTCAATGGTTAAAACCTCACTATTTATAAAATAATGAGTCTCGGTCTAAGAAACACTCTATAACTTTTACTGAGTTCTATTGTTTTATGAGCAACAAAGGTTTAACGATGGAAAAGCCCTTTTTGAAATAGTTGATGCACTAATTAACCAGTGATTGATATCTCTAAATCAATCACTAATTGACCAGCAAATTACTGATTAGAATTGTTTAAACTTGAGTAATATTGGTCAGGCGGTAACTAACATGTCTAATCATTGATTGGCTGTCATGCTGGTTGTCCTTTTTTTTAAAGATAATTTTTTTTCTAATTTAACAATACTATTTATTGGAACAATTTTTTTTTTCAAATGTCATTTTCCCACGCATCCTTTTTTTTAATTTATCTTTTGTTTGTCAAGATAATTCTATCAGAACAATAGCACACAAACATGAGGCTATGAGAAAAAGGAAAAAAGAAAAATTATACAAGAATAGCATTATGAAAAAAAAGTTATGATACTGATTCTAATTTTAACTTTTAGACCAAGTAATAAATAGTCATATTTTTACTAATAAACGTTAAAAGATTGTCACATCAATAGATCTTCTATTAATGAATTAATGACAACTAATACATAAATAATTATCAATGAATTAATGATCACAACTAAAAAGTAGGGATAAAAATCGACGATTGAGCCTATAAAGACCCCCATGCAAAATATTTCTCTCATCTCTCTTAAAAAATGGCCTTCATTCACAACTAATACCTAAATAACTGTTAATGAATTAATGACAACTAATACATAAATCACTATCAATGAATTAATGATCACAACTAAAAAGTAGGGATAAAAATCCACGATTGAGCCTATAAAGACCCCAATGCTAAATATTTCCCTCATCTCTCTTAAAAAATGGCCTTCATTCACAAGTTCTTAAATGTGGTACTTCCACTGTTGGCACTCATTATTATACTTCTCTTTCTGCCGACACTTCTGATCTACAATCTTTTTAGGTACTTCATAAAGGCATTCAGGCAGACCAAAAACTTGGCCGGAATAGTTGTGCTAATCACCGGTGCATCCTCTGGAATCGGCGAGGTTTTTATTGGCAACCTCTCTCTCAATAATTTTCTCTTATTAGTTATGTGTTTTCTCTTCTAATTTTGAGCAATGCTATTCATGAAAATATTTTTTGTATCGTCACCTTTTTCTTTCTTTTTTTTTTTTTTGAATTAGCATTTGGCTTATGAGTTTGCAAAAAGAGGAGCTAGTCTAGCATTGGCAGCTAGAAGAGAGGACCGACTCCAGGCGGTGGCAGCCAAAGCCGTCGGGTTAGGATCACCAGACGCCTTTGTGATCCGAGCAGATGTGTCTAAAGTTGAAGAGTGTAAGCAGCTGGTTGACGAGACAGTAAACCACTTTGGACAATGTATGAGCTAGTTAAATATATAAATATTTAACTTGGCATATTTCTTGTCCATATTTATTTGCTATTTGTCAGGATTTGAATATTTTTGGTTGATAAATTAATGTGGTGTGGCCGTCTTTTCTGCAGTGGACTATTTGGTGAACAATGCCGGGGTGTTGAAAGACATCTTATTTGAAGATTTAAGTGAATTTACCAACATCCACTCAATTATGGTATTATATTTTCTGACTTGTTTTGCTAGATTCCACAGTTATTTTTCACCTCAGAAAACCACTGCTCTAAGAGAACTTAAATTTTTTCAGCATTAAATTTGATTAATCATTTTTTAAGTCGTCACATTTTGCAGGAGATAAACTTTTGGGGTTCAGTGTATTGCACCAAATTTGCAATTCCACACCTTAGAAAAGGCAAAGGGAAGATTGTGGTTATTTCTTCTATTGGTTCGTGGCTTTCCCTACCAAGATTGGCCGCCTATTGTGTAAGGAATCACCAAATTCTCTTAGCGTCCTGTTTATATTGTACCATTTTGACTGTCAGGTCTGTGTTAGATTTTGTCAATTTCACATGCTTTTTATTCTAATATTTAACTTGATGTAATATGGTATTAAAAATCACATAATATTTATAGGAATATCCTATCATTATCAAAAATTCGGTTCTATTGACATAGCTTGATCTACAACTGTAATTTTTCAGGCTAACAAGGCAGCCCAACTATGCTTTTATGAGACATTAAAGGCTGAACTTGGTCCTGATATTGGAATAACGATCGTCACTCCCGAGCTAATTGAATCAAAAATGACAGGTAATCAGTTTTTTTTAGAGGTAAAAAAAATATATTTGATGTTTAGTTTTATTCGGCTTTTGCCAATTTAATTTAAAAATTAACGTTATTCATTTACTCTAACTTTCAGTAGTAGACTTACTGTTTTTTAGTCTGCTATTAAAAGAGACTGAAAAGAACACGTGGGTTTGCATGATCATCAACAATTAAGTTACAAAAAATAATTTGAACAAATATCAATATCTTTCATGAACTACCTTTAGACTCTCTTTTAAAGTAAAAGAAACTTCCTTATCATATGAATTAAACTTTGCATATATTGTGTCTAGACCAAATTCACAGGTTACCCAGTTGAGTCCGCAGAAAAGTGTGCAAAGGCAATTGTGGACAGCGCTTGCCGGGGAGACATGTACTTGACAGAGCCATACTGGTGGAGGGTGGGATTCTGGTTCAAGATCATTTGTCCTCCACTATTGCAAAACTTCTTACACTTGACGCTAATCCGTATGCCAAGGACTTCAAATAAAGATGCTTAGAAGATCAAGATGGGATTTTTATTGTCGTTTGTGTTCCCTTCAGTTTGGGACTGTGTCGTTTTCTTTATGCTGCTTGTATTTTCCTTCACCGTGTCCTTTTGGTTTTGTTTATGGGGGTTTGGGAGGGGAGACAAAATTTGAACCAAAATGTGTTTAGAACTGCAAAATGTAGCTGCCGCAGCATTCTCAAACCTAACATCACATTAGTATATGCGTGTTTGCTTCTTGTCTGTGGAACTTGTACTTAAAGAGTTTAAAGTCCTAGTGCACTGTTTAAGTGTTAAAAACTGGTATTTGAACTCTAAACCTTCTTAATATATTTTAATAATTTGAAAAGTTGGAGCAGTGTTTGGTATTTGTTAGATTTGTAATATTTGGAGCAGTAGATATTCACGAACAAAGCTCTATTAGGTCTGGGGGGCAGCCGCCCAATAGACCCAAAACTCCTTATATTTTCAGCCATTAAAATTTATTTACTATATTTTAATTTTCAATTACACCTTAAATTTTGACATTTGATGATCTAGTAGTATATATTACTTTGGTTTTCTAGCATTAGAAAAAGAGAAATGAAAGCTGTAGCTTTTTAGTATGTGTTTAGATCTAGATTTTTGGTAAAAGTACTAAATTGTTCAAGAATAATGTTTAAATTTTTTTAATGAGGAATAAAAGACCTTAGAATAAAGTTTGTGAAATTTTGATACGAGTTTTACAGTGTCCTTGCGAGTGGTTTTGAATAGCTACATTTTATTGCTTTGATAAGAATCTCTTTTGGAGGGTCAAAGGTCTTCCAAAAAAACTACTTAAATTTTTCTAAAAGCAGCTTTTAGGCTTAATAAAATTAAAGGATTTTTAAAACCAATATACTCATGTGTCAAACTTGAAATTCCTTATGAATCAAAGTCAATTATACTAATATGTGAAATTAAAACAAAAGGTGAATTAAATTATATTACAAGCTCGGTTCGTTAAGAACATAAAGAGAAAAATGATGCAAATAAATAAAACGAAAGAAAAAAAGAAAGAGGAAGCTTAAAAAATGTAATTCATTGTATTTTTAACTTAAAATTTTAGTTTAATTCATGCCTTCTGGAAAAAAAAAATCCTGGTTCTACAATTTGTTTATACATCATTTTTCACCGAAAACAACTATATATATCATATTGTCTGGGCCGGCAAGCATTCAGGCTGGCCCTAATAGTTTTAAAATTTTTAGGGGATTTTTTATAGTTACCATATTTTAAAAACTTTTTTTTTTATAAATAACACATATGTTTAAGTGTGCCACAGCTTAAACAAGCATTGTAAATAGTAATGTTCTGTAGCTTTTTTTAATATGATATGAATAAATACATTTTTTCAAAGTAGCGCACCCATCAAATTTATAAATGCCCATGAAATTTATATCATGAAATTTTTATTCATGCTAGTTTAAGCATAACATGAAATTTTATTTTTTAAGTAGTGTACCCATCAAATTTATAATTGTCTTCAACTAATTAATTCTCTCTGAAAAGGATGTAAAAAAAAAACTCTCCTTTATTGTATGTATATAATGCCCCATTTAACCATCTCATACTCCCACTTCAATTTTAATTTTGATATTATTCTGATCCCTTCTTTATAGATATTATTTGGCTACTTCTTTTATCCTTTGGCTTCAAATTTTAATGCAAGATTTCGAAATTTACCACAGCTCTTGCAAGCAAATTGAATTCTAAATTTTCGATCACAAACACCATATGGTCGTTACCATGTTCCCTATGTTTCTGTCCATTCCATGAGATTCATTGGCTCTTCAAAAACACAATTCTTTTGGTTTTTGTTTTACTTGGAATTTTGTTGGGGGTGTGATTTCGTCAAAGCCTAAGTCATTAAGCAGGCCCACCATGACAAAGCCTGGACCCAAAAGAGAATGAATCGAGCCCAAGTAAGAATAGATAACTTGAGCTCAAATCCGCTACTAAGCTCGATGATTTATCCACTTAAACTTGAGGGTGATCGATTCAAGCTCAATTGATGCTAAAGTCAGTCAACCCACCTCTTGCTTGATTGGAAGGCTTGATCGATTCGATGGCTATCAGTTCACTTGAGTTTCTACTCAGTTTACTTAGAACGGATTGGTATATTGTTTATGATCAAGAATCCTTTTAAATGTGGGTTCGTTCAAATTGAAAAGGTGAATTTGGGTTCGTTCAAATTGAAAAGGTGAATTTGAGCTCGAATAAGATACAGAGAGACACCCACTAAATCAAGAGTGAGAGCATGGGAGTGAGGCTCGAAACGTGCATTAAATGCTGGAATGACACATGTCCCATTGCTTAAAAGCATTGTCAAACCCACTCTCTCAATATGCTAAGGCCCACGATTATGCTAAGGACCTCTACAAATAGAGGATGAGGACTCCATTGTGGGCATCCAAATTTTGACATACAGAAACTTTGCCAAAATACTTTTGTAATTAGAAACTCTACATAAATAATTCTGCACATACTTCCAAAACTTGCTTTCATTTTGTTGTTCATTTCATTTGTATTCAATACCAGGTTCATTTAATAGTGCAGAATCACAATAAACGTAGCTTTATTTACAGAATAAACTACTCTAAAATTAGTGTTTGGTATCTTTATTTTTCTGCGTTTGTTTCTTCATTACAACTTCATTGATCAGATTTCATTATAATTGACTTATTAATGGTAATTTGAGGGCCTAAAACTATAAAACAATTAAAACAGACGTTACCGAACAAGTTTATAATCATTATATTTTTAATATTTCGATAGAAAAAAAGGGAATTAGGCCAAAATTAAACAGCAATAAAATTAAAAGTCCAATGGTTCTAAAACGGTGGTCAATTCCAGGTTAGTGTGAGTTATATATTTTCCAATAATTAAATTACCTAAAATGTCCCCAAATATATGCCTGCCATTTGGAAGCTCTCATCCAGTTGTTCATTACAAAAAAAAAAAAAAAAAAAGAATTGCTTTATTATCTTTATCAAGAGCTAACACCGACTTGAGAATTGGAGGTCCAATTAAAAGTACAAATTATTGTCTCTAACATTGACCCTTTTTCTATAGTAATGCAATCATGTGCCCCTCAATTCTCCCTCCAAAAATTCTAGAAGGCCTACTCCCATCCTATTCCCACCATTGGGCTAGTCCCATTATCTCCAACGCTGTCCTTGTAGAATGATCAATGCTCTGCTACTCTCTACTACTAAAAAATTGTAGTTAAAAACATCACTTTTTCAATACTAACATATTAAGTTTTAAGAATATTTACAATAAATAATAGATTTATAGTATAAATAATTTTTATTTATACCGTCAATAAATTTAAGATGTAAATAATTTTTTTACCTACTTATTTACAATGTAAATTATTCTTATTTACATTTACATCATAAATTTACAATTAACTACAAATATTTTCAAAACCTACTGTCTACTTTAAAATTTCAAAACTCTGTTATCTCCTTCATTTTCCCTTTCTACATGCAATGCTTTTTTCAATCTCATAACAGTTGAAGAACTTTTCCTGCATAGTTGAGTCAGTTTTGGAGGAAATCTAATCCCACTTATTGAAGTGCAACAACAGACAAAGAGATTTTGGAAAAACTAGGCAAAGTAGAAGACGCAAACGATAAGGACGGCCAGGATTCTCCAACCAGATTTCCTTCCAAGCGTTACAGCTTATAATCTGACATGGGACATCAACAACGAGCTTACCATATATGTTGGAGAATTCCGTGTTCACTTCTAATACATCTTTATATGGAAAAATCTTATCTTAACTTAAAAATAAATAAATAAATAAAAGAAAAGTAAAGAAAACCTATCATTCCATTGTTGCCAATGACATCCGATCAGTTGTGTATTTGTGAGAGATTAGATGCCAGCCATCTCTTGTAATAAATTGGGAACTTGATTTTGAGGAAAATAACATGTGACCATTAAAATAGTAAGCACTTCTATTTAACCCAAAGGGTTAAAACCTCATTATTTATAAAATAGTGGGTCTCGGTTTAAAAAATGCGCTATAAACTAGACTAAGTTTTATTGTTTTATGAGCAAGAGGGTTTAACTCATAACATGTAAGGATGAAAAAGATTTTTTTTTTTTTTAATAGTTGATGCACTAATTAATCAGTGATTGATATCTCTAAATCAATCCCTAATGACCAGTAAATTACTGTTTAGAATTGTTTAAACCTTGATTAATACTGTTCAGGTGATAACTAACATGTCTAATCATTAATTGGCTATCATGCTGGTTGTCTTTTTTTTTTTTTTAAGATCATGTTTTTTTCTAATTTAACAAATCTATTTATTGAAACAATTTTTTTTTTCAAATGGCATTTTCCCACACATCCTTTTTATAATTTATTTATTTTTTGTCAAGAGAATTCTAGCAGAACAACGGTACACAAACATGCTCCTAAAAGAAAAAGGAAAAAAAAAAAAAGAAAAATCATACAAGAATAGTATTATGAAAAAAATGCGATAGATACCAACTCTAATTTTTACTTTTATACCAAGTTAACTATCAATAAATTAATGACAACTAAGATATTAATATAACTATCAATGAATTAATGAAAACTAAATAGTCATATTTTTACTAATAAATGTTAAAGATTATCACATAAATAGACTTTTTATAAATGAATTAATGACAACTAACGTACAGGTAACTATCAATGAATTAATGATCACAACTAAAAAGTAGGATAAAAATTCACGATTGAGCCTATAAAGACCCCAATGCTAAATATTTCCCTCATCTCTCTTAAAAATGGCCTTCGTTCACAAGTTCTTAAATGTAGTACTTCCACTGTTGGCACTCATTATTATACTTCCCTTTCTGCCAATACTTCTGATCTACAATCTTTTTAGGTACTTCATAAAGGCATTCAGGCAGACCAAAAACTTGGCCGGAATAGTTGTGCTAATCACCGGTGCATCCTCTGGAATCGGCGAGGTTTTTATTGGCAACCTCTCTCTCAATAATTTTCTCTTATTAGTTATGTGTTTTCTCTTCTAATTTTGAGCAATGCTATTCATGAAAATATTTTTTGTATCGTCACCTTTTTCTTTTTTTTTTTTTTTGAATTAGCATTTGGCTTATGAGTTTGCAAAAAGAGGAGCTAGTCTAGCATTGGCAGCTAGAAGAGAGGACCGACTCCAGGCGGTGGCAGCCAAAGCCGTCGGGTTAGGATCACCAGACGCCTTTGTGATCCGAGCAGATGTGTCTAAAGTTGAAGAGTGTAAGCAGCTGGTTGACGAGACAGTAAACCACTTTGGACAATGTATGAGCTAGTTAAATATATAAATATTTAACTTGGCATATTTCTTGTCCATATTTATTTGCTATTTGTCAGGATTTGAATATTTTTGGTTGATAAATTAATGTGGTGTGGCCGTCTGTTCTGCAGTGGACTATTTGGTGAACAATGCTGGGGTGTTGAAAGCCATCTTATTTGAAGATTTAAGTGAATTTACCAACATCCACTCAATTATGGTATTATATTTTCTGACTTGTTTTGCTAGATGCCACAGTTATTTTTCACCTCAGAAAACCACTGCTCTAAGAGAACTTAAATTTTTTCAGCATTAAATTTGATTAATCATTTTTTAAGTCGTCACATTTTGCAGGAGATAAACTTTTGGGGTTCAGTGTATTGCACCCAATTTGCAATTCCACACCTTAGAAAAGGCAAAGGGAAGATTGTGGTTATTTCTTCTATTGGTTCGTGGCTTTCCCTACCAAGATTGGCCGCCTATTGTGTAAGGAATCACCAAATTCTCTTAGCGTCCTGTTTATATTGTACCATTTTGACTGTCAGGTCTGTGTTAGATTTTGTCAATTTCACATGCTTTTTATTCTAATATTTAACTTGATGTAATATGATATTAAAAATCACATAATATTTATAGGAATATCCTACCATTATCAAAAATTCGGTTCTATTGACATAGCTCGATCTACAACTGTAATTTTTCAGGCTAACAAGGCAGCCCAACTATGCTTTTATGAGACATTAAAGGCTGAACTTGGTCCTGATATTGGAATAACGATCGTCACTCCCGAGCTAATTGAATCAAAAATGACAGGTAATCAGTTTTTTTTAGAGGTAAAAAAAATATATTTGATGTTTAGTTTTATTCGGCTTTTGCCAATTTAATTTAAAAATTAACGTTATTCATTTACTCTAACTTTCAGTAGTAGACTTACTGTTTTTTAGTCTGCTATTAAAAGAGACTGAAAAGAACACGTGGGTTTGCATGATCATCAACAATTAAGTTACAAAAAATAATTTGAACAAATATCAATATCTTTCATGAACTACCTTTAGACTCTCTTTTAAAGTAAAAGAAACTTCCTTATCATATGAATTAAACTTTGCATATATTGTGTCTTGTGTAGACCAAATTCACAGGTTACCCAGTTGAGTCCGCAGAAAAGTGTGCAAAGGCAATTGTGGACAAAGCTTGCCGGGGAGACATGTGCTTGACAGAGCCATACTGGTGGAGAGTGGGATTCTGGTTCAAGATCATTTGTCCTCCACTATTGCAAAACTTCTTACACTTGACGCTAATCCGTATGCCAAGGACTTCAAATAAAGATGCTTAGAAGATCAAGATGGGATTTTTATTGTCGTTTGTGTTCCCTTCAGTTTGGGACTGTGTCGTTTTTTATATGCTGCTTGTATTTTCCTTCACCGTGTCCTTTTGGTTTTGTTTATGGGGGTTTTGTTGGGGAATTAGGCGACTCCTAATTCCAAGGATCGCAAGAACGAACAATTGCAGAAAATAAATAGGAGAAAAGAAGAAAAAGAGACACCAAATTTTTATACAGGTTCGTCCAAAATTGAGACTACGTCCTGTTTCTGCCGCTTGCAGATTCCACTATGATGAAGGAGATTACAGATTACAAGAGCAGTTTCTCACACACTCACAAACTGTGCTTACCAAAACTCTCTTCTATCTAACACCCAATGGGAATTTTTTCTCTCTCAAGGATGAAGCTCTCAAGAATTATGCCTCTCACAATTCACACACTTTTTCACACACAGCTTTCACACACACAACCCTAGCCACCTTGTGTCTATTTATAACCAAAGGAGGAGAAAATAGCAACTAATGGGAAACCCTAGTGGTTTCCCGTTTTTGGGACCTTTGAATTCGACTTTGATTCAAAACACATCGCGCAGCACAGCGCGTCAGCGCCGCGGCGCTCGAAACGAGCGCTGCGGCGCTCCCCTGCGGCGCCTAGGCGCTCTGCTCCTGGCGCCTAGGCGCTCACCACTCGACGCCTCGGCGTTGTCTTCCTGGCGCCTAGGCGCTCTCCACATAGCGCCTAGACGCTCTTCTCTTGGCGCCTAGGCGCTCTCCACTTGGCGCCTAGGCGCCCTCGCCCCAGCGCCGCGGCGCTCTTCTGCTAGAGCCGCGGCGCTTGCTCCCTGCCTTCGAGGACGTGATTTTCTCCCTTTTCCTTCCTTTTGCTGGATTGTCTACTTGATTTGGCTCCATATCTGCAACAATCTCCCACTTGGAGACTAATCAATCACCATGTCTCCCACTACAGCGGCAACGACTTCTCACGCCTCTTGGAGAAGTCCAACTGAAGTTGCGCACAACTTCAGTTTCTCAATCGGATCCATCTTGGTGAGCATATCTCTGGATCCTTTTACCACCCACCTTGCCTTATACCGCTTGCTGCCAGCACTTTTATCTTTTGCCCGGTATACCCTCTTGTTGTGCAAGGATTTTTTACTCTGTGGTAACTTTGCCAGTTGCCATGTCCGATCCAACTCGTCCCTCATGGCTAACTCCCACTTGACCGAATCTCCAGCCTCCACGGCTTCATCAAAGCTCTCTGGCTTACCTTTGTCGGTCAACAAGATGTAATGCAGAGTTGGGGAGTATCTCTGCGGTGGTCTGATTGTCCTGCTAGACCTCCTGACTGGTGTGGCAGGAGTCCTCTGGTTTTCTTCTAGAGCTATGTTTTCCTGGTCTTCAACCTCTGGATTTTGCACCTCCACTTCAGGCAGATCCTTCAATGGAATCACCTCAGGCTTCTTATCTTCAGAACCTGAACCCCTGGAGTCCGTGCTGTCTCTGTCCTTGTACAGAACACCTTCGTTGAAGATCACATCCTTGCTCCTGATAATCTTCCGGCTTTGGTCATCCCAGAGACGATAACCAAACTCAAGTCCGTCATAGCCAACTAGAAAACACTTCTTTGACTTGGCATCTAGTTTACTTCTAGCAGCAGAATTAATATGTGCATAGGAAACACAACCAAACACTCTCAAGTAAGAGAGATCAACCTGTTTATGGCTCCAGACTTCTTCCGGTAGCTTGAACTTCAGCGGTGTGGATGGACTTCTGTTTATCAGATGAGCGGCTGTGTTAATTGCCTCAGCCCAAAACATCTTTGGCAGCCCCGCATGTAACCTCATGCTTCTAGCACGCTCGTTTAAAGTCCTGTTCATCCTCTCAGCTACCCCATTCTGTTGTGGTTTCCCTGGAATGGTCTTCCTCATCTTTATCCCATTCTCAGCACAGTACCGCCTGAAATCTTCACCTAGGTACTCTCCCCCATTGTCAGACTGTAAGCACTTCACCTTCAAATCTGTCTCGTTCTCCACCATGGCTTTCCATCTCTTGAAAGCATCGAACACATCAGATTTGTTTTTCAGAAAGTAAACCCATACCTTCCTGCTTGAGTCATCAATGAACGTCACATAGTAGTTTGCGCCACCAAGGGAAGTCACCGGCGCAGGCCCCCACACATCTGTGTGAACAAGCTCCAATCTCCTGGACTTAGGCTCTCTACCCATCTTTGAGAAACTCACTCTCTTCTGTTTACCAAAGATGCAGGCTTCACACAAACTGTGATCAACAGTTTTCAAACCCGGCAGTTTTCCTTTGCAGTGAAGCACCTTCATACCCTTCTCACTCATGTGACCGAGCCTATAATGCCATAGCTCAGTATTGGCAGCAGAATCAGCAACTGCTAGGGTATCTCTGCAACTAGAGTTCATGTAGAGAGTTCCAACCTTGCGTCCCCGAGCAATAACCATCGCTCCTTTTGTGACTTTCCAACCTCCACAATTGAAGGTTACTTTATGTCCATCATCATCCAGTTGCCCCACCGAAATCAAGTTGCGCTTTAACTTAGGAACATGTCTCACCTTATGAATCTTCCATACCGACCCATTAGGCATTTTTAAACTGACATCTCCAATGCCAACTATATCCAAAGGTTCTCCATCAGCGAGATAAACCTTACCATGATTTCCAGCAACGTAGTTCTCCAGGACATGACGGTGTGCTGTGGTGTGGAATGATGCTCCTGAGTCCATCACCCACGAATCAAAAGAACTGTCGACAGACAAGATTAAAGCATCCTGTTGCTCTTCAGTGGCGGCGTTGGCTGCGTCATTAGTCTTGTCTTCATTCTTCCTTGGAGCCCTGCAGTTCTTTTTCAAGTGGCCCGTCTTCCCACAGTTCCAACACTCCATGGTCCTACCGTTCCTTGACTTGCTTCTCCCATTCCTCGACTTGCCTCTCCTGCCATTATCTCTGTTGGATTGCCTGTCAAGTTTCCTGCCCCTATTATCAACATTAAGGGCCGAGTTCGACGAAGAGGCTTCTCCTGAGTCCTTCCTGCGAACTTCTTCCGCCAGAATAGAATTTCTGACATCAACAAACTTCAATTTTGCACTCCCAAGAGAATTCGTAATGGCCACCCTCATGGGTTCCCAACTATTCGGTAACGAGGCCAAGAGGATTAGAGCATTGATCTCATCATCGAATTTAATCTCTACCGAGACCAATTGGTTTAGGACGGTGTTGAAACTGTTCAGGTGCTCTACCACCGAGGCACCTTCAGACATCTTTAAATTAAAGAGCTTCTTCATGAGATGTACCTTGTTATTGGCTGAGGGCTTCTCATACATCTCTGACAGAGCCTTCATCATCCCTGCTGTAGTAGTCTCCTTCGCAACGTTGTGGGCAACGTTCTTTGACAAAGTCAAACGGATCACACCGAGTACCTGTCTATCAAGGAGACTCCACTCCTCATCCTTCATGCCTTCGGGCTTACTACCCAAGGGCAAGTGCAGTTTCCTGCTGTACAGGTAGTCTTCTACTTGCATCCTCCAATAGGAAAAATCTGAACCATCAAATTTGGTGATGCCGGCTGCCATACCTTCTTCTCCAGTCATCGTTCTTGATCAAAACCTCCGCTCTGATACCAGTTGTTGGGGAATTAGGCGACTCCTAATTCCAAGGATCGCAAGAACGAACAATTGCAGAAAATAAATAGGAGAAAAGAAGAAAAAGAGACACCAAATTTTTATACAGGTTCGTCCAAAATTGAGACTACGTCCTGTTTCTGCCGCTTGCAGATTCCACTATGATGAAGGAGATTACAGATTACAAGAGCAGTTTCTCACACACTCACAAACTGTGCTTACCAAAACTCTCTTCTATCTAACACCCAATAGGAATTTTTTCTCTCTCAAGGATGAAGCTCTCAAGAATTATGCCTCTCACAATTCACACACTTTTCACACACAGCTTTCACACACACAACCCTAGCCACCTTGTGTCTATTTATAACCAAAGGAGGAGAAAATAGCAACTAATGGGAAACCCTAGTGGTTTCCCGTTTTTGGGACCTTTGAATTCGACTTTGATTCAAAACACATCGCGCAGCACAGCGCGTCAGCGCCGCGGCGCTCGAAACGAGCCCTGCGGCGCTCCCCTGCGGCGCCTAGGCGCTCTGCTCCTGGCGCCTAGGCGCTCACCACTCGACGCCTCGGCGTTGTCTTCCTGGCGCCTAGGCGCTCTCCACATAGCGCCTAGGCGCTCTTGTCCTGGCGCCTAGGCGCTCTGCACTTGGCGCCTAGGCGCCCTCGCCCCAGCGCCGCGGCGCTCTTCTGCCAGAGCCGCGGCGCTTGCTCCCTGCCTTCGAGGACGTGATTTTCTCCCTTTTCCTTCCTTTTGCTGGATTGTCTACTTGATTTGGCTCCATATCTGCAACAGGTTTGGGAGGGGAGACAAAATTTGAACCAAAATGTGTTTAGAACTGCAAAATGTAGCTGCCGCAGCATTCTCAAACCTAACATCACATTAGTATATGCGTGTTTGCTTCTTGTCTGTGGAACTTGTACTTAAAAGAGTTTAAAGTCCTCGTGCACTTTTTAAGTGTTAAAAAGGGAATATGAACTCTAAACCTTAATATATTTTAATAATTTGTAAAGTTGAAGCAGTGTTTGGTATTTGTTAGATTTGCAATATTTGGAGCAGTAGATATTCACGAACAAAGCTCTATTAGGTCTGGGGGGCAGCTGCCCAATAGACCCAAAACTCCCTATATTTTCAACCATTAAAATTTATTTACTATATTTTAATTTTCAATTACACCTTAAATTTTGACATTTGATGGTCCAGTAGCATATATTACTTTCGTTTTCTGGCATTAGAAAAAGAGAAATGAAAGCTATAGCTTTTCGGTATATGTTTAGATCTAGATTTTTGATAAAAGTACTTCATTGTTTAAGAATAATTTTTAAATTTTTTAAAGAGGAATAAAAGACATTAGAGTAAAGTTTGTAAAATCCTATCAAAACTTTGATACAAGTTTTAAAGTATTCTTAAGAGTGTTTTTGAATAGCTACATTTTATTGCTTTAATAAGAATCTCTTATGGAGGGTCAAAGGTCTTCTAAAAAAACTATTTAAATTTTTCTAAAAGCAACTTTTAGACTCAATAATCCTAAAGGATTTCTAAAAAGAAATGCCAAAAAAGCGCTTTAAGTATACTCATGTGTCGAACTTGAAATTCCTTATGAATCAAAGTCAATTATACTAATATGTGATATTACAACAAAAGGTGAATTAAATTATATTACAAGCTCGGTTCGTTAAGAACGTAAAGAAAAAAATTATATAAATAAATAAAACGAGAGAAAAACAGAAAGAGGAAGCTTAAAAAATGTGATGCATGGTATTTTTAATTTAAAATTTTAGTTTAATTCATGCCTTCTCGAAAAAAAAAAATCCTGGTTCTAAAATTTGTTTGTATACATCTTTCACCAAAAAACAACCATATATATCATATTGTCTGTGCGGGCAAGCATTCAGGCTAGCCCAAATAGTTTTAAATTTTTTAGGAGATTTTTTTTAAGTACCATATTTTTAAAACTCTTTTTATAAGTACCATGTATATGTTTAAGTGTGCTACAATTTAAACAAACGTTATAAATATTAATATTGTGTAGCTTTTTTAATATAGTATGAATAAATACATTTTTTGAAAGTAGCGCACCCATCAAATTTATAACATGAAATTTATATTCATGCTAGTTTAAGCATAACATGAAATTTTATTATTTAAGTAGTGCACCCATCAAATTTATAAATGTCTTCAACTAATTAATACTCTCTTCAAAGGATGTAAAAAAAACTCTCCTTTATTGTACGTATATAATGCCCCATTTAACCATCTCATACTCCCACTTCAATTTTAATTCTGGCATGCAGAAACTCTATAAAAATAATTTTGTACTTAAAAACTCTATAGAAATAATTTTGTACATACTTTCAAAACTTGCTTTCCTTTTGTTGTTCATTGCATTTGTATTTAGTAGCAGATTCATTTCATAGTGCAGAACCACAATGGACCTAGCTCTATGTACAGAGTAAACTACTCTAAAATTGGTGTTTGATATCTTTATTTTTCTGCATTTGTTTCTTCATTACAACTTCAGATTTCATTATAATTGACTTACTGATAGTAATTTGAGGGCTAAAACTATAAAACAGTTGAAATCGATTTTACTAAATAGGTTTATAATCATTATATTTTTAATATTTCGATAGAAAATAGGAAATTAGGCCAAAATTAAGCAGCAATAAAATTAATAGTCGAATGGTTCTAAAATGGTGGTAAATACCAGGTTAGTGTAAGTTATATATTTTCCAATAATTAAATTACCTAAAATGTCCCCAAATATATGCCTGCCATTTAGAATCTCTCATCCAATTGTTCACTAAAAAAAAAGGATTGCTTTATTATCTCTATTAATAGCTAATACCGGCTTGAGAATTGGAGGTCCAATTACAAGTACAATTTATTATCTCTAATATTGTCCCTTCATATGTAATGCAACCATGTGCCCCTCCATTATCCCTCCAAAAATTCTAGAAGGCCCTAATCCCACCTTATTCCCACCATTGGGCTAGGCCCATTTTCTCCAATGTTGTCCTTGTAGAATGATCAATTCTCTGCCTCTGGTGTTTCCACTGCTTCCCTGCTCCTCCACTACTAATAAATTGTAGCTAAAAATACGACTATTTCAATACTAATATATCATTTAAAAAGTATTTGTAGTAAACAATAGATTTATAGTATAAATAATTTTTATTTATACAATTAATAGATTTAATATGTAAATAATTTCTTTACCTATTTATTTATAATGTAAATAATTCTTATTTAGATTTACGAATCTGTCTACTTCAAAAATTTAAAAAATATGTTAGCTTCTTCATTTTCCCTTTCTACGTCTGTACCTTTTTCAATCTGATAATAGTTGAAGAACTTTTCCTGCATTGTTGGGTCAGTTCTGCAGGAAATCTAATCCCACTTATTGAAGTGTCACAAGAGACGAGATTTTGGAAAAACTAGGCAAAGTAGAAGACGCAAACGATAACGACGGCCAAGATTCTCCAACCAGATTTCCTTCCGAGCGTTGCAGCTTTTAATCTGACATAGGACATCAACAACGAGCTTGTCTTTCCATTGGAGAATTCCGTGTTCACTTCTAATACATCTTTATATGGAAAAATCTTATCTTAACTTTAAAAAAATAAATAAATAAATAAAAGAAGAGTAAAGAAAACCTATCATTCCATTATTGCCAATGACATCCGATCAGTTATGTATTTGTGAGAGCCTAGATGCCAGCCATCTCTTGCATTAAATTCGGAACTTGATTTTTAGGAAAATAACATGTGACCATTGAAATAGTAAGCACTCCTATTTAACTCAATTAACTCAAAGGTTAAAACCTTGTTATTTATAAAATAATGGGTCTCAGTTTAAAAAGTACGCTATAACTTTGACCGGGTCTTATTGTTTTATGAACAACAAGGTTCAATAATGAAAAAGCTTTGTTTGAAATAGTTGATGCACTAATTAATCAGTGATTGATATCTCTAAATCAATCACTAATTGACCAGTAAATTACTGATTAAAATTGTTTAAACTTGATTAATATTGGTCAGACGATAACTAACATATCTAATCATTGATTGGCTGTCATGTTGGTTGTCCTTTTTTTTAAAGATCATTTTTTTTTTACATTATAATTGACTTTCTGTCAATGAATTAATGACAACTAACGTACAAGTAACTATCAATGAATTAATGATCACAACTAAAAAGTAGGGATGAAAATTGACAATTGAGCCTACGAAGGCCCCAATACTAATATTTCTCTCATCTCACTTTAAAAATGGCCTTCATTCACAAGTTCTTAAACGCAGTATTTGTAAC
Source organism: Artocarpus heterophyllus (assembly GCA_025403435.1). Taxonomy (NCBI): domain Eukaryota; kingdom Viridiplantae; phylum Streptophyta; class Magnoliopsida; order Rosales; family Moraceae; genus Artocarpus; species Artocarpus heterophyllus. The sequence continues at coordinate 3,139,699 of CM046346.1, read as the reverse complement.
GACCCGTCCTTACATGGCCGTCACTTAACTTAAACATCATCATAAACTTAAACTTACTTACCATTAAGGTAGAGAAATTTAGGATAAATTTTTTTTTTCCAATATATATATGGATTCTTACTGAGGAATCCTTAACATGAAACCTTAGAGGAAATAATAATTATTTTTCAAATCTTAATAACAAACGAATTCTTTTTGATAAAGAATTCTTAACATATAACCTTAAAAGATATAATAATCACTTCTCAAAACTTCGTTGCGTAAGCCTAACATAATACATAAAATTCTCAAACGTGATAATAGCGTAATAATAAGCATTACGTCTTAACATAGTTGTAATTTCTAAAAGCATGGTCCTTTACATAATTCATAACATTAATCTCTTAAAACATAACCATAGTAATTTTCTTGAACTTTTCCTTTTTAACATAAGAGTAATTATTTAGCAACTATTACTTTAAAGACATTTCTCAATTTAAATACAACTATTCTCAAGATAATTTTAAATTAAATAATAAATAAAATCTCATTTAAATGCTCTTTAAAACTTTATTAGCAATTATTTATATATTTTACTTATAATTTTAACATCTTAAAAATAACATTGTATTCTCTTAAAAGTTAACCTTTTTAAACTTAGCAAAACATAATTTCTTACAACTTAAACTTTTAAGCTTAAATTACTAATTTCTTAAAGCTTTTCTTTAAGACTTTCATAATAACTACATAAAAACATATCCATAACTTTATTTCTTAACTTAATGTAAAACTCCAATAATCCTTTGCAATTCCAGATAAACTTATAATTTTCTTTCCTATAAATTTCGTGCATTTGTTGCATCGTTTATTGCAACATCTTTAAACTTTGAAATCCTCTGAACCAAGGTTGCGTAATCACAAGCTCAGTTTTTAAAACATAATTACGTAAATTATTTACTTATTCATATGCACATAAATTATTTACTAATGCGGAAATATTGCATTGTGTGAGCGGTATCCATTTCCATCTTCACCATTCGTCCGCCGCTCACCACTGCCCATCAAGTGTCGCTGATAGGTTTTTCTTACCTACAGTATGAACATACTTAAATGAGCTTTCGTTCAGCAAGTAGGAAATTAATCTCGCAAAACATAATTAAAAATCACTTTGATAAAAATATGCATGAGCATTTTATGCTTGCTTATCAACTTGATTTATGCTTATTTATTTAAGCTGTACCTTATCTTCTTACTTTGGGCCCGAGTGATCGTACCGGTTGCGCGCGAGTCTTGGGAAGTTAGGGTTCGCGAGGTCCCAACGACACCAAGATCATTCATTTCTTTAACATGGAGCCTCCCCGTGAGTCGGGAGGTTGGTACGACACCCCTAACTTGTCTCATAAGTTTCACTTGTTTTATTGTGTGTATGCAGTATGACTTATCACTACATGACATCACAATTTCGTAATTCATGAATCGTAACTCATAATCATAGATGAATCGTAAATCATTATCATACTTCATTTGAAGGTGATTAAACAATATAATTTATATATTGCATACATCACACATTAATCATATCATCATCATCATCATCATCATCATCATAGCATTTCACATTATTTCATAACATAGCATATCACATCATAACTTATAACAGTGTAATAAATCACTGATCATGTATTTTCATAAATTTTATGAAAATATTTAAAATTAATCTATTTTTAAAACTATTCATGCTGTAGGCAAGATTCCTACTTACCTGGACTCCGAGCTGTACGGGTCCAGTTGCATCTCACTGTATCCACAGTCTACGCTGCATCCTCAGCAGTGCTCCTCGGACCATTGTGGATGGCTAGAAATGATCCATGGAGATTTATTATTGTTGAAAACATCATTCTAAACTTCGTTACTGCAGTCTGAGTCACATCGATCCGCGTGCTGTCGGTACCGGATGATTTTTATCGGAGTATAATTAGCTCGAACAGAGGTCACCATCACGTTTAGAGCATCGAAACAAGTAGGGAGGAGGTCTCGGATCGTCGATCGGAGGTCGGGAGCTCAGGACCCGAGCTCCGCCGGAGGCCGGCCGTCCACGGCGGCGCGTGGGGCGCGTGCGGCGGCTCCGGTGATCGGACTGAGCTGAAAGTTTGGGCTCTGCTATTTTTCCATTTGATAAGCTTGATGGAAACTTCAATTTTATGAAATTTGGCCTCTAACCATGCAGATCGAAGCCCGACGGCGGCGACAAAATCGTGACTCCGATCGTGGCTTTCCGATGAAGCTACTGTGAAATTAAGTTGGGGCTTTCCTTCGTCGGTGTCCTCTGAGCATTTTCCCTCCATTGGCGTCTCTCAACACGGTGTGGAACAGTGAATTCGTGGTGCTCGTGGTGGCGGTCGGCAACGGAGGTTGTTCTCCCTCGATTCGACGGCGTCCCATGAAATTGGGTGGGGGAAAATGTTCCCCGTTCGCCTCTGAGCGTAATGCCGCTGCCAATTTGGTCCGACGTCGCTTGCAATGGTGAAATCGAACTCACCTGCGACAGCGACGGTGGCAACTTCCGTTCTCTGACCGGCGGCAGTGCTACGGCACAATTGAGTGAGGCCTTTTGCTCACCGACACCATCTGATTCTTTTGGTCCGGGCGGTGTAGATCAAAGACGTCAGTGACGGCAAGATCGGGTGGTGGCACGGCGGCGGGAATGGGGCAGCTCCGCCATTTTGCTACAGCTGAAATCGAGCTGGGTGATCGGTGCCATTCTCTTCGTCTCTTCATTCTGAGTCCGTTGACACCAAGATCGTGCCAATCGGAGGTCGAACGGAGGAGAAATCACGTCAAAAATATTGGGCTTTTTCGTCGCTTTAGCCGGCCCGTGTGGCCTCCTCCGGCAGAGTTGTGGGTGGCACGGCACACCGTCGGACTCAACTCGACGAGAGCTTCCCATTGGTGTGGGAGGTGTCGAAAATGGTGGCCGGATCTTGGACTAGGTTTGAGGAGAGAGAGAGTGTGTGTGTAGAGAGAGAAAGTAGAGAGACAGTGTGCGTGAGAGCTATCTGATTGGCCTGATTTTTTTTTTTTTTTGTCCACCTATTTATAGACAACTTTGTATCTACACAGTCTAAACCGTGTTATGTCGGGTAGATCAAATTTGATCCGTAAACTTGAAATTTTTATAGACATAACTGTACTTTTTAAAATTGTAATATTCTCATTCTTTAAAATATTACATAAATCTTAATTTTCTTGTTGTATCATTGTGTTACTAAAATATTCATACTGACATAAAAATCATTTTCATAAATTTTATCCATACTATATGGATTTTATGATTTAATTTTGGTACAATAAACTTAGATACATTTATCTTCAAAACTGACGATTAGCTATTTTTACAACTGTATCTATATTTATACATGTGTATATATACATATGTATGTATTTTAAGAAAATGTTATATGTTTAAAACTTTGCTCAATATAAGTATTTTATCATTATAATTATTATTTTTTTATTTTACCTTTAAAACTTTAAAATTTATAACATATACTTCTCACTAAAAATTTTCATATTTTAAACTTCAAATTTCATTATGAAAACAATAGTTGTAACTTTGTAATAGTTTTGTAAATTAAATTGACTATCTAAAAGTCAATTTAATTTAAAATTCCCAACTTAGCACAATTTGGTGCTTTACGGATATAACCTGAACTATTTCTCATAAAGAGCTATTTATGGTTCCACAACTTAGCAATAGAGTAACATTTGTGGACCCAATCAACGTCCTTTTTCTTCTTTACTATTACTATGACAATTGTTATTATTATTATTGTCTTTACAATAATAATAATAAACTTTACGTAATTATTAATGTGTATAATAATTAACCATACACATTCAAAATATTGAAATTCTTGAATTTTCAATGATTCATATAACTTGCTTAAAATTCTTATCTTACTTTATGATCTCTATAAATTTCGAGATCAATTGTAGTAAAACATGTCATAAATCTTGCATACTTGAACTTAGTGCTCACCATTTTCAATTTATGGTATGAAACTCATGATCACTTTTGATCTGGGTTTCTTTTACTGAACTGACATCATGTAGGAATTTTTCACATCATCATAATAAGTTGGAAATTCCACTTTTTGTCAAGTAATCCCAATTTAAACATTCTAATTGAGATTCTTATAAAAATCATTTCTTTGGCTCGTACATGTAATCAATAAATCATAAACTTTTAATTTAGCACATTAAATAATTATTTTTAATTATTTTAATGTACTATCATAACAGTACATTGTTACATGTTTCATAAATAAAGAACATAAATTTATGCATTCACAACATTATTTATTTCTAAAGTCTTATAGCCATTAAGACCTTCAAATTTGAGTGTAAATAAACTCAAATCTTGTCCTTTCTTAAGTACTTAGCTGAATAATTATGGAAAAATCCTTAATTAATCATACTTATTAATTTTTAGATTCTTCCGGTCATTACAGTATTCCTACCGTTGGCACTCATTATTATACATCTCTTTCTGTCAATACTTCTGATCTACAATCTTTTTAGGTACTTCATAAAAACATTTAGGCAGACCAAAAACTTGGCTGGAAAAGTTGTGCTAATTACCGGTGCATCCTCTGGAATCGGTGAGATTTTTATTGGCAACCTTTCTCTCAGTAATTTTCTCTTGCTAATTATGTGTGTAAAAAATAAAAAACGCAGAGAATTATAATAGTTCATTTAATATGAGCTACGTCTATTTTAGAGTTTTATCTCTTTGTTATTTTGAATACACAAATGTAAAAAGGCCAAAAAAAATAGTCCCTTTCCTGGAGTTTTTCACCGATATTTATAGCTATAACTGTACATATAAAATGAGAAAATTCTAACTATTTAAACATAAAATCAGGAATATCTTTTTCTTGATTTTATTCACACTTTCCACGTATTTGACCTTCCATATCTATTGCATGGATCATGCTAATCTCTAATTTGATGGAGATTTAATCTCATATATTTTTAATTTAATTTGTGCCTTTAGTTCAGTAAACTTAGATATTATTTCAACTCGTTCTTCTGCCTTACCTAAGATATCTCGGCACTTAGGAAGCCTATCATCTCGTCTTTCTATTGAGATTCTTCCCAAGACTTGGGCCTTTATTGGGTCACTGGGCCTTAGGCAGTTCAGATTACCCACAACAATATTCATCCGAAAGCCGAGAACTTCAAAAATTGACGCCGAGATGAGCAAGCTGAGATAAGCCATGCATTGTTCTGCATTGTCGTTTGAGCTCCCCGATCAGTTTGGGACTCTGTCGTTTTTATCTATATGCTGCTTGTATTTTCTGCACCGTGTGTCGTTTTGTTTTCTTTAGCGTCTCCTTCTTTGCTTGTCGTTTGGCCCAGGAGTGCACCGTTTTGGTGTATCTTTCTTTTTTAAAACTCTTTGAGTGAGAGAATTGGAACTTTGAATCTGATATATATTTTTTTAATGATATGTTATGTTTGGAGCAGTATTTGGTATTGGAGTTACAGATTTGTAATATTTTCAGCAGTAGATATTCGTGGGTGAAGCTACGTTAGGCGCAAGGGATAGCTGCCTTCTAAACTCAACGACTCCTTATATTTTCACCCCTTAAAAACTCTATTTTAGTATTTTTATTATTTTCCCAAAATGAAATCTTTCGATTGCAATATTTAAGGATTCAAGGGTAAATGACCATTTTTAAGCTTTTTTGGTAAATGACTGAAGTTTTGTAAAAATTAAGAAATGATTATTTTTTTAATGGTTAATTAATGATGTATTGATACTAATCAGTAATATACTTGCTTGTTTGCTGTATATTAATGACTAATTTGGTAGTTTATCATTAATTAACTTAATGAGTTATTAATAATACTTAACAATATTAGTTAGTAATTAATTTATTTTACTCAATAAATTACCTCTATGTAATAATAAATCATTAGTATGCCAATAATAACTTGATTTATCAGTGATAAATTATAGTTTATCACTAATTAACTGTTATGAAAAATAGTTGTTTTTGTAATTTTTAAAAAGCTCGTCCATTTATGTACACAGGTGGCCAAAATTCTCTGCTTTTGAGATTTAATGATTTCGTTGGCATTGCTTTTGCTTTTTATAAACAGTAAAAAAAAAGTAAGTAAAGGTATAGCTTTTTTTTTTTGGTTTGTGTTTGGCTTCAAATTTTAATAAAGTAGTTGATGGGATAAGAATAATGTTTAAAATTTTCTAATAAGTAATAAAAGATAAGTACATATATAAAATATTAGAAAGCTTGGGTACGGTTTTAAGGTTTTCTTCTAAATGCATTTTTGAAAGCCACATTTTTCGTCTTTGATAAAAATCTCTTGCGGAGTATCAAAGCTCTTCTAAAAAATTCACAAACTTTTAAAAGAAACTTTAGAGCCCAAGAAGCCAAAAGATCGGACACCTTTGAAGATTAAACAAAATATGAAAAGAAATCAGAATTTTGTGATAGAGCATGAAAAAAAAAGTATCGTATACCGGTAAGATAATAATGCATATTATGTAAAGATTATATCATACTAAGAAAAGTACAATAATTTAATTAACAAAATTTATGAAAAATTTTTAGATAGAAAAATTATGTCCTACCAGCTACTGGCAGGATATTTTTTCAGTTTGAAAAAAAAAAAAAAAAAAAACCTATGCAAAGTGCATTCAGATTACATGATAGTCATGAGAATAATATGATTGCAATCACATAAGGCAGTACTGGCTTAACCTTAAGACAGGTTAAACCTATGCTTAAGGCCCGCAATTTTAGGAGGCCCCCAAATTTTCTCTTTTTTTGAGGCTATATTATAGGTATTTTTTATTCATTAATTAGATTTTTTTTTTTTAATAGAAACTCAATGGATTAGAGATTTTGGGTAGTTACATATTACTCCTTATTCCTTAAACTTTTGAATATTATGAATAAAAAAAGGGTAATATCCAAATCAATAAAGATATCTCGATAGGTAAAAAATAATGACTAGATATGCGAATGTATAACAGACTAATACATTCATAGCAAAATAATAATAATAATAATAAAACGGTAATATGCTCGCGGTAATTAGTAAACGTAACCTTAAAAAAAAATATAGCAAAAGTGTGGTAATATAAAAACAATCATTCAGAATTTTTTTTTCATAAGGTCATTTATTTTCTTAAAAAAACAAAAGAAAAACGTGACTTTTCAAATATATAAATATCATTTTTTTGTGTTTGCACAATATCCCTATTCTTGTTGAAAACAAAATCTCTACCCTGTAAAAGAAAAAAAAAATTCCCTCCCCTCTAAACTCTTTTAATTTTCAAAACTTGTGCTTCTCTTTTCTCAATTTTTTTTCTACAAGTTTTCCCGCTTCTTTTTCTTACTCATTTTCTTATCTATTTGATGATTATTGTTTTTTGACTTATTGGTTAGCTATTTTATAGTTTTGTTATTGTTGCGTATTGTATTGATTTGGTTTTCATAAATATATAAATTCTTATGAATAAATATGTATAATAGAAAATATGCATCAAGGTATGACAAACTAAAAAAAGAAAAAAAAATAGATATGTCTTTAATATTATTATTGTTGTTGTTATTGTTTTTGTATGCTTTCTTATCTTCTTATTTAAGTTCTATGGACTAGAGAAAGTTTGGGATATTTTTTGGGATATTTTTGGTGAAATGAAGAAGTATGCTTTCCGTGATGGATAAGTTTTTGACTTTGTTGTAATTTTGTTTTAGTTATTTTTAGTTGTTATTTGTTATTTTTTTTTTTTTTGTTTTGCTTGTTATTTGTTTTCCTTTATTAAAAATGTAGTGAATTAGTTTCGGATGATATAAAAATTATTTATTGTTTCCATTTTAATGGATGGTATTACGTAAAAATATATATTATTAAATAGGCCTTTCTTTATTAAAAAAAAATACCTCCTTTAATAATCTCGTTTAAACCCCAAATTATGTCATATATTAAAGATTCAAAATTCTATATTAATAGAACTTCAATACTTTTACGTTAGCGTAAAACTCTTCCATACTATAATTTTTGAATTTATTTTTTTACTTCAATTCACTCTTTAATATTTTAATTACTAAAATCTTTTCCAATAATTATTAATTGTTGCTTCTTGGGCTCATCGTTATAGATCACAAGATAAGCATTGACCCCTCTCTTTTTCTAATCTCGGCGATGGATTTGATTCACAAGTTCCTAAACCTAGTTCTTCCCCCTGTGGCACTCATTGTTTTACTTCTCTTTGTACCACCATTTCTGCTCTACAAGCTCTTTAAGCTCTCCATCAAAGCATTCGCATCGACCCAAAACTTGGCCGGAAAAGTTGTCCTCATAACCGGTGCATCCTCGGGGATCGGCGAGGTAATTTTTATAATTCTCTCTCATTATTTCTCTCCGAGTTTGAATATGGTTTCTCTCTTATGGAGCCATTATAATCATGCAAAAAATCATATCCAGTTTCAACGATGTGTGTACGTTACTAATAATGTACACCACTGTTTTTTTTCTTTTTTTCATTTTTTTTTTTTTGGATTAAGCATTTGGCCTATGAGTATGCAAGGAGAGGAGCTTGTCTGGCGTTGGCGGCCAGAAGAACGGAGCGGCTTAAGGCGGTGGCTACGAAAGCCGCCAGGTTGGGATCGCCCGACGTCATTGTGATCCGTGCTGATGTGTCAATAGTTGAAGATTGTAAGCGGCTAGTTGATGAGACAATGGACCACTTTGGACAATGTATGAGTACCAATGTGAAAAACTTTGCATTTATTTTCTGGAGAATTATGCAATTAAAAAAAATATGACAAATTAACGGAATATGATGTTGACCTGACGGTTAAAAATTATGTTCTACCAGGAGGGGATTTATTTTCATGTGATACATTTTGGATTTTTAACAAAAGTTTCTGGATTTAAATTTGCGGGTAATATGCGTTTCTGTTTTTTGCTTTCTATTTGTTTTTTGTTCACAGTGGATTATTTGGTGAATAATGCTGGTGTTGTACAAGTGTGCTTGTTTGAAGATTACGCTCGACTCTCTACCATCCGCTCAATTATGGTAACTATCTGTATTTACAATCAATTACATATGTTTGATCTTGTAAGGTTTAATTTAAGGGAAATTAAACAAAAGAAAAGAAAAAAGAAAACGACCATATATATATGTATCCATACCTATATATATATATATATACATATATATATATATAAGACAGTCCTAGGTTGGAGCATTCAATTTCCAATAAACTCCTATGGCTTTGGACCCACTTCAAAATTCACATTAGTCTTTTTAATCACATCTTGTATCCAAGGTAAAATCACTACTAAAACTACTTGATGACTTTGTTGAAGGACATAAACTTCTGGGGTTCAGTGTATTGCACACAATTTGCAGTCCCACATCTAAGAAAATACAAAGGAAAGATTGTTGTTATGTCTTCATCTGGTGCCTGGTATTGCCCTCCAAGATTGAGCGTCTACAATGTAAGAATATCCATCCTTTTAGAGTTGTTTGTTTGAAGTACTCTTTGCATTCAATAAACTCAAATTTAGATTCGAGTATCAAGAATCCTCTAGATACGTATTTGTTTCCCCAAAAATCCAAATTCTTTGAGGGTCCGTTTGGTAAATGGATTCGAATTAGTGATTTGATTTGAGTTAGTATGATTTGAATTAGGATTTGAGTTAGTAATTTAAATTATTATCCGAAATGACGTTTGGATGTGCATTTAAGTTTTAATCTAGGTATGGAATAAAATTAAAATTTGTGTTTGGAGAAGTAGTGAAAGTAATTTTTGATTTATCAATAAATCTAATAAAATCTTAATGATAATGATCTTAAAAAAATATGTAATATGGATTTTAATTTATTCCTCTCTTCACTAGGAACAAAATGAAAAAAAAAATCATCTCAATTGGATAACAAATGAAGAAGTTATGATTTTTTTCCTCAAATATAGGAGAAAGAATTTTAGTTTTTACTGTAGCAAAGATATGAGAGTATTAAAAGTTTAGGGGAGTTAGAACTCTGAAAACTTGAATTCTTGATACTCAAAGGATTCGAATTTTGTATGAAACCAACACGTATCCAAATAATTCTTAATACTCGAATCTAAATTTGAGCCCAAAAGATTCCAAAAGTTCTCTAAACAAACGGGCCTTAGTGTATTTTTTTTGCTCATTCTAAAGATTTCCAGTCCCACTTATAGCTTGTGGATATTTCAGGCTAGCAAGGCAGCCCAAATAAGCTTTTTTGAGACTTTGACGTCTGAGTATGGTTCCGATATCGGAATAACAATCGTTACTCCTGGTCTGGTTGAGTCAGAGATGACAGGAGACCAATTTTGGTCAAGGGTAAGTTATCAAAAATCTGCTTCTCACTTAATTGTTAGTGATAATTATATGTAAAAAAGTTATGTAGTTGTAATAAGGTATAAAAAAATAATGTACCAATAGGACATACACTTTTTAATTGCCAGATAATAGAGAATTTTTTTTTACCCTACCAAAGAATTCTCCGCAAAATATTACTACAAGATGCGTTCATAATATGAACTCATTGGAATGCTTTCGGTCAACATATATATATATTTAATTTTTGCTCCTTGTGTAGTTTGGAACTAGAGGCATCCCAGTTGAGTCAACAGAAGGGTGTGCAAAGGCAATTGTGGACAGTGCATGCAGAGGAGACATGTATTTGACAGAACCAGCTTGGAACAAAGTGGGATTTTGGTTTAAGGTGATTTGGCCTCAACTATTGTACAAGTGTATGCACTTAATATTAGTCCATAAACCATGGACAGCTTCAAACAAAGATGACTAAAAGATCTAGTTGGGATTTCTGGATAAGTGCTCTCCACACAAATTACCTGCTCAAGACTCAATTTAAGGCCTATTAAACTTGCCAATTGACTAGTTATTTTTGCATTTCAAGTTTTTTTTTTTTTTTTTTTTTAGTTGGAACATGTCAAGGTTTTTTGCTTGCACATTTATGCAACCAAAAGAGTAAATTACTTGTGTAAAGGTTGCACTAATTAAAATAAAAGATTATTGTTTTGAAATTTAATCCTACGTAATATATTTAAATATCATCTAACCTTGGAGTGTAAATTTCATATTCGAGTACTAGTCAATGAAAGATGCAATTTTTTCTTAATACCTTCTAGTCATATTCTTTCTTTTTCCCTGAAAATTTTTAAGGCTATATTATTTATTCTTTTTCCAGTTTGTAATTAAAAACCTCAAGTTTTTGAATCCCATTGTTACTACAAAAAACTAGGCTTTCAATCACAACAGTTTTTAGCAAAACTTTTACTTACAATAAATGTTGTGACTAACGTGCATTTAGTTACAACTTTAGTTCAATTTTTATTGTGACTAAAACTTTTAGCCACAGGATTTTTAGTCACAGAAATGTCCATGACTAAAAATCTTACAGCTAAAAGCTTAATCATAGCACAAATTAAACTATAAATTATGACTAACTACACTTATTGTGACTAAAAATTTCGTTAAAAATTGTTGTTACTAAAAGTCCAATTTGTTTTAGTGTGTGAGCATTTGTAGCATTGATATTTTAAACTTATTTGTTAAAAAAAAACAAAAATAAAAATAAAAGGATGGCCATGAAGAGAACAGAATAGCATACCACAGGTTCTAAGCTGGGATTAAATGGTCGCCTACAAGCATATATTTGATAAATTCAATATTTAGCTCATCACTAAATTTAATAAATCCATTGAACTTACTCTCAGGTTAATCCTCAAATCATATGCATCTCTTTACCAACATTTACTAATTTCTTGTCCACGTAGTACTTACTAATTTTGCATAATAAGCTCATTTTTACCATTACAATCTTCTTTTAGAATTAGAAAAGTTATTTATTAACAAATGTAGCAAATATGTTATTTACTATCATAAAGATTCAAAACCAAGCTATTAGTTATGATTTCTCTCAAAAAGTCATTCTATCTGGATCTTTAAAATTTAAACTAATTTTGTTTTGTAGGACCCCAACAATAAAAAAAAAATAAAAAGGAATAATCCGTCGATGTCCCTAATTATCACCTAATGCCTTGAAATAATTGTCTAGTCCGACCGCATATTTAGGACTTTATATTTTGGTGTGTTTTTGTTGTCATCTAGATTTGAGCAACATATGTGTCCCAAAAAATAAGATGTGTTGTATTTCAGAGTAAATTAGGTAGCATATCACTTCTTTATTATATTATAATTCATTACTCTTTTTTTTCTCCCTTTACTTTATATCCGCTTCTTCTAATTAAAAGCCTATAATACCTTTAGATAACAAGTGTTTGTCTAACCCTAGTCCAAAATACTTATGATCAATTATATCTTTATATTATTTGAAAATAGTATATTTTAAACTTTTTATAAAAGTAACAAGACTGAAAAAAATACATAAAATTGGTATTTTTTAAATTGACCCGTCAACTCATGTGTCTCCTTGAAACAATGTAAGTTTTGGCCTAGCAAGGCAGCCCAACTTTGCCTCTCTTTTTTTTTAGTGATTGAAGGCTTCATTTGATCCTGATATTTGGAAGAACAATTGTGACTCTTGAATGATTGAGTATGAAACGAAAGAAGATCCACAAAATAGATCCAACGTAATTAAAAAGAAAAAAAAAAACCTGATTCGTTCTTTCACTGATTATCCACCAAATGTTGGGACAACTTTAACTCACTTTTAATACCTCCTTTTTGGGGTCTCTTTCATTACAAAAGGAAAACAAATGTTCTAACTAATAACTATTCTTATGTACTCTAAAATTAGAGATATCCCAATGAAGTCAAGAATAGGACGTTCAAAAGAAATAAGGAAAATACCTAAAACACCCTATGTATTTTGAAATATTAGGAAATTCAATACATGATGATATATTGAAGGAGCAAAATGAGTAAAATGAGCACTGTAGATGTGGAATGAAATTCAACATTTTTCATGAAAGTGGATTAAATCCATGGTTTGGAGAGTGGAGAGGTATGATAAGTGAGGTTTTTGTTGAATTTTTTCACTACTTTTTCCTTTTCTTTCTTTCTTTTTTGTTTTAGGGGTTTTTTTTTCTGTCTGATTGCATATGTAAATTAACCTTTTGTGTTGTTGGTCGGTAGAATTATATTATTTAACTGTTTTTGACGTCCCTGAAAATTTTGATGATTACTTGCTTGATGTATTTTTCTAACTTTCAATTTTTATAAATTAGTCTCTGAATGCTTACAAATTGATGAAACATGTCAAAATTTAAAAGGAAGCGCTTTTGTGCACGTGAATTGATATTGTAACTAATCATTTATTACTTGAGATCATAGGAACAATAATAGTATTTGTTGACATAAATATAGGTTATTAAAAAAGATGCTTCACTGTCGTCTAAAATTTCAAGCTCTTCTTTCAAACGAGCTCATATGATGTGAACTAAGACATTTTCTGTCCGAACTTTGACATCCCTAATCGACTTAAAAGCACCATGTAACACTCCTAATTCTAGTTCCAAATTTTGAATTAACTCAAGCTCCTATAGGAATATTTTTCTGAATCCGTTCCGGAGTAAGCAACGCTTCCTGGAAAGACTTGTCTGTGCGGTTCTAGTGGTTGTTTAGACTTGTCTGTGCGGTTCTAGTGGTTGTTTCCGGTGAAAGTAACATGTCCATAGGTGGTGATTGAAGGGGCATAGGTGTTGGTTGCTCCTGTTGCACGTTTGTCTGGCTTTTTTAGTCCATTTTTTCTTTTGGGTTCTTGTCACGCCCCGGAGTACGGGAGGTGACGTGGCGGAATATTTAGATTAATTAAAAGAGAATTTAATTAAAATCGAGAGTTTGAGAATCAAATTAAATAAAAATTAAGAAGATTTTCCACCACATTTTATAAAAGAATTTGTAAATATTAAGCAAATAATAATAATAAAATAAAAAAACCGCGAATATGGGTTCCACAACCCACAACTTGTGCACACACATGGTTCTGACAATATCATGAATACAATTACAGTCCAAGTACAAATAAAGTTAAGTCTTACATGCCTTGATTAATAATACAGAATATAAATAAATTCTCCTATTGCTCCTGAGTTCGGTCCGAAGAATCTTCTCCAAACCTAAATGGGAAACCACCTAGAAGAGGGGGAATTTAAAACAATAAAACGTGAGCGAAAGGCTCAGTAGGACTAAGTTTTATAAAAATAGTTTAACGCAAAGGAACATAGCATTATTAGAAGTTATTCCAAGGAAACTTAAATAAATAAATAAACAGTTTGAGTAGGACCGTCCTGACACAGAACAGTCTACTCGTCAAATCAAAACACCATTTTACTTTTACCTAGGCAAACCATGATATCACCACCGTAGTGGCCCAGCTGGGTTTCGGGACCTGCCCCCAAGGTCGATCGCTACACGACCCAATCTCTGATATGGCATCATGCCTTAGTGTTTATTATCATTGTGACTCAAAACCCAATTACCGAGTGTTTTCAGTTACATTTATTATGAAGTTCATTTCATAATCACGGTATATTAAAATATAACCGATAAAACCATTTTCAAACAACCGTTGAAAACATTTTGATAGAAATCCCTTTTTAAAGCCAAACCATTTCAAAACCAGGCTACCAAAGAAATAGGATAGAAGTCCTACCTCAGTACTCGTGCCGGTGCCCCACACCGTAATCCCGGTCCACTATACGTTAGCTCCACGGAACCACGAACGATCCTAGATACCAACTAAGTCAATCAATATCTACTTTGAGACATTCTATGTCACTAAACCATTTTCATGATGTCCTAGTGTGCCATTTGTACCTTTAAAATCATCCTATAAGATTGGGATTTAAATCAGGGTTCAAAATAGTGAAAACGGGTAAAAATCACAAAATTTTCCATGCCTCGGTCGGCCTGCCGGACGCCCTGCTTCGGCCTGCCGAACTGCACAGTTCGGCCTGCCGGAAGCAAGGTTCGGCCTGCCGAACATTTCCCCAGATTCGGCCTGCCGGTCGGAAGAACACCGGCCTGCCGATCATCACTCCGGCCTGCCGAACATGAACTTCGGCCTGCCGAACTGGGAAAACCCAGAAATCCCAGCCACGGGTTTTTCGATCCCCAAAATCCAAATCTGAATTCCAACCTGTTTTTCTCAATTCCCAGGCATGAAAAATAATCATAGTTGATAGAAAAACATTCTAGAACATGTTTGGAATCATTTAAACAACATTTAAACTCGAAATCCTCAAAAATCCAAAAATGAGAAAAAGAGGAGAAAAATGAAAAATCTTGAATTCAATCCTTTTTTCTTCAATCTAAGCTTAGATCCTAGTTGTTCTAAGCTCATTTAACACAAACACAAGGTTTTCTAAGCTTAAACAAACCTAGATTTCAAAAACACACAAAATTGAAAATTTTGTAAAAAGTTTAGAAATTTCGAATCTAACCTCGAATCGAAGCTTCAATCCGCGATCTCGGTTGCCGAATCACGTCCCCGAGCTTCCTCCTCGCTAACCCGAAGCTTGGATTCGAATGTGGTTTCAAAAATTTGAGAGAGAGATGTAGAGAGAGAGAGAGGCTGCCGAGAGATCAAGAAAGAGAAGAGAGAGAGAGAGAGAGTGAAACCGGGAGAGAATGAGAGGAAAGAGAGAGGAAGGAAATAAATAGAGAAAATCGATGGGCAGTTTTACTGTGCGAAAACCATGTGCCGCCCATGGTTTTGCAAAACAGAGTATTTTTAACATTTTACAAATTGTTGTGTTTTAAAACTCAAAACATTATTTTGAAACAATAAGAAATCCTTCGAATTCATTAATTTAACAAAACAACCAAAAATTCAAAAATCCAACCAAATAGTCTAATAAATGTTAAAACGTTAATTATGGCACACTAATTCATCATTTACATTACATTAACATTAAATAAATTTCGGGACGTTACAGCTCTCCACCCCTAAAAGAAATTTCGTCCTCGAAATTTACAACTCATCTCAAAAACAAAACAAATGCGGATATAACTCCCGCATACCCGACTCTAGTTCCCAAGTGGCTTCATCAACCCCGTGATGTTGCCACACGATCTTTACCAACGGTATCTCACGACGACGTAAGCTAATCACTTTTCGGTCGATAATCTGAATCGGCACTTCTTCGTACGTCGTATCCTCCTGAACCTGCACATCGCGAAACGATACTATCTTACCCTGCTCAGGTGGACACTTTCTAAGCATCGACACATGAAACACATCATGCACATGAGAAAGTTCGGGCGGAAAATCAAGCCGATAAGCGACCACACCGACACGCTGAGTGATCTCGAACAGCCCGATATACCTCGGCGCGAGTTTCCCACTCACCCCGAACCGCACAGTTCCCGTACGAGGCGACACCCTCAAGAGAACAAAATCTCCAACCGTAAACTCTAAGGGTCTACGTCTCCTATCTGCGTAGCTCTTCTGCCGACTCTGAGCTGCTCTCAATCGATCCCGGATCACCGCGACTTTCTCGTTGCTGTCACGAATCCCATCTGGCCCCAGAATAACTCTATCCTCTGGCTCGGCCCAACACACAGGTGACCGACACGGTCGCCCATACAACGCCTCAAATGGTGCCATGCCGATACTCGCCTGATAACTATTGTTGTACGCGAACTCCGCCAAATGCAAACATTGCTTCCAATTCCCGCCGAAGTCCAACGCACAAGCACGCAACATATCCTCGAGAACCTGAATAACCCGCTCAGACTGCCCATCAGTCTGAGGATGAAACGCCGTACTGAAGTTCAAATCTGTACCCAAAGCTTCCTGAAAACTCCTCCAGTACTTAGCATTAAACCTGGTGTCTCGATCAGAGGTGATGGACAAAGGAACTCCATGCAACCTCACAATGTTCTGCATATACAACTCCCCGAGAATCTTCCTGGAACACGTCGACCTAAACGGAATGAAATGCGCCGATTTCGTCAACCTGTCGACCACAACCCAAACTGCATCATGCCGCTGCTCCGTCCTCGGCAAACCTGTGAGGAAATCCATCGTCACATGCTCCCATTTCCACCCTGGAATAGGAAGCGGCTGAAGCTGACCTGCAGGCTTCTGATGCTCAGCTTTCACCTGAAGACACGTCGAACACTTGGCCACGTACTCTCGAACATCTTTCTTCATGCCTCTCCACCAATATTGTCTCTTCAAATCACGATACATCTTGGTGCTCCCCGGATGAATAGCGAACTAAGACCTATGAGCTTCGTCTAGAACGGCTTTCATCACCTCGGCGATAACTGGAACTGCAAGACGCTCCCAGAAGTACAACGATCCATCTGCATGCACGCTCCATTCCTCGAACTGCTCCCCGTTCTGAATCCGCGACCAAATCCCCTGCAAATGTCGATCCTGCCACTGACCTTGCTTCACCGTCCGAACAAGAGCTGGAGTCGCTTCCACATGATATAACGAAACTCGATCACCATCTTCATGATACAGTAGCCGATACTCACTCACTGTCGCATCCCTGCTCCAGTCCTCAAAAATCAAGCAAGCGAGAATCCCTGAAGACTTCCTGCTAAGCGCGTCCGCGACTACATTAGCCTTCCCGGGATGATACTGCAACGCGAAATCATAATCCTCCATGTACTCCACCCATCTGCGCTGCCTCAGATTAAGATCCCTCTGAGTGAACAAATATCTCAAACTCTTGTGATCGGAGAAGACCTGAAACGATGCTCCATACAAGTAACATCTCCAAATCTTCAGCGCGTAGATCACTGCCGCAAGCTCTAAATCGTGAGTAGGATAATTCTGCTCGTGAGGTCGTAGCTGTCTCGATCCGTACGCAACTACACGTCCATGCTGCATCAACACGCATCCAAGTCCACGCCCTGAAGCATCCGCATAAACCTCATACGGCTCATTACTACTAGGAATAACCAACACTGGAGCTGAAGTCAACCGGTTCTTCAATTCCAGAAAAGCAAGCTCACAATCTTCATCCCACTCAAACCTAACTTTTTCTT
This sequence comes from Artocarpus heterophyllus, assembly GCA_025403435.1. Taxonomy (NCBI): domain Eukaryota; kingdom Viridiplantae; phylum Streptophyta; class Magnoliopsida; order Rosales; family Moraceae; genus Artocarpus; species Artocarpus heterophyllus. Next base: position 3,121,657 of record CM046346.1, on the reverse strand, counting down.
GATCAATCTCGTCAACGGAGCTGCAATTTTCGAAAAGTCCTTTACAAATTTCCTGTAATATCCAGCAAGACCTAAGAAGCTGCGAATCTCCGCTACATTCCTTGGTCGTTCCCACTCCAATATAGCTTCAATCTTGGATGGATCCACTGAAATACCATGCTCCGAGATGACATGACCCAGAAACTTGACCTCAGTCAACCAAAACTCACATTTTTCCCTCTTAGCATACAATTGGTGCTCCCGCAGAGTCTGAAGCACGATCCGAAGATGCTGCTCATGCTCCTCCCAAGTCTTAGAATACACAAGAATATCATCGATGAACACGATCACAAACTGATCCAGATACGGTCTAAATATCCTGTTCATCAGATCCATAAAAGCTGCCGGAGCATTCGTCAACCCAAACGACATGACCAGAAACTTGAAGTGCCCATACCGAGTCCTAAAAGTTGTCTTGGGAATATCCTCTTCCTTGATCCTGAGCTGATGATAACCTGAACGCAAATCAATCTTTGAGAAGTACCGCGAACCTCCCAACTGATCAAACAACTCGTCAATCCTAGGTAAAGGATACTTGTTCTTTATCGTAACACGATTCAGCTGCCGATAATCCACACATAACCTGAGAGTCCCATCATGCTTCTTAGCAAACAAAACTGGTGCTCCCCACGGAGATGTGCTATTCCTAATATACCCTTTATCAGCAAGCTCCTGAAGTTGCTTCCTCAATTCCTTCATTTCTGTTGGCGCCATCCGATAAGGTGCCATAGAAATCGGTGATGTCCCTGGAAACAACTCGATACCAAACTCAATCTCCCGATGCGGTGGTAACCCTGATAACTCGTCGGGAAAAACATCCTCGAACTCATCAACCACCGAAATCGCTGCACTACCCCTCGAAACATAGGGCTCGCAATCTAGATTTACAAGAAAAGCAAAACAACCTAGATTCCTTCGCCCTCCTAGACACGACTTTATAAGGCGCTCACTCATTAACCAATCACCACCACCCTGGTAAGTGATCACCGTCCCCCTATCAGACACTAGGGTTACTTTTCTAAGTTGGCAGTCCACGACTGCACTATACCTGAACAACCAGTCCATCCCTAAAATCACATCATAGGAGCTCATGGGGAGTACAATCAAATCACTTTTCAAAATCTCATCCCCAATCTTTATTTTACAAGATTTACACATACAATTCACACACACCCGCCCCAAGGGAGAAGTTATAACTAGGGGTTCCTTAAACTCTTCTACTTCTAATCCCAAGGCATGTACAAAAGAACTCGAAATGAGAGAACGAGAGGCACCGGTATCAAATAAAACGCGAGCTAAAGATCTGGAAACCAAAATCATACCATCGACAACCGCGTTACCAGTCTGAGAATCTGACCCTCCAGATACCATTGCATGAACCTGCACTGGCGCTTTTCCTTTTCCTCTACCGACATTACTGGGTCCTGCATTACTCGGCTGATGCTGCTGAGATGGAGACAACTGCACACTACCTGTACTCGGCGCTCTATACTGAGGAACACTGCGCTGAAAATGCTACGGCTGCTGCCCCCGTGCCGGATATGAGAATTGCTGAGGAGAAAACTGCGGATACTGCAACTGCGGGTACTACGGAGGCAGAGGTAGGGTCTGAGGCTGAGGCTGAGACGAACGACTGGCATCCTCCCCTGTCTGTGATTCAAGACGAGCACTCCTGATCGGGCAATTCCTCTTGATGTGTCCGGGCTGCTGACAGAAATGACAATGAAAGCTGTAGGGATTGCTACGCCCGCTGCCAGACGAACTGCTACTGCCACTGGTCGCACCGCCTTGCTTGCCTGTCCCCGGAGCTGGACGACTACTGGTGCTCTTCCTGCCACTCCTCTGCGGTCCTCATGAAGCCTTGGCTCGGTCCTCACAATACTGCACATAATCATTCTCCACGGAGATCGCCGACGACACAAGCTCTCCGAAACTCCTAAGCCGTAGAGCAACCAACTGCCGTCGAATAGGAGCCTTGAGTCCTTCCTGAAACTTGATGCATTTCTCGCGCTCCGATGCCACAGCTGATGGAGCAAATCTAGCCAACTCGTTAAACTTTGCCTCATACTCCCGAACTGATAGATCACCCTGCTGCAATCTATAAAACTCAGCTGCTTTCTGATCTCTATATCCCTGCGGAAAATACCGATCATAGAACAGCTCCTCGAACTTGTCCCAACCAATATCGCCACCGCGCTCCAGACGCTTAGTTTGTTTCCACCAGGTGTTGGCGCCACCCTCGAGCTTATAAGCTGCGAATTCCACACGATACTCCTCAGGCACACCAAGAGTATCCAGATGCTTCAAGATCGAATCCAACCAATATTCAGCTAACTACGGGTCCCCGTTGCCATCAAAAGTCAGAATAGACGCCCGCCGGAATTCCTTAAAGAAAGCATGCCGACTACCAACACTGGAGTCTTCCAGTCTAGTCCTGGCTGCCATCTGTCGGAAAGCCGCAAACATAGACCTCATCATGCTCTCATCATTTCCAAACTCGGCGTCAGCAGTCGAACGACGTCTAGGTGTCATTCTCTCACTTCTGAAAACAAAATTTGGACTGTCAGAGGTATTTCATTGTCAAACCTATGTGTGCACAATTCCCAAGGTTCATAACCTTGAGCTCTGATACCATTCTGTCACGCCCCGGAGTACGAGAGGTGACGTGGCGGAATATTTAGATTAATTAAAAGAGAATTTAATTAAAAATCGAGAGTTTGAGAATCAAATTAAATAAAAATTAAGAAGATTTTCCACCACATTTTATAAAAGAATTTATAAATATTAAGCAGATAATAAAAATTAAATAAAAACCGCGAATATGGGTTCCACAACCCACAACTTGTGCACACACATGGTTCTGACAATATCATGAATACAATTACAGTCCAAGTACAAATAAAGTTAAGTCTTACATGCCTTGATTAATAATACAGAATATAAATAAATTCTCCTATTGCTCCTGAGTTCGGTCCGAAGAATCTTCTCCAAACCTAAATGGGAAACCACCTAGAAGGGGGGGAATTTAAAACAATAAAACGTGAGCGAAAGGCTCAGTAGGACTAAGTTTTATAAAAATAGTTTAACGCAAAGGAACATAGCATTATTAGAAGTTATTCCAAGGAAACTTAAAAAAATAAATAAACAGTTTGAGTAGGACCGTCCTGACACAGAACAGTCTACTCGTCAAATCAAAACACCATTTTACTTTTACCTAGGCAAACCATGATATCACCACCGTAGTGGCCCAGCTGGGTTTCGGGACCTGCCCCCAAGGTCGATCGCTACACGACCCGATCTCTGATATGGCATCATGCCTTAGTGTTTATTATCATTGTCACTCAAAACCCAATTACCGAGTGTTGTCAGTTACATTTATTATGAAGTTCATTTCATAATCACGGTATATTAAAATATAACCGATAAAACCATTTTCAAACAACCGTTGAAAGCATTTTGATAGAAATCCCTTTTCAAAGCCAAACCATTTCAAAACCAGGCTACCAAAGAAATAGGATAGAAGTCCTACCTCAGTACTCGTGCCGGTGCCCTACACCGTAATCCCGGTCCGCTATACGTTAGCTCCACGGAACCACGAACGATCCTAGATACCAACTAAGTCAATCAATATCTAGTTTGAGACATTCTATGTTACTAAACCATTTTCATGATGTCCTAGTGTGCCATTTGTACCTTTAAAATCATCCTATAAGGTTGGGATTTAAATCAGGGTTTAAAATAGTAAAAACGGGTAAAAATCACAAAATTTTCCATACCTCGGTCGGCCTGCCGGACGCCCTGCTTTGGCCCACCGAACTGCACAGTTCGGCCTGCCGGAAACAAGGTTCGGCCTGCCGAACATTTCTCCAGATTTGGCCTGCCGGTCGGAAGAACACCGGCCTGCCGATCATCACTCCGGCCTGCCGAACATGAACTTCGGCCTGCCGAACTGGGAAAACCCAGAAATCCCAGCCACGGGTTTTTCGATCCCCAAAATCCAAATCTGAATTCCAACCTGTTTTTCTCAATTCCCAGGCATGAAAAATAATCATAGTTGATAGAAAAACATTCTAGAACATGTTTGGAATCATTTAAACAACATTTAAACTCGAAATCCTCAAAAATCCGAAAATGAGAAAAAGAGGAGAAAAATGAAAAATCTTGAATTCAATCCGTTTTTCTTCAATCTAAGCTTAGATAATAGTTGTTCTAAGCTCATTTAACACAAACACAAGGTTTTCTAAGCTTAAACAAACCTAGATTTCAAAAACACACAAAATTGAAAATTTTGTAAAAAGTTTAGAAATTTTGAATCTAACCTCGAATCGAACCTTCAATCCGCGTTCTCGGTTGCCGAATCACGTCCCCGAGCTTCCTCCTTGCTATCCCGAAGCTTGGATTCGAATGTGGTTTCAAAAATTTGAGAGAGAGATGTAGAGAGAGAGAGAGGCTGCCGAGAGATCAAGAAAGAGAAGAGAGAGAGAGTGAAACCGGGAGAGAATGAGAGGAGAGAGAGAGGAAGGAAATAAATAGAGAAAATCGGTGGGCGGTTTTACTGTGCGAAAACCATGTGCCGCCCACGGTTTTACAAAACAGAGTATTTTTAACATTTTACAAATTGTTGTGTTTTAAAACTCAAAACATTATTTTGAAACAATAAGAAATCCTTCGAATTCATTAATTTAACAAAACAACCAAAAATTCAAAAATCCAACCAAATAGTCTAATAAATGTTAAAACGTTAATTATGGCACACTAATCCATCATTTACATTACATTAACATTAAATAAATTTCGGGACGTTACAGTTCTATACCGGCTCAAACCCTAAGCAACGTAAGCAATTGCTTAATGCTCCACATTTTTAGGCATTGATTAAGGGCCCCACTTCTTAAAAGTTAGAATAACAATAGAAAAAATTAAGATAACAAATCCTCTAATAATACATTAAAACTCTTTTTCGAGATATTAAACGTGAAATCAAAATGAATTGAGCATAAAATCAGGCAATAAAAGTGGAGCACTTTTTTTTTTTTGGGAAAATACCTCTTTTTCAGAAGAACATAGTAATTCCTTCCTGTAAAAAAATAATAATAAAAGGGTCTAATTAGCATACTTTAAATAAAATTTTTGATAAACATACGATTGAGTAATTTATTAAAGGGAATATAAATAAATCACGTTTTTAGAAGTAGGAAAATTTTAGAAAATTCTATTTTTATTGTTTGCTAATAAATAATGTATTTCTATCTATATGTCTCTTTAGAAGAAAACAAATTTTTAATATTTGCCATGTAATTGACGTTTTTTTAATTTTTGCCATATAATTTTTCAATTTATTAACTTTAATAAAATATAAAATGTAATTGATGTTTTTAATTTTTGAAAAGGCTTCATTAAAATTTTTGTCTTAGGCCCCGAAATGCCAAGAGCTGGCCCTGTTTGGGTCCCTAAGAAAGGTGCTAATCTTTTCACACATAATAATCTGTGTTATTAGGGGTTAAAGTGTTCTTTTCAAAATTATTGATTCTTGCGGGTCTGATCTCGTTTCCAGCCTTATTTTGATGATGGCCTGGAACCTTCTTGTATGTGCTGATGATTTTTATATTCTGGTGGGCCTTATTTTATTTTAATAGGGAGATATTTAGGGCAGATGCTATGGAAAAAACAATAGATCAAATTTCGTTACACCTAAAAAAAACCTTGCATTCATTACCATGTTGTTTGAACAAAACTATTTGGTTAGACAAACATACCCTCTTGATCAACAAGTATTTCAATGAAAAAAAACCACGGAGCTTAATTGATATAAACTATTGAGCTGAATGGTATATTTTGTATTCTAAATATATTGTGATGATATGACTATGATATTCTTTATAATTATTTTTTTCTCATAGTATAAATGAATCCAAGCTTAAACTTTGTGATATTCTTATAAAGACCTCATTTTTTTTAAGTTTCACTTTGCCTCACATAAGGCTCTAGAAAAGCATATTGAAACTATAAATATGGTGTTTGCAAACACTAGTTCTGTTTAAATCATTGCAATTCAAGCCAATTTTGCTACGAATCATCTTTCTCTCACAAAATTTGAATTGCTATAGAGTTTGAAGCAGTTTTGCTACAATATTTTAAATTCGAACTAGCGATCTAAATGGTTATTATTTTCTTTATGCCGCTTCTTGTAGTTGTGTCCTGGGCAATTTTGTAAAACATTTCCGCGTTCTAAGATGGAACAATCCAATTTTAACGTGGGGGTTTAATCTCACTTCTTCTATACGCGGACTTTAAAAAAATTGCAATTCAACTTTAGCATGAGGACTGGGAGTTTATACATATCATAAGTGCCAACTTAATTAGAATGTATGAGAATTTCTTTAATGTCAATTGTCTGCTTTTTAAAAGAAAAAAAATGTGTCCTCTCTTGCCTCTTTAATGCATAAAGCTCAAAAGATTATTATTTCATTTTAATTGTGTGCATTTTAACTCTTTTGTTTCACAGCATGTGATAGGCACCGATATAGTTAGAAAGGATTAAAATATCGATATCTATAAAAATATTATTACTTAGATTTTAAGAAAATATTGAAAGAAATATCAATATCGGAGAAAATTGATGTAAAATACAGAAAGTCATCTTAAAGTACTTTATTTTTAAATGGGACTCTAAAAACTCTAAAATTGTTAATAGTACATAATTTAGATGAAACTCTTGTCCAAAATACTAAGTATGTAAAAGATATATATATGGTAAGGAGTGATCATATTAAGATAAATGATAAGCATACGATCTGGAATTGAGTAAAATAGTTAAAAGTCAATCCAATTAAAATACCTTACATGCATATATAGTTCCATACAAAATAAGAAAATATTAGTACCATATATAAAGAGCCTCTAAGAGGTTCAGGTATTTGGAATACCTTCTTAGTCAAAACAATTGATACCAAGACATGAAATTTTAATAGTTTCTTATATAATTCTAAATATGCTATACATATCTTTTAATCTCTACCCACTATCTCCCGATTGCTAAGGAGCAAAGTTGCTATAAAGTAAGGAATAGTACCAATTTTTTCACTTCTCTAGTTCTCCTTTAATTTTATTACCTTACATATTTGGCCAACCTACGGACTACATGTAAAAAAGTAAATAAAAAAGTTAGGAATAAATACATGTGGAGTTTAATTTTTTTTTTTTTATGTATATGATGGGTGTCAACTTAATTAGAATATAATATAGGAGGGCTTCTTTAATGTCATTTGTCTGCTTTTTAAAAGAGAAAATATGTCCCCTCTTGCCTCTTTAATGCATAGAGCTCAAAAGATTATAATTTTAAGCATGTGAAGTTTAACTCTTTTTTTGCAGCATGTGGTAGGTGCAGATATAGTTAGTAAGGATGAAAATATTGATATTCATGTAAATATCGTTACTTAGATTTTACGAAAATATTGATAAAAATAACAATATCAGTAAAAATTAATGTAAACTACAAAAAATCATTTTAAAATACTTTATTTTAAACGAGACTCTAAAAAACTCTAAAATTGTCAATAGTATATAATTTAGATAAAACTCTCATCTAAAATAATAAATGGTAAGAAGTAATCATAATATGATAAATCATAAACATACGATTTATAATTGAGCAAAATAGTTAACGTTGATGGGTACTCTCCCAATAAATATATATATATATATATATATATTGGTGCGTAAGCGATCAATATACTAAGAAAGCCAAAAAAAAAAAAAAAAAAATTGGGGTTCCAAAACAAGCTCTTACTTTCTCTCATATGCATCACCATTGCCCTAGCCAGCCTTATCTAATCCTCCCACGGCCAAGACTCGCCACAGGATTACCTCAACGCGCACAACTCGGCTCGTGCGCAGGTTGGGGTTGCTCCCTTGGCATAGGACAATGGTTTAGCAGCTTTCGCTCTACAACATCTCAACCAACGTATGGAGGACTGCAGCGTAAAGCACTCCACGGGGCCTTTACGGCGAGAACCTCGCAGGGAGCAGTGACAACCTCTCTGGCACCACAGCCAAGAGGCTCTGAATTGATGAGAAGGCCAACTACGACTACAACTCCAACTCACGTGCTCCTGGCAAGGTCTGTGGGCACTACATTCAGGTGGTGTGGCGTGACTCGGTTAGGCTTGGTTGTGCTAAGGTTAGGTGCTACAATGGTGGTACCTTGATTAGTTGCAACTATGATCCCCTGGTCAATAGTAGTCACAGGCCTTATTATTACTAATATTTAAGGGCCACATCATGTACTCCTCTCGCTAAGTAATACATATATACATATATATATATATATTGTTAAATATAGAATAACTGTTGATCAGGTTCATGAGGACTATGAAACTATATGTGCGTGTTTGTTTTTGGAGATTTTGTAAGATGAAAAAAAAATCAAGCAGTATGAGTGATTTAATGAATAAAGTGGAATGTGGTGAAGCTTATATTCTATTATTATTTTTTTCTTCATTTTAGCTATTTGTTTTTGCCTTTAATTTGAAGATGATTAAAGTAGGATTAATATCAAAAAGTAGTTCTTCATTATCATGCGCACGCAGAACATGTTGGGAAATTTTAAGTTTCTATTAGGCTGTGGGCAACATATTAAATTTAACAATTATATTATGGTTATTTAATTATAGTGGGTTATTTTTAAGTAATCTTTTTATGTAAAGTCTACAGGCTACTAATGGGATATGGTGGATAGCCAATACTAACCCAACTAAATTTTAAAGGATAAAATATATAAAGGCATCATAGGTTATAATCCGTAAGACATCAAATCATTATAATTCTTTTAGCTCTCTCTTCTCGTAATTATCAAAAAGAGAAAGAACCCATTAAAAAACAATAGTCTATTCATCTGTTATCACAATAATTCTACACAGGAGTTGATAGTTGCTTCCATAGATATAAATATTTATTAATTTAATTTCTTGATAATCTAACATAGTATGATTTTAGAACTGTGATATTGTTATTCTAAAGTTGTAGAGAATTAAGAATGTTTGGATTAAATATTTCTAACAGGACAATCAATATTAAACGTTTGTGCAAGGGGAATATTATATATGTATATATATATATATATGAGAATATACTAATATGTACCCATCATGTGAGTAAGAAAAAAATGGAATGAATTAATTATGAATGTATGGAATAGTTACTAATCCTTGATGCAAAACAAAAGATCAATTAATTAACCACCCACGTTATAGAGGTTTCGTGAAATCATAGATTCTGTGTAAAGAATTTCAATGCCATATAGACTCGTATGTGAGTCTATCAAGCAGTTTCAATTTTCGACACTTTTCCCTTTCTGAACTCAAATTATTATTTCAATTTTGGTAAGACGATAACTCTATCTCAAGAATTATATCGACCTCGAAAAGATATTTTTTTTTTTAAGAAATATTGTTTATGATTATTGCTGTTGTTTCTCGATATTGCCATCTAAATATGTGTTATTTTTTGCATTATTATCAAGTCAATGTCGTTTTTTTTAGTACATGGCCTTTTTATTTTGTTGCGGTTTCTAATTTATTATTGACGTTCACATGTTATCGTTGTCGTTTTTAGTACATGGCCTTTCATTCTTCTTGAAAAGTATGTCTTTTTTTATGGCTTTTTATTCTTGCGTTATTTTGACATAATTGTTGTCGTTTTATCATTTATATGTTCATTTTACGGTCCTTTTTTAGTTCTTGTCCCTCTCCTTATCTTGTCGTTTGATCGTCTATTGTGTTGTTTTCGTCAAATTGTTGTTGCTTTAGTTTCTTGGTTCTTGTCGCTGTTCACATGTTACCATCTTTCCTTTCATTTTCTTGAAAAGTATGTCGTTTATTATGGCATTTTTATTCTTTCGTCGTTTTTACATGATTGTTGTAGTTCTATGTGTACATTTCACAGTCCCTTTTTAGTTCTTGTTCCTATCCTTATCTTGTCATTTTCATGTGTATTAAGTAGTTTTCATCTCAAAGTTAGAAACTTATTTTTTCTCTGCTTTCTAACTTTCTAACTTCCCATTTTGTCGTCTTTCCTTTTAATTTTCTTAACTAGTATGTCGTTTCTTATGGCATTTTTATTCTTTCGTCGTTTTTATTAATTTTTGAAATGTTTATTGTCATTTCCGTGTCCATTCACCGTCGTTTTTTAGTTTCTTGTTTCTCTTCTTATCTTCCTGTTTTCTTGTGTATTGTGTCGTTTTCATTTGATTTTTGTTTCTTTCAATTTATTGTTGGTTTCCTTGTCCTGTCTTTCATTTCTGCATCATTTTGTTCTTAATTTCATGTTACCCTTGTAAAATTATCAAATTACCTCCTTTCCTTTTGTGCTTTCTTTCGTACGTCTTTTCAACATCATTGTCGCTTCTCATGTATTTGTTGTTCATGTTGTTATTCTCAAATTATTGTCGTTTTTTGTAAATCGTTTTGAATTTCTGTCACGAAATTGGAGTTAATAACGCGGTATATGGTATTCTTTTTTTTTTTTTTGGGAAGATATATAACTCCAATTATGGTGCTTTTAAGTCGATTAAGCATGTTAAAGTTTGCACAAAAATGTATTAATTTACATCATATGAGCTTGTTTGAAAAAAGAGTTTAAAATTTTAAAACACAGTAAGAATCTTTTGAATAATCTATAATCATATCAACGAAAACATTTTTCCTTGCCCCAAGTGATAAATGATTAATTACACAACTAAACCACGTGGATAGAGGTGTTTTCTTTAAAATTTTGACATGTTTTATTAATTTGTAAGCACTCAAAGCCTATTTTATCAAAGTTAATTAAAAGTTTAAGAAAAACTAATCTAACAATTAATCATTAAAATTTTCAGGGACGAAAGGTCAAAAACTGTTTAATAATATAATTATACCAACCAGCAACACAAAAACTTAATTTAGAAAGAAAAAGAAAAAACCCCTCAAAAAAATAGTGAAGAATTCAACAAAAACCTCACTCATCATAGCTCTCCACTCCCCAATCCATGGATTTAATCCACTATTTCATGAAAATATTGAATTTCATCCTATCTATAGTGTTCATCTTACTCATTTTGCTCTTCTAATTTATCACCATGTATTGAAGTTCCTCATATTTCGCCAAACAATGGATTTGATCCACACTTTTATGAACATTGCAATTCCTCCTGTAGTACTCATTCCACTTGTTTTCTTCTTTCCAATATATCAAGTAATCAAGTTTATAAGTTTTATCAAAACATCCATATGCAGTGAAAATGTAGCTGGGAAAGTTGTGCTCATGACTGGAGCAACTTCAGGCATTGGCGAGGTTCATATATACATGCACACTTACATACATGCACACTTACATACATGCACACATACATACATATATATATATATATATATATATATGTCAGTGCACCCATAAGTTTTTATTACATTGTTGCCCAATATTAAAAGTCCTTCTAATTTTTTTAATATTTATCTAAATAGATTAAGGTAAAAGTGATGCTTAAAATTTACAATCAAGTTTCCAGATTTTTTTCTCAGCCAAAAATTTTCAAGAAGTAAATTTGACACTGAATTGATGCGTATGAACTTTTCCAGATTAGAATAGAGACCTTTATTGGATAGTTGGACTTGTGAAAAAGAAAGCTAAAGTGGATAAAAAATCCAAAGATAAACAGTCTTTGGTGGCTCTTTGGTCATTTTCTTTTAAATTGTCAATGTCCCTTTCACTCTTAGTATCTGTTTGGTATGTCAGTGTCAGTTTCAACCAAAAAATAGTGTTAAGCTCTCAACAACTACAATAAAAAACAAAAAATTACTACAATATAAAGCTTTTACATGCTATAATTTTTAAACTAATATTTTCAGTTCCAACCATTCTTTCAAACACCCTATTATTAGGTACTATTGTTTTAGTGAATGGGTGAATTCTTCAATGGTCTAATCTATTAATAAGAGCAATTAAGAACTTTTAAAATGTGTACATTTATAAATTAGACTACTAAAAAATTAATCCAAAAATGGTAGATCCTACAAAAGTTGTGGAAATTCTCTTTTTCCTTCTCTCCACCTGAATCTTTGTAATGGGTCATATATGGATGTGATTCAATTGTGGGGTGTTTGAAAGAGTGATTCAAACCAAAAGTTTAAACGGTGAATAATATAAAGCTCTTACATGCTATAATAAAAAACTACAATATAAGACTCTCATATGTTACAGTTTTCAAACCCGAACTAATGGTTTAAACTATTCTCCCAAACACCCTAAAAACAAAATACATCTGATTTTCTTTCACTATTCCTCTTACATCAAACTGTCTTGTCCGAAAATATATGTTGGTGTAATTAGGTGGTATGTCACAAAACTGCAATTAATGTTCTTAAATATAATGCCTACCCGTATAAATAATTACACTTCTAATCAGAAAGAAAAAGAGGAAAAAGAATGATATAACAATATCTGTCTCTCCAAACCATGGAATTGCTCCACGCTTTCATGAATATTGCAGTTCCTCCCATGGCACTGATTCTACTCATTTTCTTCCTTCCAATGTATAACATATTCAAGCTTATTCGTTTTATAAAGAGATCCACATGCAGTGAAAATTAGCTGGAAAGTTGTACTCATTACTGGAGGTTTCATGTATACCTACATACTCACTTATATATGCACATAATTCATATATAAACATATATAATAGTTTACACGTACACCTATTCAATAATATGAGGAAGTTTTATGTTATGCCATACTTTAAAAAAAAAAAAATTATTCTGTTATATTTAAAGAATATTGTACTACACTATCACTTATATATATTTTTAAAATAATTAGTATGAGTTGTTTAAATCTTTTTGTTCCCCAATCAATTCAAATAGACAAATCCTAATATTCTCTCAACTTTTTCTCTGTCTTTCTCTCTTATATGTGAGAATTTTTTTAGTGACATATTCAAACACAGGATTATTATAAAAAATAAGTTTTAAAAATAACATTTATGAAAATCTCACATCAAAGACTTGTAATTCATGATTTAGTTAGATAGTTTAGTCAACTTAGTATCGTAAGTAAATTGTTCTCAATCGTCTAATATCATTAATAACTAGTCATCTTTTGATAAACAATCGTTCTAAGTTAGACTCAATAGAATTTGATCAATTATAACAATTTTGGATTAATGAACCAAGAATTTTCTTTTTTTTCATAATCAGCCGTTAGATTTTTCTTTTTTAAGGATACACATAATGGAGAAATAATGGAGATTTCTCCGATATATATTGAAAAAATAACCTACTGGCACGTATGTTTTTTAACCGACAAATATGCAAAATATATGTATGTATATGATTGCCAAATCTAATACTTTGAAAACATACATTATAAGTGGAAATACCCATCAGAGAAAAACCCAAATAATAATACACGTATTCATGCATACGTATACGTATATATGCATTAGCGCCAAAATTAATCTTTCTTTCCAAGTCTCTTGATGATCAATTTGGATTCTTGATCCAAATGTTTTTTTCTTTCTTTTTTTTTACATTTTATGAAGGAACTTGCCTATGAGCATGCCAGAAGAGGAACACTTTTGGTCCTAGTTGACATAAATGAGGAAAATGCTGTGAAGGTTTCAAATAAAGCTCATCCTATAGGATCTGGGGATAGTATAACAATTGTTGCAGATGTTTCCAAAGTGGAGGATTGTGAAAGGTTTATCAACGAAGCTGTAAAACACTTTGGGAGATGTAAGTAAAATTCTTGGCTAGTTTTGATAGTGTATTTCTCTTCTTCTTTTTTTCTTTTTTCTACTCAGAGATTTCGCACTTTAATTGATTTGGACTTTGATGTGCAAAAAAGTGGTACCATCTACTGAACATTAATGCTGGATAAAAAGGAGGAAAAACAATTATTGGCGTTAGCTGGTTGCAGTACGCATCTTCCACAGAGCACAAAAAAAAACCCCTATGAGCTAACTTTCCATTTCCGGCCCATCACTGCAATTAATGTTCTTAAGTACAATACCAACCGCCATAAATGCTTAGGTTCTTTTGGCGTGCAAATTCAAAATGGCCTAATTTAAAACTTTATAACTTGAACAATAAATTTTAAATTGTGTATTTTAAACTGTAGTTTTAAATTAATATTTAAAATATAAAAATATAAAATAAAAATAAAATATTATATCAAGTTTAAAATGAGAAATATTAATATTTAAAAAACTATGATTTATAAAAAGAAAACTAAAATGGAAATAGTTTTTATTGTAAAAAAAAATAGTACAAACCGTGTGAATTTGAAGAGAATAAAGTTTAGACTTTGATTGTTTTGGCCAGTTTAAAACCACTTCTATGATTTAAATTAGTCTTAGTTATTACTACATTCAATACTAATTTGAACCGCCTATATACTTTAAAATATCTTAAACAGTTTGAATGTACGTATTAACAGGCTATATATTATGTAATCCGAATGAAAAAGAGGGGAAAAAAATAAACTTCTGCTTCTCCAAACCAAAAGTGCTACTCATTTTCTTTTTTCCAATATATCATTTATTCAATCTCATTCGTTTTACAAAGATATCCATATGCAGTGAAGATTTAGCTGGACAAGTTGCACTCATTACTGGAGCAGGTTCAGGCATTGGCGAGGTTCATACACACACATATATATACATATATGTTCATATACACACACATATATATACATATAAAAACGTATAATATTTTACACGTGCATATATATTGAACTTTTATTCGTAAGTAAATTGCTCGATGTTGTTCATTTTTTAATAAATAATCACTCTACATTAGAGTCAGAATTTAATCAACCTTTTTTCTGTTTTTATGTGGAAAACTGAACTGAAAATTCTCTTTCTGCGTCGCTTTTTTTTTTTTTTTCCATAAGGACACATATAATGGGGTAAATCCATATATGTATATGTACGAGTGCCAAAATTTATCTTCTTCCAAGTGTCTTGATGATCCATTTGTTATCCTTATGATTTATTTTTATTTCTTATATTTTTTACATTTTATGAAGCAATTTGCTTATGACTATGCTAGAAGAGGCGCACTTTTGGTTGTAGTTGACATCAACGAGGAAAATGTTGTGAAAGTTTCAAACAAAGCTCGTTCTATAGGATCTCCGGATGGTATAAATATTGTTGCAGATGTTTCCAAAATGGAAGATTGTGAAAGGTTTGTCAATGAAGTTGTAACATAATTTAGGAGATGTAAGTGAAATTTTTGGCTAATTTTGATAGTTGAGGTGTTTAGGAGAGTTGTTTGAACATTAGAGTTTAAACCTCAAAGAGTGAAAGGTCTCACATGCTACAGTATACAGTTCATACTTTAGAGTTGAGGAACTTTTTTTTAAAAAAATACTATTAGGTGTTTGACAAATTAATTTAAACTCAATAAATAAGTTCAAACATTATAGCATGTGAGAGTTTTACACTATGAATGGTTTGAACTCATGAGTTTAAACTGTTTTGCCAAACACATACAATCTTCTTTTTTTTCCCTAGTTTTCTGTTTTCACTCAGAGATTTTACACTCTAATGGCTTTGGATTTTGAGGTGCCAAAGTGGACCATCTAGTGAACAATGCTGGGATATTAAGAACAAAAAAAGGTTGAGGATGTAAACCAAATTTCTGATCCCCCGTCCTGTTATGGTAATTTCTTTTACAACAAGAGTTTTATCACACAATATTAGATGAGTAGCACTTTTTGTTTGCTTTAACACTTTTTTTGCCAGGAAAAAAAAGAAATTTAATATTAGATGAGTAGCACTTAGTAGCACTTTAACACTTTTTTTTTTTTTTTTTTTTGCTTGATGGATCTCAAACATAAGTTAATTGTCATAAAGAAATTTAATAATAATGCATTTAGTTTATGTCGTTTTTTGCCAGGAAACAAATTTCTGAGGTACGGTCAATGGCATCCACTTTGCAAGAAGAGCAAAGGGAAGATAGTAGTGATTTCCTCAGTTTGTGGATGGTACCCTCTACCAACAGTTTCCATTTACAATGTAAGGAAAAAAAGAAAGAATATAACAAATGTTCTAATTTATGTGTTGAACTCATGTTTTGCTTTCTCCAATAACTCTCATCTTTCAATTGCTTCTTCTACAAGGCAAGCAAGGCGGCATTGATAAGCTTTTGCGAGACACTTAGAATGGAAATTGGTACGACCGTTGGCATTACAATAGCCACACCTAGCCTAATCAACACAAACATGCCTAAAAACAAGGTAGTTCGCAACAACATACATACTTTTTTTTTTATGTAAACACACATAACCTACAAACAGATCGACCACAAAGCACTTCAGGAGAAGGTTTTTGTATATAGAACTTGTAACTAAAAGGTAAATGTTTATGTTTTGGTCAGGACATTCTTGATTCACTCATCCCAAAAGGGTCAGCTGAAGGACGTGCCAGGGCAATAGTGAGAAGTACTTGCCGCCGAGACTTGTACGTGACGGAGCCGCTGTGGTTCTGGTGGCTGTTTCCGGCGAAAGTGGCAAGTCCTGAGGTGATGGACTGGTGCAACCGTTTGTTCCTTATGATCGCTGAGCATATGTCTGCCAAGAGGGAGGCAGCGGCCAAGGGGTAGATTCTGGAAGGAAAGTCAAGCTAGTCTCCCCAGCTAGGTTAAGGCAGAATAAGATTACGACTAAAACTTACTAATAAGCATGTACGCTTATTAGGAAGTCGATCATGTAATCAACAATATAAAAATAATGGTCATGTGTGTGAAGTTGATGTAATGATTCGGAACTATTCACATCCGGAAATGCTTTCTGTAATTAGCGTAAGGGTCGGTTTGGTAGAGTTTTTGCTTGTGCTTTTAGTCAATAGAACAAAAGAAGCAAAAGTTATAGCTCTCTTTTATTAGTGTTTGAAACCATATTATTAAAAGAGCCTTAACGAGACAAAATGGTTCTAAAATCTTTTAATAAGTAATAAAAATTACGTTAAAGTTTATAAATAAGGTCTTGGACTGCTCTAGTATAATTCTCGCTGTCTTTTTTAGAAGTGTTTTTTCAAGAAGTCATATTTTGTAGCTTTAACTGTAACCACTTTTGAAGAGTCGAAGTATTTCTAATAAACCATCTAAACACTTCTAAAAGTAGCTTTTATTTTAGAGTCAAGAAGCTAAAAACAGCTTTTAAAAGCTATCCCAAATAGCGCTAAATACCATTTTTCCAAATAGATATGAGGATAAAAGTGACGATGAATTATGAAATTTATAGATACAAACCAAACCCACTTTTTGGCTAAAAAAAGTTACAAAACAATCAGTTTGACAGAGGACAACCGTACAAGTTGCCCTAAGACACTGAATTGATGGATATGAACTTTGGCAAGAAAGCTAAAAGTGGACAAAAACAGAAGATTAAACTCTCCATCTACGTGTTGTTTGCTCTCCATGCAAAAATGCTACGTGGCTAAACTTCACTTTGAATTAAACCCTCAAAAAATAAGAACGATGAAACTGCTAGAATATATATCAGTCCTCTCTCTTTTCATCTTTTCAAAGACTGTCTTGCAGGAAATCAGCCATGGATTTCGTCAACAGTGTAATAAACATTGCAATTCCTCCTATTTTGCTAACATTGTTGCTCTTTTTTCTCCCTCCATATTTCTTCTTTAAGTACCTTCGACGACATGATGGGAAAAGTGGTGCTCATCTCTGGAGCATCTTCTGGCATTGGCGAGGTTAGCAAAGCTTATTGACAACTACCAAGCTTGTTTTTGTGTGAAGGGTTTATTGCATTGGTGTACCTTGAACTTTCAGCATTTGGCAACCTAAATGCTGAACTTTAATTTTGACAAATGACACCATGAATTTTAAAATTTGTTACAATTGTGATTCAACAGCTAGCGGACATCAATTAATAGATAAAAATTACTCAAGATCTTTCTATAAATAGACATTAAACTTTTTGTTGACCCTTAACTTTTGAATTTCGGACTTTAATTATTGTCCATTAATTAGCGTCAATTATAGATTGGATTGCAATATCAAGGACCCTTTTAGGGTCCTAGATATCAACATTGAAAGTTTGAACGTAATATGCAAAAGACAATAAGTTGTAGGGTGCATGGGTTCAATTCACTGTTTGTTTATAACCCAAGTTTCTAAAGTTGTTTATTTTTTTTTTGTTTAACGAATTTTGTGGCTTTCATTGAACAGAATGGCGATCGTTTATGCTAGAAAAGCAGCTCATCTAGCCCTTGTCGCCAGAAGAGAAAACCAGCTCCATTTGGTCGCCAGCATTGCCACCTTGCTAGGCTGCAAAGACGTCATCACTATCCGAGCAGACGTTTCCAGGGTTGTAGATTGTGAGAGGTTTGTTAACGAAACGATCAACTACTATGGACAACGTAAGTTCCAAACAAATAAATTTTTCTCCTATTCATACTTGTGTGAATATTAGGGTCCGTTTAGTTCGTTAGTCTGAAACGTAGTGGTTGAAACTCTATTAGTTTTAGAAATATGTGATTTAAAAAGTGGGAGCTTTGTTTCCAGATTTAAGTTGGTTTTTGGTTTTAGATTGTCTAATTAAGGGCTTGAAACGGGATTCGCTTTTTCTACTAAACGCAGGCTCAGATAAAATTTTTGATTCAAACTAGTTGAATTATTGAACCAAACGACCCTTAGATAGCATGTTTGGGAACACTTGCAGCTCCAACCAACTTTTTTTTTTCCCTCTCACACATTATAGTATTTTTGATTCTAACTTGCGATTTCAACTACATTCATAAACGCCCTGTTAGGGTGTTCAAAAGCAGCAAGGACAAGCTTTTTTAAGACATTGAGAGTCGAAATTGGGAAAGACGTTGGCATAACAATTGTGACTCCGGGGTTAACTGAATCAGAAATGACACAGGGCAAGTTCCTAACCGAGCGAGACGCATTAGAACTTGATCAAGAAATGAGAGATGTAAAGCCTTCCCTTCTATCACCACCCCACTTTTCACTCTTAAACCATGTGATTTCCACTTAAGCAATCAAATCTATCAACTACCAGTAGCAATACTTATCCATGAATGATTAGTAACTAAACACTACAATATATACAGTTTAAATTGGTTCCGTCTATATTACATGTTAATGAAAGCTGTGCCCAATATTAACATTTCGGCACATTTCGGCATAATAATAATTTGAACTTTGAACTTTGTTCACCAAAAGCTTACCCGATTCCTTGCTGCCCAGGTTGCAATGAGCATGACACCAGTATGCCTGTCAAAGAGACTGCCAAAGCCATTGTGGAAGGTGCATGCCAAGGTGCCCATTACTTGACGGTACCAGCTTGGATAAAGCCCACATTTCTGTGGCATGTATTTTTTCCTGAGGTGTTGGAGTGGTGCAACTGCTTGCCGTTAATGCCTGGAACGGGGTCCACAGATAGAGAAACGGCTAGTAGAAAGATTGTAGAAGCATTAGTCACAGTGAGGCACTACCTGCGACCCGGGTCAGTCGATTCTCCTCAGCTCAGCCATGAATTCAACAGTTATTACCCTTGTTCATAGTACTAGGACATAATTAGTCATCTCCACCTGTGCAAGTATGAATTGTGATCCCATAAGCTACTCTTGTCATGATGCTCTGAGATAATTCTAAATCTTGATGCCAAGTCTGAGAAGTTCGCTTGATTCAGAATATTATCCCCATTAAATTTGAAGGAAAAATAGCTAAAAACAATACCATATAACAAACTGCAGCTCAAGTGGGTCTCTTCATTGGCTACACTCATATAATCTGGAGTTCCCACTGACACTGATTGGTCCGGACTCCTGAACATTTTCACCTCAAACGTAATCCATACATCCTTGATTAAATAACAGGAACCTTTGGTTGGCTGAGGCTTGTAGGTTATGTCATGATAAATAAGCCATGCCTAAATGAGGACCCAGTAGTCACCGGATGATCTATGATGTAGTGTCGATTCCAATATGATCCGATCAAACAGTCTCTTTTTCCTATCAGGCTAGAATTAGCTCAAATCTCCACTCAAGCAAGCGGGTATTACCATAAAAACTGTTTCAGCCACAACTTTTCATGTTTACCCAATTTGTCTCTCCTACAGAGGTTAGGATCCATGTCTAAACGGGATCCTTCAACCAAGAATACCCGCAAATTAATCTCGATTATTCTCAACCTGTAGCCCTTCAAATCTCCAAGATGTAGCTAGTTGTGCACAAGTTGAGTCAATTGCGGTGATACATGACTGGGGTCCATGAGAACAGTGTTATGTTTGTGCTGAAACGGAGGACTTGAGTCTCTGCAAGAGCAACTGCGCATCAGATTCAGAACAGCCCTCGTTCATCTCTAGAGCAACTGGAAGAGGAGAGGCTTCACTTATCTCTATAAGCATTTTCCCCTAAAGCATAACATAACCAAATGGTGAGGGAATAAATATAGGTGCTGCTAAATTTTTCCAACATATCTTTTCAGAGATGCTGAGCAAAACATTAGTCGTCATTACCTCAAAATTCGATAAAAAGCTTTGGAACTGCTTCATTGTCTCCCTGATATTACGAGCCATTGTCAACTCTGGCGAAGAAAGAGCCGCCTTGACCTCCTGCGGGGAATGACCTACCAATTTCTGTACGACCTAAGAGCATGGAAGAGCTAATCAACACATCATATTGCAACAAGTCAACAATCTCTTAGCGTCTAGGTTTAAACATGTGCTTACATCATGATGAATGAAGATCTCGGAAATGAGACTACCGTCATCGACGTACACACAAAGCTCATAGTTAGTGCTATATTGGAACCTCTTCACGCCAGTTAAAAAGCACTGCATGTCGTATTCACAGTTTAGAAACATAATTGTCACCAAAAAATATATATATCATATGATAAATATAAATTCTAACAAGTAACCACTGATAGTAGCATCCTACATTTCCATCGAATAATTATATGTAACAGATTGTATTCCAACAGATAAGTCACTAAAGAGCTAACCAAGAAAGAAAGAAAGAAAGAAAGAAAGAAAATATCGCATACCTTAATCTTTCCCTTAACAGAACTAGTATTTTTTTTCATTGCTGTCCACTTGGCTGACAAACTAGCTAAGTAAGTGAATGGGATTTCCCGGTTCCCAGATAGTATAAGTGGATGTTCAACCTCATCAGCTGGTCGGATTTCCTCATCATTTAAAACGTCGTCTGTATATGCGTCGGACACAGGATTTTCCGTTCTAAGAGATATCATGTCCGCATCAATTTCCTCCACGCGATTTTCCATTCTGCTAGATATCATGTCCGTATCAATTTCCTCCATAATCGAAGCAGTATCGGACACTGAATTAGGCACAATATTTTCTCTGCTATTCAGAATAGTATCCACGTGGACCTCTTCCACTTCTGTACTCATGACAACATAGGGTGCCTCTTCTGCACCAGTGACTACCTGAGGTGATAGATTAGGAATAGCATTTTCAGCGCTTGTAGGAATAGGAAGTTCCTCCACATCAATGACGACATTAGTTGATGGATTGCGAGTAGCACTTTCTTCACTAACGACACGAGGTAATTCTTCCTCAATTCTTTGACCAGCATCGGCACCATGTGCAACATAACTAGCGCCTGCAGTTACCAATAATGTAACAATACAGCTTAAAAAGCAAAAACAGAGTTGTAACATTATCTACTAGATACAGAAATAAGTTTGGCAAAAGAAGAAAAAAAAAATGTATATATTATGATCGGGATTTTGCTTATTTTTATCCAAAAACAGGCAGTAGCTTTCTTATCCAAAGAACTCCCATCCAAATTTGCATTCAAGAGAACTCTCAAGTCTCAAACTCTCATTTGGCCTGATGTTAGTTAAGAGCACAATTCCTTTTTCTAGCAGAAACATTAAGTAGAAACCCTATGATTTAATAATCTCTTGATTCATTTAATGAAGCTAAGTCTATTGGAATTCTTTGCTTCATGCATCAAACATATGTATGAACTATATACATAACAAGCTTTTGCTTAGATTACCTTGGTTCTGCACCTGAAAGGGGGTTGTGTGCTTGAATGTCATATTATTGGCGTTCCCAGCAGCATGGGCACCGTTAGATAGCTGTGTAGCAAAACGAATAGGAAGTTCCTCCACATCCATAAGGACATTAGTTGATGGATTGTGAATAGCATTTTCTTCACTAACATCACCATGAAACACTCCCTCAATTCTTTGACCAGCATTGGTACCATGTGCAACATAAGTAGCACCTACAGTTCAGCAATAAAGTTATAATACAACTTAAAAATGCAAAAACAAAGTTGTAAGCTGTAACATCATTAACTAAACACACAACTAAGCTTAGCAAAGGAAGGGTCAAAAAAATTGCATATATGACAGGAATTTTGCTAATTTTCATCCAAAAACAGGCAGGAGCTTTCTTATCCAAAGAACTCCCAGCCAAATTAATATTCTGTAGAACTCTCAAGTCTCAAACTCCCAGTCAGCCTGGTGTTAGTTATGTACACGACTACTTATGAGTCTCCAAAATTAAATAGGGCTGGCACCCCTTTTTTTTGGTGGAATCATTAAATAGACATCCTATGAACTTATTAACTATTAACTTATTAATCACTTGATTTATTTTATGAAGCTAAGTTCATAGGAATTCTTTGCTTCATGCTTCAAATAATTTGCATGACTTATATACATAGAAAGTGTGTCCTTATATTACCTTGGTTGTGCACCCGAAAGGGTGTTGTCTCCTCAGATGTCATATTATTAGCATTTCCAGCAGCATGAGCAGCGTTAGACGGCCATGCAGCAAGAGTTGCTCTAGTTCTTAAAGGAGGAACCACCCCGCCCCTTGTTCTGCATAATGATACAAAATATTAACAACTTATCAGCTAAGTTGAAGTTGAGGAAAAATTGACATATCTAACTTACCTTATTCCCCTTGGAGGCTTATTTACTTCATCAACGAGCCGTTGTCTTGCTGCCTCCAGCTCCTCAACTACTCCTCCTAAAACTTCAAAGGCTTCAGGGACCAGCATAAGAAGTCCATGCCGTATATGCACATTACAGATAACAACCTACAACCCATGAGGATAACCAATTTAAGTCGAAGCATGAACCCTTACTCTTAAAATAATAATAGTTATTATTATTATTATTATTATTATTATTATTATAAAGGAACTACTAAGATCACATTTCTCTACTTGCCAAGAAATAAATGGGATTGAGAAGGGGGGAATAAAAGAGCCACAATTAAAAGCAACGTCTGACATGGGAATGACACAATAAACCTGATCTCTTTGCCCACAAAAGTTAGCTCAACTAATCCTAACATATTTTAGCTGCCATTTTAAGGAAAAATATGGGCTGCACTCTATACAAATTATGTTCTAAACCCCATACGCATTCAAATTCAGGTCAAAACACCATGATTAGCGCATTGTAGGTACTATCTGTGCAGCACCCATGAAACATTTTATCTTTAGTACCAATTCAAAAAAATTTTAGAACACCAATAAATGTAAAGGCACTGGCTGCATGTATGTATATAATTCATGAACAAATTTGACAACTTCATGTCCTTCTAAGCCTTCATTATTTTTCAATACTTTGTTGCCCAAAAAATTTAGCTCAAGTATCAAGGGTTATCAAAAATAAACTTGAGCAAGGATAAACCTTCAATCCAGCAGGAGCCAAAGCATCAAGTTCCTTAATAGTCCTGTATTCCATGCCAAATACACGCTGCAAACCATCTGTCATTGACAGCTTGAGGGATCTCTTGATACCAGGAGGTGCCTTCTGATACCTCCCCTTTAGAGGATTGCTTATGTTAACAATCTCGTCAACCTGCATAAAATGAGTCCAATATAAGAAGGAATCTGAGAAGAAAAAAGCCATTTGCAAAAGAGATTTCGATTGCAGCAGGGAAATGAAAAGTGAATTTATTTCAGTGTTTGTACTGCCCATAATCTCCGAGTAACTATTTAAATTCATTTAAATGAAATGACTTTGATTGACAAATAATTACACCAATCAAATAAGAATCTAATTCCAACTTTTAGCTTTCAAGATTTTCCTCCCAATGACAATGACAGAAATCTATCTCCAATTCAACAGAGCAATATCAAGTTTTTACTCCAACACCAAAGTACATCAAAGCCACTTTTTTCATTCAAATTAAAGATGAAAATGTCTGATACATCAAACAAGTCCAAAGAAAAAAAAAAAATCAAACTTCTCTTTCATCAAACGAATTTTAACCTGCAACACAAACGGCCCAGGGAGATCAACCAGATGAAGGCGATCGACATTATCGGGAAGCACGCCGCCACCAGAGCGATTCATGTCAGAGACCAAGAACTTCTCGAAGCAAAGCTTCGCCTTGGCATCATCTCCGAGGCTGCCAAAGCCCGGCACGGCCTGTTCAAGTCCCCGGACACAAGAACTGAGCCACTCTCTCTTCAGCCCCAACCCTAGCCGCCACAGAAACTCGCTTATCGGACAACCACGGGGGCTCGGCGGCCGCGGCGGCGGAGGAGGATTAAGATTACGATTTGTATTAGGATTAGAAGGCGATGGCGGTGAGAGACTGTCGGAGACGTCGATGAAATCGTCGTCGTCGGAGATCTCGAGAGGCTCGGCGGAGGAGGGATTGGGAGTGGTAAGGTTAGCGTTAGGGTTTACGGAATCGCGCGAGTCTGAGGCGATTAACGGTGGTTGGGGCTGGGGCTGAGATGCTTGGTGGTGGTGTTGTAGTTGTGGATGACTGTGGGGTTCGTCATCTTCGTCAGAAGAGGAGCTCAGAACGAGCCGTCGCCGGAGCATTTTGGTCGGCGAGTTTTCCGGCGAATGGTTTTGGGAATTTTTTTGGTTTAGTAGAAATGGATGAAATTTGAAGCTTTTTTGGGGAGGGAAGAGGAAAGGCGGGATTGAACACGCTGGTTCTGGTTGCGTATTTGTCGTTTTCTTTTTTCTTTTTTTGGTGAGGGAAGTATTTGTCGTTTTTTAGGAGTATTTGTCGTTTTTTTTATTTGTCGTTTTCGGAGAACTATATAATTTGTATTCTTAATTTTTTTCTTTTTTTTTTACTTGGTCCTTAAATTATGGGTTAAAATCTTCTCTTTTACCGTTTTAGTCCTTCATGTTAAATTTAATCAAAGATTGTTAAAACTTCATCAAAATAATCGCATCTCAACCACATAGTAAATAAAATCCTTATAAAAATAATAATATTAAAGGCAAAACATTCACTTCAATGTTGTTAGAAATCCTTAAATAAGTTTAATCATTAGTTAATAAAAAATGTTTGTTGAATAATCTAACCTTTTTATTGGCGGTAAATTTCATAATTTTATTACCGTAAGGAAGGTGTGTTTTCCTCGATGATGAGGAACACTTGTTTCAACGGCTTGATAAAAGATCAACGGTCTATAATGTTGCTCCTATAAGAATCAAAATTCAACAACTCACAGTCATGGCATGTGGGGGGCGCGTCGTGGCCATTAATGGTTGAGGTAGAGGTGTCACAGCCTACATTCGCGACTAACAATCACGGTGAAAGTCATGACAGGGTCACGACCACGTTAGGGTAACAACAATTATAACAACCTATGTCCAGTGACGGATTTAGGATTTGAACGTAGTGGGGCACAACAAAATTTATAAACTCAAATAATTTTATAAAATAAAAAATTATTGCATAAACAACACATTATAATCATCCCTAGCAGGTTTTACGCTTTGAAATTGTTGTAAGATAACCTCAGTATTCGATAATATTATTAAAAGTGTCCTTGACGAATTTTATTATAACTAAAAGGAAAAGAAAGAAAGAGAAAAAGAAAATGAATAGGGAACAAAGAAAAACGAATGAAAATTAAGATTTTTTAAAAGATAAAGGGTTAATAACAGCGTCATTCTCTTAGTCATAAATTTAAATATAAGTATAAATTTTTTAAGGAAAAATATTGTAGCAAAAAGTTTGAATTGTTCTTTAAAATGCAAACCAAAAAATATATATATATTAGAAAAGTTGAGACTTCAAATGAAGAGAATCAAGAAAACACAAAGAAAAAAATCAAGAAAATCATAAACATCTAAAAAGATACAAAAGTTGTTTAAAAAATGGACTGAAAAAAGTTCGACCTTTTACTATTAAAAAAAAGAAAAGAGAGATATAAAACTTGAAGCTAAGGTATAGACTGGTGTAAGTAAATACAAGAAGCCCAAGAGCAAGACCAAAGAAGTAAGACTAATGTAGCGGGGCACAATGGAGCGTACCCTCAAAACTAATTACACAAGTAAAGCATATAAATTTGTTTCCTTATTTTTCTCGGTGGGGCACGTACCCGACTAGTCATTACCTACATCCGTCGTTGCAGAATTGTGACATCTATCGTGCTAGGGCTACAACCCACATTGCCCGCGATCTCTACCTCCGTCGTGACAAGATCTGACCCAAGGAAGGGGGCCATGTCTAACCTTCATGATTCGAAGTCACCGACGAACCCTTCCCAACGGAGGCAAAGCATCTGCCTTTTTTTTTTTCCTTTTTTTTATTTTTTTTAGATAGGTTTTCTTACTTTTAATGCATGTTCAGTTTCTTTATTTTTCACCTTTAACTGTATTTTCGATAGACAAAAAATATATATCTCATACTTCTCACATTGTAGTTCTTTCTCAAAAAAAAAAAAAAAAAAGACTATTAGTCTTTGTTTGATACACACGGTTTCAATAAAAAACCTTTTGTAATTGCAGTGAAAAGTAAAAAAAATATCTATAATATAAAGTTTTCAGTAACGATAATATTTTAAACCAATATTGATTTTAAGCGAACGGTGTCAACTCCTCTCTTTGCAAAACAAGGGCTTAGTGTTCACGAAACAAATCCTGAAGTAAGCCTTGTATAGGATTCAATGCGTGTTCAACCATAGAGCACAGGCCGCGGAACAAGGCACGTGACAGTCTCGGACTCCAAGGCAAGCCCCTCACGTGGGTTCAAGTTCCCACGCAGAATACAGAGAACCGCTTCTTTGACGCTCAGTTAAGTAACGGCTTTAACTGTTATTCCAACCAACCGAAAGCCAACACGTAGTCAAACATCCACATCTTCTCTTCTTCTTTTCTTTTTCATCACGTTTTGCTTCAACGCAAATTAAACAACCGACTTCTTCTTATTGTCTAGAACTCAGTGGACTTGTCTTTAAATGGAATGGATTTTGTCTTCAAATTCTCTCTCTCTATTTTTTACCTGCTCTGGTTTTGATTATGATCAGAAGTTCAAAAATGGAAGATGAATATACAAGGCTTGTTTGGAGAATGAACTCCCCTAGGTACATGTATACATACACACACATATACATATATACACACACACACACATACACATATACATATATATATATACACACACACACACATATATTGATTTAGTTTTTCTTTTATGCCAAAGTTAGCTTCTGGGTGTTTTTTTTCCCCTTTCAGGGTTGTGATTGACAATCATAGTCGTGAGCATGCCACTGTCATAGAGGTATATTTTTCAACTTATTATATTTGGTTTAATTTTTTGAAAAAAAAATCAACTTGTTGAGATTTTTTTTTTCCTTTTTTGTTCAGATAATTGGCGCAAATAGACATGGAATTTTGCTTGAAGTAGTGCAAGTACTTATGGGCCTTGATCTCATAATAACAAAAGCATACATTTCTTCTGATGGAGGATGGTTAATGAATGGTATGTAAATAATGTTCTTCATTTATTTTAGTTGCTTATTATAACATGATTAATTTTTTTTATTTCCATTTTTCTTTCCTATACTATAGCTGATATACCATTTTTGGATGTCAAAATCTTTAGTTTTTAATATCACCGACAGTGATGGAAAGAAAATTAGAGATGAAGAGATCCTCAAGTACATAAAGAAGGTAAGTGTTTTTTTTTAAAAAAGATTATATAATGTTTTAAAAAGGCATATTGTAAATTACAGGGTGAATGTTTTTGCAGACTCTTGAAACTGATGTATGCTTCTTGAAGCCAATCACCAATTCAATGAGGTCAATTCCCTCTAAGGATCATACTTCAATCGAACTAACGGGCACCGACCGGCCGGGATTTCTGTCTGAAGTATCCGCGGTTCTGAGAGACCTCAAATGCAATGTGGTGAGTTCTGAGTTCTGGACACACAACACTAGAGCTGCAGCCGTTATTCATGTCACAGACCAACCAACTGGCTATGCAATTGAAGATCCGAAACGGCTAAGCACAATCAAGGGTCTACTAATCAATGTCCTTAAGAACAAAAACGATTTGAGGACGCCTAATGTGACGATAAGCTCATCCGGGTCGGATCATTACAAACAGAGAAGATTGCATCAGATGATGTTTGCCGATCGGGATTTCGAGAGACGTGAAGGCCTGAAGGACGGGGTGATCGGCACAACAAGCCATGTCAGTGTGTTGGATTGCAAGGGCAGAGGTTATACGGTTGTTACTTTGAGGTCTAGAGATAGGCCAAATCTTTTGTTTGACACATTATGTTCTCTAACTGACATGCAATATGTGGTCTTCCATGGGAATGTCATCACTGGTGGAATGGAAGCTTACCAGGTAAGTAAAAACAATCAAAGCTCATAATTGTTTGGAAACTCAAAATAAAATTTCTTCACTTACATTCTATAAAGAATTGCTTAATTTTCTTGTTTCAAAGGGAGTTTATATTTTTACTTATAAACTTTTCTTGTAGTCAATTCGACAATGGGGTTCTGTTGTAATTGCAGGAATACTATGTAAGACACATTGATGGACTTCCCATGGGCTCGGAAGCTGAAAGGCAGCGTGTAATAGAATGCTTAGAAGCAGCCATTGAAAGGCGAGCCACCGAGGTATATCAACCATTGCAAACTAAGCTGTCAGAATTTTATTAAATTCCGTTAAATTATCATTTTTTTTCCTTACACTCACTGTCGGTTTACAATTGTGTCCTATCTATAAGCTATTCTCTCGTATACGCCCATAAAAGAACACTCCTGTTTAACTCTACAGGATTATGATCCGATACTCTCACAAATAATAAGCCCCACCTAATGAGATCTGCGTTTCATATGGGGTCCACCATTTATAAGAGCTAAAGTTCATAACTGTATCTTAGTTTCCTAAAAAAAAGGACTGTTCTCAATAATACAGGGAGTGGAGCTAGTTTTGTCGACTGACGACAGGTTTGGACTGCTTTCGGATGTTACGAGGATATTTCGTGAAAGTGGGTTGTGCATTAAACGTGCAGAGATCTCAACAAAAAGCGGGAAAGCAAAAGACACTTTCCTGGTCACGGACGTATCAGGCAAGGCTGTAGAATATAAGATTCTTGATTTGGTAACGTCACAAATAGGACAATCGACACTACAAGTGAAAGATCATCGTCAATTTAATATGTCTCCAAAGAGACCCCAAGAAAAAGCCAGAAGCTTCCTCTTTGGAAACTTTCTCAAAGGTCGAGGTGTTTAAAAGTTTCCAAGCACAATGGAAAATCCTTGTCGTTTTTGCTGTTGGCTTTATGTTGCTTCCAGGAAGGTACTTGGGCAAAAGAAGGGGACAATGTGTACTTTTTTTATGTTTCTTGGGGGAATTGTTTATGGGGTGAAAATTTGGATGGATTGTAAGATATACTTTGTGCTTGTATTTGTACATATGATTGATAAGTGACTGTAAATATAATTTGTATGTTCGTAGATGTAAAATTGGTAGCTTTTTTTTTTTTTTTTTTTCTATGTGGTCGTGTTAGTATTAACCCGTATTTTAATTTATTTTTTTAGTTGAAAGTGTTTATATGGATTAAAAAAGGAAGAGAAAGATCATATCAATGCTGTAGCAACTTTTTGTTTTTTATTATAACTGTTTGAAAACTTTATGCTATAGTTGGTGGTTGACTTGTCAGAGGCCCTTAAAATTTCAGACACATGAGATCACTAGTGAGTCATAAAAAAATGACAATGAAATGATAAAACAACACAATTAGAAGCAAACAGCATATCTTAGCGATAAAGTATATATAGAAAACCTTAAAACAACAACAAACATTCCCGAAACTACAGGAAAATAGCTCTGGTAACATTTTGTACACCGAATTTTAAAACATAACATTAGTCTCCCTTAAAGTGTGAGCTGTTAATAAAAATAGTTTTTCTATTAGAATTTTAACAGAAAGTTAACAAATAATTTCAAAATTAAGGGTATTTTAATAACCTATTTATAAAAATAATCATAAAAATTAAAGCTATAATAAAAACAACCTTTGTTAAAGATTAAAAACAAAAAAAAAAAACCATTTAGATCCTTTTTTATATACCAAAATTTTGTTTTAAATTTTATTAATTTTTTTAAGCTAAAAAAATATTTTAAAATTTTAAAAGTTATAAATTCTAGTAAAAACTTCAAAGTATGAAAGAAATTTAATTAAACCATCCGAGTTTTTTTTTTCTCGTTGAAACATTTTGTTATATTAAACATTTTTGTTATATTCTTTTGTTTTTCCACTGGCATCTATAACTTTGAAAATTTTAAAATGCTTCTAAGGTGTGAAAAAATTAATAAAATTTTAAAGAAAAATTTCAATATATAAAAAAAAAGGATCTAAATGGTATCATGATTTTCATTTATTTCTTTTTTTTATTGTTAATAATCAATAAAGACTATTCTTATTATAGTTTTATTTCTTATGCTTATTTTTATAAATAGATTACTAAAATACCCCTAATTTAAAATCATTCATCAGTCTTCTGTTAGAATTTTAACAGAATGAGCATCTTTGTTCATGGTTCATACTTTAAAATAAACGAATGTTACATTTTAAAATTTAAAGGCATAGTATTACAAGGGTTATAATTCAAGGAGAATTTTTGTAAGTAATCCTTAAAAGTATATATATATGCACACTAACAAAGCTACATTTAAGTGAGTGGGGGCACATGCTCCTACTCATTTTTTAAAATTTGAAGTTTTACCCTTATTTTATAGTTTAAAAGTTTTACTTATGCCCCTATTTTTAAAACAAAATTACAACTATGCCCCCGTAAAACAATAGAAAAATGTTATTGTGTCTTATGAAATAATTAAAATATATTGTTATGTTCCTATAAAATAATTTAAATATATAATTATACTTCTGTTTTATAAAAAAAAATTATAATTATACCTTACTCAATCATTGAAATATATATTAAATATCTTTGTTCAATAAAATTTTATTTTTATTTTTTTATATTGTGTCTTAAAAAAGTTGTATAGCTTCGTCACTGTATATGCAAGTGTGTACATATATATTATATATAAAAGAGCCGATAAGAAATTGAGAAAAACGGAGGAAAAAAAAAACATTTGCAAAATTGACTGTGGGACAAAAAAAGGCCTCGCAAAACGACCATCAATGAGCGTAGGCAACGGAAATTGATTAACGACGTCAAAATGTGAAAACTATAGCCATTTAAATAAATGCATGAGAGTTTAGAAAACGACAACATAGAGAGAAACAAGGAAGATAAAACGACACACTACCGGCAAACAACAAAACAACCCAGTATGCAACGCAGCGACGTTACTGAAAAAAAAAAAAAAAAACTAATCAACGCAAGCTGCAAAGCAGCAAGCTAGAAAACGACAACACAGTAAACGACGTTGACACTATACCACGACAACAAGCATGCAAGCGATGAGACAAGTTTTGCACCGCCGGTTGCTATTAGCGTATAACACGAAAACAATAGATGACCAAAGTTATTTGGGAAGATATATAAGAACACCACTGGAATTTAAAAGGACTGAACATAAAACAAGCCGATAACTAATACGGTGTTTAAGAAGTGTAATTTGAACAAATTTTATTTAAAAATACTATGATATGTAAGAGTTTTATATTACAGATTTTTTTTTTTACGCTATAGCATATGAGAACTTTATACAATTTCTACAAAAATTTTAGTTGAAGTTAAGATTGTCAAACACAAAATAATGTAGTATAATGAGTGCAAATACCTTCAAGTCAATCCAAATGCTATAGAGTCTTCAGAAAAACAAAGAGAAATCTTTATTAAACACAAAATAGTTGCACATTTTAGAAGTGTGCTTTCTTACATGTTCATGTTTTTTTAAAATTATTTTATTTTGGATAAATCACATCTTCATGTTCTAATTCCTCTATTTTTCCGTACTTATTATGATTTAGTTGGAGTCATAAACAATGTAAAGCTCTCACATGTTATTGTATAAAAACAAAATTATGCTATAGTATTA
Source organism: Artocarpus heterophyllus (assembly GCA_025403435.1). Classification (NCBI taxonomy): domain Eukaryota; kingdom Viridiplantae; phylum Streptophyta; class Magnoliopsida; order Rosales; family Moraceae; genus Artocarpus; species Artocarpus heterophyllus. Next base: position 3,089,335 of record CM046346.1, on the reverse strand, counting down.
AGCCTCCACATCCTAGTATTTGAGTAACTCATTTACTAAACACCCTATATAAACCCAAAAGACAGCAGGTCAAAATTCGAAAATTTACTATTTTCTTTTTATTTCTCGACTATGTAATGCACAACAGAATAGATAAAACAGAAAGAGAATACATCATATCAGATTGTCGTCTGTTTTTGTCCCCATGACTTGAAAATACAGAACATCCTAAGATTTTATAGAAGGGTGGTTCTTCCATCTAGGTATACCAGCCTTAATCGCTGTTTGTAACACACTAATACGCTCTTCTAATAGAAAATCTTCTATCTCCACCATTTCAGCATGCTGCTTCTTCATTATCATCTCCAGGTCTTCAAAATGCTTGATTTTGCAGTGCAATTTCTTCATCTAGAAGAACATTCATGCAAATTAAAGAGAATTAGCCTTGCGCGTTTCGGAATTATCAAGCTCTTCATTCTTCAACAAACAGCAAAGAAAAGCCAATTTCCAACAAACTGGGGGGAAGTACAAAAAACACATAAAACTATGAGTATGAATCACCTCAGTCTCGATTATGGTTGCCATCAGATGTTCAATCTCTCTTTCTTCCTGATCAGCCAGCAACTTTGCACGAGCAGCGGCTGCGCCAAGGGCCGTTGCAACAGCAGTTCTGATCCGCAAAGCTAACTGTATATTATCTTTTGTGGAATCCTGATTTTCTGTTGAAGGAATCCACATGCATAAACACAAATGAGATGGTGAGATGGTTAAACTTTGGCAAGATGCAAAAAAATAAACTTTCATGCTAATATATATATCGCAGTTCGTTTTGTATGGCTGACTTCAAAACACGTACCTGATTGAGTAGGCCCTTCCTTCATCTCTGAACCTTCAACCTCAAGGACACTGAAAAATATAAGATACGGCAGAATTTTATCAAAAAACAATATCATTAAAATGCCTAAAAGGATAATTCAGCATAATATAAATAACCTCTGCGTCTCGCTATCCGGAATGGAGGTTGGTAGCCCGTTAGTTACACAGTCGTCGTCATCACCATAAAATATCTCCCTTGGATATGAATTTTCGTCACACAAGGAAGTAATGGCAGCCTCAGCTGCGGCAGCTGCAATATGGGGGCTAACCATGCTTGATATACGAGCTACCTAAAGGAAACATTATCAACGTTCAGTTACAGGCCTAGACAATAAGCATAACCTATATTCCGTTTCCATATTCCATAACACTATTTCTTATGTTTTTCACATATAACGTTGCCAAGTATGTCAAAAGTCAGTAGGAAAAAAACAAACAAAACAATCTAGTTGGTTATAACAAAAAGGTAAAAAAACAATTTTCCAATACATATTCCAAGCCTTGCAATAAGTTCTGAAGATCCAAGACTTATTTCAAGACTCTTCTTACCTGTTCCATCAGTGAGCCACCAGGACTCCAGAGGGAAGCAATACACTGTCTTTTCAAGGGAGGACCATTTTCTACAGCATCGCCATTCTGCTCACCCTCGTTTGCCTTCTCATCACATTGATCCCCAGTTTTGACAGTCTCTTGATTCCCAGATGACAACAACTGAGGTTGTGTCAAACTGTTTGTGCTGCCAATGGGGTCATTGGAATTACCTTTTGTGTGTGTGGCAGAACCAAAAACTTCCCCAAAAGGCAGCTCAATGAGCTTAGCAATACAATCAAGTTTAGTCTTGGTGGGAACATTCTGAGCAACAAGCTCCCAATCATCTCCATACTTCAAAACAGATTCTAAGAGAAGCAGAGTTTCAGCTTCGGTCCAAACAGCTCCATGCTTACCATTGTCTTGAATATTCCCATTCAACTTGAAATCATCAACTGACTTTTTTTCTCCATAATTCCCATTTTTAAAACATTTTTCACAAATCAAGAAGTTATCGCCCTGCCAAAGTTATAGTTAAAATACAAAATAGAGGTTGATAATTCCACCGAAGAGAAGTAAGCATAATTGAACAGTCTTGAAATAGTAGAGGACATAAAACTTCGTGTAGAATTCAAAGGTGCAAAAACTTAATATAATTTCCCAGAAACAATGTAAGCTCACAATGCCATCCCCTTTACATACTCGAGAATTGGCAATGCAAGGGATTTCAAGTTATCTAACACGCATATATATATATATATATATATATATATATATATTTCATCAAGTGACAAAGCAAATGAATCATTAATTTTAACAACTTTGTATAAAGAGATTTAGCAATTGGAAAACAACTACTCACCTTAGTGAATAACTTTGGATCCCCATCATAATCCATAAGAATTTCACAAACAACTTGTTCATGGTTATCTTCTATTCCAATAAATTCACACAATCGAATTCCCAACAGAATAAATTCTTTCAAGTTACAAGTATCTAAAGCAAGACCCAATTCATGCATTAGAACACAAACGGCACAAAGACCGCTACGGTTCAAGCAATCTGACTATAAGTTCTCTAAATACCTAAAAATAAAAAATAGAATATAGCATAATTCTTTGAAAAAAATTCACAAGAAAGCATATTTGTATGTACCTTGGTATGCTTGTAGTGTCCAGAATTACAACCATCTCCACAATTCCCACAAACGACATCCTTCTGCATAATCAAATCAGCAAAAACGTCCGAATATGACGACAAAGGAGGCAACTTGAGACCACTATCAACCGCATCCCCTTTCTTCCCCACAGTCGTCGGCGGCGGAATCGGCTTAGTCGAATTGGGAGTAGCTACCACCCGAAGCCCATTCGGCACTCCTTCCTCAACCCTGACCCTAACCCTAGACCTCTCTTCTTCCCCACCTCCTTCCCCATCTCCACCATCCGAAGACGCCGAAAAGTTTATCAACCCCCAATTTTCGAGGAAAAGGAAGACCTTTCGGAGCAAATTAACGTCGCCGACGAGAGATTTTCTCACCTCGGTGAAAGTGAGCCTCCGAGAAGGCTCTTCTCTGTACTTGTTGATGATGAAATCCCTGTATTCCTTGTATATCTTCGGCGTTCTGGAAACCGAGCTTCCATCGAAGAACTCCTTGAGGGAGATTCTCTCGGTTTCGTGGATTTCGTCCCACACGAACCAACCTGGATAAAAACCCAAAGCGAAACTGTAAATCGTTGCGAAAATGGAGAATTAGGGTTTAGAGAGAGAAATAGAGAGCGAGAGAGTGAGAGAGAGTACCGGAGTCGCTGGGAATGGTGTAGAGGTCAAGCTCTGGTTCGTCGGGTCGGGTCTGGTGGGGATCCGGGTCCCTGTGGGAGACCTCCATGTCGGACCTGGTTAACAGCGCTTCAAGCCGTTCCGAGTTCGAGTTTAAAACTCTGGGCGGTGAAATTAAATCCGGTGAAGTGATTGATCGTTCAGTCCACGTGAGTCTCACGTGCGGGGAAACTTTTCTTTTCTTTTCTTTTTCAAATTTGTATTTGCTAATTAATTTTGCAACGCTTTTGGTCACTCTTTTATGTTCTTTATTTATAGGGTACGTTTCCCAAATTATGTTAATTTAAATTTAAATTATTTACGTTATGTGATTTGAATCAGATGATTTGAATTACAATATGAGTTAGAGTTTGGTTGAAAGAGTTAAAAAATTCAAGTTGAGAATAAAATTTAAATATGTGTTTGGTAAGTATTTGAAATCCTTATGTGATTTATGAATTTGTGTTTGGATAAATCCAAAATTCTTATTTGGACCTTTATGTTCATTTGTTAAATTATAAAATATTATTGTAAAACGACAACTAATAGAGGTGGGCAAGGGCTAAAACGATAGCTAAAAGGGGTGAGGAATAAGCAAAACACAGCAAAAAGAGGTAAGGCCAAAACGACAGCAAATAGAGATGGGGAAGGGCCAAAAAGACAACTAAAAAAGAAGGGCCAAAATGACAGCTAAGGAAAGGGCCAAAACCACAATTAACTGGGGTGGGGAAGGGGCAAAATGACAGCAAATAGAGGTAGGGCCAACATGACAGCTAAGGGAAAGGCCAAAACGACAGCTAATAGAGGTTGGAGAAAGGCCAAAACGACAGCTAACAGAGGTTGGAAAGGGCCAAAACGACGACTAACAACAGTTGAGAAGGGCCAAAACGACAGTTAACGATGGTTGGAGAATAAGGAGAACAATAACCAACCGAGGAAGTGGAATGGGCAAAAGGACATTGGGGGAAATCTCACCACAGCCGACCTACGGTGGGGGAAAGGGGTTGGCAAGTTGACATGCATAGAGGGTGGAGAAGCAATTCTCTTGGCCAAAAAAACTAGCCCACAAATTAAACGAAGAGAGAGAGAGAGAGAGAGAAATTGAGACCGAAATGCTTACCCTGCTTGACCCCACTAACGAAGATATTTCTAACCCAACTGTAGTAAGTTGTGACAAGGTCTCCAATAGCGTGTAACGATGTCGACAATGAGAACAAGTCAACCACAACCAGCTACATTGAAGAGCCTTATGGCAGCCAGATCTACATTAATGGAGAATAAGAGAGAGTCAAGGGACCAATTTCTCATAGGCGGGAGCAATAGTTGCCGTTTTGATAGAAAAGTAAGGTATCCAGACCACAAACAAGAGGGAATAAGGGGGATTAATTGAGATAAGTGGAGGTTAGAGGGTGGGGATTTATAATTAAGCAATGACCCTCCAAAAATTTAAAAAAAAAATCTCGACAATAGAGAGAATAAAATTGCACTATAGCAACCAGAGAGAATACAAATATTTTCATTGTAGTAATTAGCTTTCACTGCAGCATAGTGATTTGAGAATTTTTTCTTTTTTTTTAGAGGGGGCGGGGGTGGAGAACTCAGAAAATGGAGATTCGAAGGATTCAAAGCGGAGAACTCAGAAAATGAAGATTTGAAGGATTCAAACTAATTCGTTTGATTTGGATTTTTAGGGGTGCCAAACATAAATTCAGCCGATTTTGAATTGTGGGAGTCCAAACAATTGGCTTAGTCCACCAACCAAACGGGCCCATAGTTTCTATCTTACTAATTAACTTTTAAAAATATTTTTGAAGCCATTCTATTAACCTATTATTTCAAAGAAAAATACAGTGTAACCTTTGTAGGATTATAGCCCCTTCCTCTCACAAGAGAGACGGTCTTCACTTATGGGATTCAGGTGCGCCCTACAGGTAGGCCCATCTTATGTATGACGGCGGATTGTATTCTATAAGAACAAATAGTATTGTTCTTTTTTAAAAAACGTAAACATAAAAAGAAAGAACACATATAATTTTGTTTTTTAAGGATCCATATGCCCTAAAGTTAGGCATGATAAAATTAAATATTCATTCAAAAAACAATTACTTCTGTTGAAAGGTTGCCTTCAAAAAAATTATTTTTTGTTGAAAGGTCAAAAAAAATTATAACAACAAATATAATAATAAGAAATGGAAACAAAAAAGGTCATCTAACAAAAAGTATGTTTATCGTATGTTTATCGAATTATTAATAGTATGCAGTAGGATAAAGGCTTGGCACGAATGCAGATGATACTCAAGTTGGGCAATGGGTTTGAGTTTAGGACCGAATGGGTGCTTTGGGGCTAGCTGACACTCTAGGCGGGTTGAACAAAGGATGGACAAAAATCATGGTACATGCTTGGCTGACACAAAGCTAAAGCCAGCAATTCAGGTCCACGAGTCGGGGTCTGGGTCGGGGTCGGGTCCGATTGAGCTCTTATTTAAAGAGCCAACACGCCAACCCGAACTCGATATGTAACTTGACGGGTCAAAAAAAGTCCAACCCAAACACAACCTAACGTGTCGACGGGTTGACACGACCCGACTCACGCAACCCGTCTATATGTTACTTTGTGCATGTTCGTGTTGACACAAATATACTGACTCACTAAACTCAATAGACCTGCAACACGATTGACCCTACAATAAACCTACAAAATAAACAATAACCCAACAAAACAAAACAATCAAAAAAGTTAACAAAACTTTGCATAAGTTTAAAAAACAAATATGCTAGAAATTAGAATCATGTCAAATTAGATATACAACAAATGTTAGACTAATTTGAAACCTTAAAATTAATTTCAGGTCATATGGGTTGTATTAAGGTCACACGTGTTCAATTAGGGTTACAGGGTTGATTAACAATTTTCGGGTCAATTTCGGGTCAACCTTATTTTAACACATTTTTGACAGGTTATTGCGGGTTGATTTCGTGTTGATTTAGGTTGACCCGAACCTAACATGTTTTTTGTGTGGGTTAGACTAATTCGACCCAATTTCAACCCGAGGCCTATTTTTTCAACCCTAACCTGCATTTTTTTTGTGTCAAGTTTGTGTCGTGTCATCGTGTCGTAACCCAAATTGTTGGCCCTACACGAAGCAAAATAACCTATGTGTTTAGAATATTGTTCATTGCAGTTTTGTGATTTCAACCAAATTTTCAACGGTGTTTTTTTTATATGTTACAGTATTTTTAGTTCAAACCGTATTGACAAAAGCCCTCATTATTCAAGAGAAATTAAGTAGAGTTGAGGCTTCACAATGACGAGTTCGAAAGATCTCGTTTTTTTCCTCTTTGTATCCAGGCTACTAAAAAAATTTATCAGATTATTAGTAAGATGAATTTTAATTTAGAAAAAGATAAATTGAATTTTTAGTATCATTGTATAAGAACGAATTATCATGTATTTTAAATAACAAGCTATCCATTATGTGTATATAATCACAATATGTATATTGTGTTGGATAATCATAATTCTAATTATCATAGTTATTATATATATACACGCATATATAATATATTGATATTAAATATTCAACTTTATATTTTTTAAAAAATTAAAGCTCGTCTGAAATACGTTGCTAATGAAGGAATCAAAAGTGAAACAAAATAATAAATTGAGACCAAAAGTGAAATAAAATAATAAATTAAGGACCAAAAGTGAAATAAAATAATTGATTAGGACCAAAGCGAGCATTTTAAAAAAAAATTCCGTTAAATATTTGACACTTAATTGACAAACCGATCAAAACTACAACAAAATAAAAAAAAAGTAAAGACTAAAATGAGACTTTTAAAAAGGATTCAACTAAGACTGAGGCTCACCGTATGAACCATTTATGAAATTAATCCTTTTTTCCAAAAAATTACTATTGATATGTTAATTTATATGGAAACGCCATTATATCATAATCTCTTTGAAGGAAGTTAAACATAATAATAAAAAAAAAAGATTTGAAAAGGAAATACTCTTGTTGTTTTAAACTATCACATACTATTTTATTTTCCCGTGACTTCAATCATATCTTACGACCAAAAACATGCACTATGTGAAAACTCCAAAGAAATAAAATAATAATAAAATATATATATATATATATACGCACATATGGAAAAAGTTGTAGTGGAGAACACTTTTATTCTCCATCGGTAAAGAATGTTTTTTAGTCGTTGGATTTTGGCTTGATGGACAATGTAAAGTGATCTGAAAAGGAGAAAAACAATCTAGGTTACACATTATTTTACTTTCTTTTTCCTTCTCTCGCTCAAGCCCACGGCATGTCTCTCTCTCCCTTCAAACCAAAAAAAAAAAAGGAACATTTATTTCCTTCCTTGTTAGTCTCTGACTGCCGCCGAATTTAGTCTGGTTTCGGCCATAATTCGCGCCCTCCTTCGAGGACAAAAGCACCAAGGTTTCTCTTCTTTGCCATTAACTTGTTCAACAGGGTTCAATGGGATCCGAGGACTATTTTGGATGAAAACTCTCTTTAGCGTTGTCATCGTCATCGTCTCTATCGATGGCAGTTCAATTGATACTTTGGCGTCGCGAAGCATGCTGCAGATCTGGCGCACCTACTTGTTGAGGGGCAAAGGCAAAGCTTTCAATGAGGTCTCATGCTGCCGAGGTTGAGCCTAATGGAAGAGGCAGAGTTGCCAACAACAATGCGGGTAAGGGCCAGAGCTTTTGACGACGACGAATCGTGGAGCGGGAGGATATACCACGACAGCTACGTGTGGAAGGTGTGAAGAAATTGCTTCATTTTTAGATGATTTTATCCAAGAAATATACAGAGAATTGCTTGATTTTAAACGATTTCGTTTCAATTGTATAGCTATAAATTCTTTTAGTAAATATTTCCTCGTTTACTCTGTTCAACATTCTAGGTCCTTTGCAAAAAAAAGCCATGAAGGCTGATTACCCAAAATCAAAAAGCTTTTCTCTGTTTGTTGTCAAGGTGCTAGCCTGATTAACCACGGGAACACATCGTCTATCAATGTTGTTCTTCGGTGCCTTGCTTTTTTAAGTTGCTTACACCACCGGGGGAAAAACTTGCTCCCAGCATCATTGAAGGAGGCGGATCGCCCGAGGCGATGGAGGAGTTGGCCGGTGTTTGATCTGGATTTGAAGAAAGGAGATTCTTAGTGCAAGTTTTTATTTTTATTTTTTTTCGTTTTGATTGGTTAATCATGATTCAAAACTATTTGGTGGCACATCTTTTTAATCTGAGCCATTCAAAAGCAATCTAATGGCTGATAATTCTTTCTCCACCGATGGGGAATATTAACACCCTCCACCATAGACTTATTCTATGTATAATCATAACAATATGACCTCTTCATGATCAGTCTTTACTTGTAATTATAGATGTGAGCCTAACAATTAATGTCATTCTCGTGTCCAACAAAGAAAGCATTACTACTTGCATGTCCCATTATACAGCTTTTTCTTTTGAGCCTTTGAGAACGATGAACATCTTCAGATCGACTTCGAATCATCTACTGTTTGGACGCCAACTCACTATCATTTTACTGCTTAACAAACCAATCACAGCTGAATTTAACAATTTTATGAGAGCACTACAGTAAGTCATCAAAACTAAATAGAAATACTCAAGTTAGAACAAAGGGAGCTAAGGCTGTCTTAGATAGTATATCTCACTGAAAAAAAAAAAATCCCACTCTACTTGCAGCTACAAGGTCCTTTCCAAGTGCAAAAGGAAGGAACAGAAAAGCAGCCATGAAAATCACCAACAAGAAAAAGGCTCATGCAATTCCATGTCTAATGCTCTTAGACTTAGCTCAACCTCTGAGCGGCTTCCTTGGCCAAAAGCTTTTCCTTCGCCTTGGTCCTCGCCTGAGATTTTGAGCCCATGATACCACCTCCCCACTTCTTTCTGTACTCATCGTACTTATCGTTGAAGTTAGCCTGAAATGCAATCAGAATCATGCATCAAGATTGGTGAACGAGGAAAGAGATAACATGACCATTTTGTAGCAGTTAATGCTTATTATTTAACAAAATGTGGTCTAGAATATACCTTGATGGCCTCAAGGACCTTGCTAAACTCCAACTTGTCCTCGTTCTTGACCGTGGTCAAGCATAGTACAGAGGCTGTTTTCTTGTGGACGACCTGTAAGAATAAGTGACATGAAAAGATCTTTCAGTAGACAAGGAAACAAAGGCTTTATGGAACAAAAAACAGCCAGACAAACAAAGGGGATAGTACCGATCCCAAACGTGATTTCCCCTTCACGATGCAGTAAGGGATCTCCATCTTTCTGCACAGGGCAGGAAGCCAGACGACCAACTCAATGGGGTCCACATCATGAGCGATCACTACCAACTGTGCCTTATTCTGCAAAGAAGAAAAAGATTTTTTATTATTACGTATAACATTTTTGCATGCTTTTAACAAGATTCATAAAACAAAACCATCACTAATACAAAAGTATAACTAGTTTAGCTACCTGTTCAATCAGGTAGGTGACGTGGTTAAGCCCAAATTTCACAACAATGGGCTTCTTGGCCTCAGCAGTTTTTCCTTCAGCCTCAGCTTGGGCACGTTTGAGAAGACGTTCCTTCTTCTCTGCTTTGTCTTCAGGCCTATACTTAAGAAGCAACTTAAACAGACTTGTTGCTGCATATAATTTCAAACACTCAAATATCACTATCAGCATTATAAACAATCCACAAAATGATTTAACTTAAAAGAAAAACCGCATAAAAGGGCACACATAAACGCAATACAGGTATGCAGTAGAAAACGAAATAAGAACTCAATATATATGTATAGCAGATAAATAGCAAGACAGTAAGGTACAACTCGAAACTAAACAAAACCAATCAGGATTACTGTCACACTCACTATCCGCTGCAAGTAAACCTTTCAACCCAATATAAACAACAAAATTGTGACCGCATTCTCTAATTTTCAAACTATATTATCATTTCTAAACAACCACACATACGAGTTAAATGCATCAATCCCCTAAAACATGATTAAGACTACAAAAGTGAGTAAACTGAAAGGGGACTCCAGTAATGAACAATTATACCCATTACAATTAACTAACAAAACACATATGAAAGCATAACTTATAATTACAGCTCAACAACTAGACGGAAGAATACAAGATCAGAACTTAACATTTGTGCATAACAAGTAACAAGAAAATCCAGCAATTAACAATAACACAATTCAAAAGATTGCATATGCAAATCCAAAGCTAATGTCACCTCACACATAAAACAATAATGCATTTCCTAACAGAGTCATAAAATCAATACAAGGATCAAGTCCAAACAATTATCAAAAACCCAAATTTCTTAACTTGTCATACCTAGGTTCTTATCCAAAGTCTTGGTAAACTGGTTCAATGCCGGAGGGACCTTCAATCTCTGCTTAAGAATCCTCTTCTTCCTCTGAATTTGAACAGTCTTCGGCCACTTCACGAACCTGTGCAAATCCCTCTTCGGAGGCAAATCCCCTCCGATCCCAAACTGCTTCGGACGCTTCTCGAACAACGGATTCACGACCTTCTCCTACAAAAACCAAAACCAAAAACAAAAATCCATCACCAGATTATACAACCCGATCGACAATGGAAAATAGGAAACCCTAATAGATGAGATTGAGAAGTTACGGGCTTCTTCTTGGCTGCCAGCTTGACTCCTTTCTTCGGGCCCTGTAAAAATGGCGACGAAGTGAGAACTTTGATTTGAAAATGGAAGAAATCATATGAAATGGAGATCGGAAAAGCTGTGTTACCATGGCGATGAATTTACTTACCATGTCGCTTGGATCTTCTGCGTCCTAGGGTCTCGTCTGATAGAAAGGAAGCTGGAGTTGCTTGGTATGCTACTGAATTAGGGTTTAGATAATTTATAGGTCGCGATCTTTTGGGCATGTTCGGTTTTCCTGATAGTTGAATCGGGTGGATGGGTACAACCCGTATTTTGAGTTCTGGGCCTTCAAACGAAGGGGTCAATTTAAAAATTTTTCTTGCATGGGTTGCTTTTTAATCTTACCACTTCTATTAAGGTGTTTTCTATTAAGGTGTTTGAGAAATATAGTTTGAATTAAAATTGTAGCATATAAAAATTTTATGTTGTAGTTTATTTTTTTCTAATCATTATAGCATGTGAAAGTTTTACACTGTAGCAACAAAAACTTTTTGTTATAATTGATTTTGTCAAACGTCTTATTTGAGAACAACAATTCTATTTAACCCTATAGGGTTATAACTCCGCTATTTATATAACAATAGGATCCAATCTATAAAGTATACTACGTAGTAGACCGTAGCTCACAGTTTTATGAGTAACGAGATTATAACCCCATAGGGATGAAAATGATGTTTCTTATGAGAAAAATTAAAACATAAAATTTTCAAAGAATATAAAAACCCAATTGATCATGGAGGACATCTTGAAGGATTTGTTGTTCCATGTTGTGTTACTTCTTGGTTTTGCTCGAGGACTAACAAAAGTTAATTTGGGGGTTTTGATAACTCTAGTTTGAAAGTTATTTGGCCACTTGTAGTTAGCGAATATTGCTATGTTTTTTAAAAAAATTACATGAAACACCCAACTTTTTCATGAAAGTTTGCCTTTATTGATGTAGGTTGAAGAAGAAAAAGGAGCACGAAACGACAATTCAAGCAAATCTGTAGGAAGCATTTTAGTGTAGCATAGACGCCGCGGCGCCTAAGTTCGGCATGCTCAACCATTTCTTGGCAGAGACCCAATGCCACGGTGCTGGGAAAGGAGCGCCGCGGCGCTATGACGGAAAGAAAGAAAAGAAGAGCTGTGGCGCTATAAATGAGGGCTACGGCGTTAAGAGGGATTCTCATGCGTGATTTCTGGACGTGAATCAAGGGCTTAATTAACTTAATAGTATAAATAAAGGAGGATGTAATCATCAAAGGGACATCTAGGATTTTTATTTTTCAGAGTGTTGTTTACTTTTCTTATGAGCCTTTAAGCAATCCGGAGTAAGAAGTGAGAGATTGGTGACAGAATTTCTTGTTTTCTTAACTCTTGATGTTTGACTCAATTAAATTTCCAATTTTTATTTCTTTTTCCATTATGTTCTAATTTTCTTAGTTAGGGCTACGATGTAGCCTAATCACAATAAAGTAAATTTCATATTTATTTGTGCATCTTAATTGATTTTATTCATGTGAGTTGTATGTTATTGCTCGTAATGCGTTTGAATGATTAACTATCATTTAAATGATCCGATGTGCATGTTTGAAACTTAAAAGAGAGAATGTGCAGATGCTTCATATAACATATAACCATGAATTAAATGTGGATAGAGATATACCATGCTATTTGTGTGGCTTTAGGTGATAAGATGACCCAACAGATTCATTGTAAACCGGGAATATTCATGGATATTAATGCACTTAGGTTTATTTAAATTCACATTGAGATATAGTGAATTAATAAACTGAGTAGGCTTAATAGACCTAGAGATAGGATAGTGAATGAATTGGGAATTTCCGCTGTCATATGTTTATTATCAATCAGGATGCATAATTATATGAAATTCACATATAGCGATTATGGTGAAATCGGATGCCTTAACGCTTAATTATCATTGGTTTTAATCCCTTTAATTCACTTATATTCTTTTCTAAAATTAGTTTCAGTTTTAATATTATACCTAGTTTCATTTCACTTTCAATCAATTTGCTAGATAAATTCTAGGGTTAATCCATTTTTAGTATTTAGTTAGGTTATTATACAACAGTCCTTGTGAGACGATACTTGTACTCAATACTCTACTATTTGATTAATAACATGCACTTGCGTTTGTGAATTTTATCAAACAGAAATCTCCATTGTTTTCTACATGACAAGTTCTATATTTTGACACATTCTAATATTATGTTTAACAGATGATGGAATGGATTGTTATTGGATATAAAGTGAATCATGTGAGGAATGTGAGTGATTAAGAAAGAATTTGTCCCTCATTTATTATGAGAAAGATATTTGTGGGCCCCTCGATAAGTTAGACTGAAGAAAAATGTATGGCTATAATAGAATGAATTGATAAGGGTTATCAATATCAGTCTATTTAAGATCGAGAAATAATATGATTGAATAGTATAAGGATGGCATAAACCATGCCTTATGTTCAATCAATGTATTTAGTGACAAAAGGACTTTAATACTTATTGTGGATTAGGTTATGTCGGATTATTGACATTCGCATAACTTAGGTAATCATAATGTCTTGCTAGAGGGCACTTATGATTTGTAGGCCAGGTACAGAATTTCAAGCCCATTACCAACGTTATGTGAACCTACAGGGTCGCACATTTAGAACAGACCAAAAACGAATTTTGGGTTTACTGTGTCTAGGTTCAATGAACCTGATAATGTCCAAATTTGATGTACTAGATATGTCTAGGTTCATTGAATCTGACATTATCTAAGATTCTGTGAATCATATTTGAATTATAGTTTACCTTAGTTAAAATCTGACTCTATCTCGAAGTCAAAATATATATATATATATATATTTGTTTTAGGGTTTCTGGCTGAATTAGATGAAAAAAGGCGTTCTCTTATTCTAAAAGGCAAAAACATTAAAACCCTAAAATTAGAGAGAGTCATTTAACGTAAGTAGATGGTGCTAGCACATCAATTCGGTTTTTGAGAGAGTCTGTTCGTGTGGATACTTACAGAGGGCGTTGCTTTAAGTAACAATGTTTGAATCCGATCCAGAATACGAAAAGCTCGAGTTATGGTGTCACCAGAGTGAACCCGCTCTCTTCTTTCCAAAAATCTTGCCCCTTTTGTTATCCTGGTAAGATTTTATGACTTTCTTATCAATCTAATCGAATTGCATAAATCATGCGAGGGTTTTATGGGAATTAATTTTAATTTTTCACTGCTTATTCGAATAACAAAACCCAACAATCGCAAGGTTAGTCACCCTCTTTTTCAGCATTGTGACCTTCTTCTCCCATGGCACTCTGGTCTAATAAGTGATTGGTAGCAGCTGCTGTTTCGCGCGACTCCACCAGACCCACTCCTCCAGCGCCTCCCTTTGACTCCTATGAGATTTGCTCCTCCGGGTACTTCGTGCGATTTCGGCGAGACGCGCATCTCCTTCTCCTTTGCTCTCCACGCGAGGAAAGTTGAAGAGGGAGAGAGGGGGAGATCTATTGGGAAAAAAGGGACAGGAGATGAAGAGGATAAAAATGGAAAAAAAATTTAAAAGTAAGTATAATCTATTAAGGGTGCGCTTGGTTCGAGTATTTGAATGAAAATTTAAATTTTTATGACAGAAAATACTGTAGCAAAATGATTCGAACCGTGATTTGAAAACTCAAACAAACACACTCTAATTTTTAAGTGTTTTGAATATGTGTTATTTATTTTTAACAGTATTTATAATTGGTGAATCCATTGCAGTTTACTGAAAACAAGGTGCTTAATCCTAAATCCTCCTAAGCACTAATTGCTAATCACGAACTAAACCCAACAACGACCAATCACATATGACATATCAATAGTACCACGTGGCTTAACCTGACAATTGTCCATGAACGAACAGATCAGAGAAGGAGAGCGAAAGAAACCAGAGAAGTGAGAGAAAGAAAACAAAACAAAAAAGAAAAAAAAAAAAAAAAGACAAATAAAAAAGAAAAAAAGGAAAAATTTTCGCATGAAATTTTGAAACGCCCACCAAAAACCAATCCCAGCCCGCGCCTTCGAAAAGGGCCTCGAATAAAAAAAAAACACAAACTTTAAAACTTCCCCCAATCTCCTTCCCAAAATCCCCAAAAGTTTTTCCCTTTTTCTCTTTCAATTCTTTCTTTAACCAGTCAAATCTTAAGTTCTCTGTAGGTACGAATTAGGGATTCTCTGTTTTTTTTGGTTGATTGATTCTTTATTTCTTTCATTTTTTTTCTCCCAAAAACCCGCATCTAGGGTTTTAGAATCTCCACTGTTGATTTTCTGATTTCTGTTTCGTTTTGTGGTTTATTCTTGGTAGCCATGGCGTCGGAAGCAATAGAGGAGGAGAAGAAGAGCGCCGTTGGTGACGGGGCTCTGGTGGAGGAGAAGCCGGAGGGTGGGAAAGAGAAGGTGGAGAAGGATGAAGGCGAAGAGGAAGAAGAGGATGATGATAACAAGGAGAATGTTCCAGAAGATTCAAAGAAAGTAGTCTCGCAGGAGAAGAAAGGAAGCGAGGAGGAGGAGAGAGAAGGCGAAGAGAGCGAGGAGAAGGAGAAGAAAGGTGGTAGGAAGGGGAGTAGCTCGAAGAAGGAGACGAGCAGCCCGTCGGAGAAGAAGAAGCGGAGCCGGGAACCGGAGGAGAAGAAGGAGCCGATTACTCCAGTGAGCGACAGACCGGCGAGGGAGAGGAAGGTGGTCGAGCGCTACTCAGCACCGTCGATGGCGAGGTCGTCGGCGAGCAAAGGCTTGTCAATTGAGAAGGTACAATCATGGAAAATAATCATTATTTTTTTTATTAAAATTTCTTAATTTCGTCTATATTGGATTCGTTTGTGTTCGTGTCTTTGTGTTCATTTAGTAATATGTCACACAATTTGGGGAAGAAAGTCTAAACAAGAAACATAAAATAACCCAAATTTCAGTCTTCAAAATTTTTGGAACTGGAAGTCCAATAAGAAAACCTAATTGTAACTCTATTGAGTTTGTGTTTGTTTGATTTCAGGGTCGTGGAACGCAGCTCAAAGAAATTCCAAATGGTATGTTTGGATGAGCTACCTTCATGGATTGATTGATATGCTTTTGTTGTTGGATTTATTGTTTTTCGGACAAGAAGGTTCAGTTTAGTAAAAGGTTTCTAATTGTTTTCTGGGTCTCAATTCTCGAACGTCTTACATTCTTTATTTTTCATTTTTTAATCTCCACTGTTTTGTTGGAAGTTGGGATCTAGATTTGGATTGTTGCACTAGGTGGCCGAGTATTTTAGACAGTTTTATGATTCTTTTTCCTTGAGTCAATCTTTGGACTGTTTCCATGCCTTGAAAAATTGGATCAGAAATTGTTTTTCTTGAGTACTGCTTGTTCCTATTGATTGCAACGACTGTTTATGCCTGGTATTGAATTCTTGATTCTTGTCATGACGTGTTTTCTACACAAAATGTTATTACATATTTAAGTTTTAAGTTGAAATAATTGTATTTTTAGGTGTTTTGCATGCATTAAAGTGTTAACTGCATCCATAATGTAGCCATTCGTCTCATTTTTTTTTTTTTGTGTGTGTGTGCCTTTTTTTTTTTTTGGGAGGAAATTACCAGTTTGACTTTTAGTTATCGAATTCCATCTGGATTATATAAACTCTGTTCCCTGGCATAGGATTATAGTTTAGTTCTAATGGCATGGGAAAGAGGCACTGATATTGTCCTTTTTCTGTAAGCACAAGATAAAAGATGTAGTCCCAAGCCATCAGGGTTTAGTTATATTTACCTATAATTTCATGAACTGCATCTGTTTACACGTCCTTGAAAGAAATATGTTCCGTGTCTGTAGATTTTAGCTTGGTGTTAATATAATGTGAATATATAAACTACCTTGCTTCCATGGAAGACTTCTTTTAAGTATGTCATCTAATTCATAATGCTATGTGAGCCGACATGGCAAAGTCTGATCTAAGACTTATAGCTTTTATCATGGTGCTTCTAATAGGATTTTTCATTAGTGGTAGAAGTTTATGATCCCCATTGTATGCATACTGTCAAAAAAGTGTTATTTATGTCTGTTCAATTTCTTGTTACAGCTGCCTGGCTATTTTTTATCTGATAGTGTAAACCGTTTCAGTGGCTTTCAAGTTGGGGAAGAGAAAAGCTGATGACAACCTTCAATCACTTCACACAATACTTTTTGGGAAAAAAGCAAAGGTAATCAGTTCTTTCTGTTTCCTTCTTTGTTTTGGTTGGTGGTGCTAGTTAGCTCTTTTGGAGCGCTTTTTCTTTACATTTTCTGTCTAATGTTTATTGTGTTTTTGGAATTTTTTTTAAATGTTTGGAATTTTTTTTAAATGTTTGCTTTTTTAATGATTTTGTGCAGGCGCATAGTTTGAAGAGAAATATCGGCCAGTTTTCAGGTTATGTTTGGGTTGAGAATGAGGTACTCTATTATTTGTAATCTGTCATATCTTTTATGTGGACATGTTTGTATGCAAAGGATGTCACTTATATATTATATTTTGATGTCTATGCTCTATATAGATAAGATATTTTTTCTTGTATGCAAAGGATGTCCCTCATGCTGGGTTTCTTATGTTCTCAGCAAGAAAAGCAGAGGGCAAAGGTGAAGGAGAAGCTTGATAAATGTGTCAAGGAAAAATTGATGTATTTCTGCGATTTCCTTAATATTCCAATAAGTAGGTCCACTACGAAAAAGGTGAGTATGATATGATAAATTTCCTGGCGAACAAGTGTTGTGTAATTAATCTGCCTGCACTTATCTTACAACTAGCTGTGCTTTTAGGAAGAACTTTCTGTAAAATTACTGGAGTTTTTGGAGTCGCCACATGCCACAACTGATGTTTTGCTTGCTGATAAGGAACAGGTTTCATGCAATTTCAGTTTCCTTCTACAAGAAATTACGCTGCTGTATGTTTTGTTTTTCTTTCTAACTGTTAATAATTTTAATTTTTAACTGAGTTTCAGAAAGGTCAAAAGCGGAGGAGGAAGGTCAAAAGTGAAGCATCTCCAGAAAAACCAGCCAAGGTCTCGCTTGATTAATAAAATCTGAACATATACTTTAGTTACTTTGTTTACTGCAGTAGGATCTTTTCCTTCTTAATCATGGATGTAAGTTTTCTTGTTACAAACTTCTTTGGTTAGTTGAAAATGGCATATGCTTTGATATTATGATATTAATATTTTTTCTGATTTGTGACAAGCTACACTTTATTCACATATTTGTCTGACCTGGTCTGTTGCCTTCTGATGCTGTTGCTCTTTAGTTATTTCTTGTTTTAACTTCAACCCGAAGGGTTTCATCCCTTAGCTGATATTCATTGTTAGCATCACTAATAGAATTTATCTTATCTTTTCTTCTTCTTCTTCTTCTTCCCCCCTCCCCCTCTTTTTTTTTTTTAATAACTTGGTCTGTAAGTCTGGTTGTGTCTCATTCTGCTAAAGAAGTTCATATTCGATTGTTTGCCTATCGGGGCCGGCTCAATTAGTGTTTAGTGGGTGCGCGATTTTTTTCTAATGTTGTTTAATATTCTGCTGATAGTAATTTAAGCAAAGTTCATATTCTTTTATTTAATGCTGACTGGAACTCACTAGTGTTTTTGTGGCAACAATATGACTGCATTAATCAATATATATTCAAAACTTTACTGCAAACATCAAATATATTAAGAACATGTTTGTGGGTAGAGTAGAAACTGTAGTTATCAATTATCATTATACAAGCAATGCAGAAATACCGTTGCTGCTCCTCCTGAATGCTGGCATGATCTTTGAACTGTTATATTCCGTCATCATTGCTTCCATTTACTTATTTCTTTATGCTAAATTCATTGTAAATGTGTTTAGAGATTCATGGTATTCCCTGCTTTATTGAGGGCTTGATTCGTGTATCCTTCTCAATTCTTATGATTTACTAGTATGTTTTTAGTTAAGTCACTTTGACTGGTTTATTTTTCTTGCATAATGGTTTATTTTCACCTAATGACAAGTTTCTCATGGCTTTATTGACTTTTATCCTTAGAAACAAAAAAAATCACCAAGTGCTGGGAAAAAGACGAAGAGGTCGTCCAAAATTGAAGATGAGGATAAGGATAAAGCTGAATCTTCAGACGCAAAAGATGATTCACATGAGGAAGATGATGGTGATTCAATGAGCGAACAAAGTGTCCATTCAGATAAGTCTGATGATGAGGAAGATGAACCAAAAGAGCAGTTGTCAAGTCCCAATAAATCCTCCAAAAAAACCCAAAATGAGGGCTCAAAGGTAAAAGGTGGAGACAAAGCTACTCCCGTCAAAAAGCGCACTCCTGTAAAATCTGAGAAGAAGTCAACAGAGTCTGCAAAGACATCCAAATCTACCTCAAAAAAAGGTGAAAGTGAGGCTGATGGAACTTCAGGTACCAAGTCAAAGGAGTCTGCATCAAAGAAACAGAAGGTTGAAAAGAAAAGCAAGGACACTGAGGTGAAAACTGCAAGCAAGAAGCCATCAAGCAAATCCCCAGCAAAGGTTTCAGCCAAGGATCAAGGTGCTTTGCTCACTCTTTTATCTTCTGCGTATGACTAGTAGTTTAATATTTTGCTTAAAAGATCATCTTCACCGAAATGTTATGTCTGCATATTTGTTATGGCTGTGCATTTCCTTGCTTTTATCAACTTATTATAGACCACGAATGGTGTTTGAGTATTGTATGCAAGTATTTTACTTGCCCAATGTACCATTTTAGAATTTGTTTTTTGGTATTTTCTAAGACTAAGAATTTGTGTTTCTTCAAATGCTTTCAAATCCTTGCTTGAACTAGGGAAAGGAAATAGCAGAAAGGCCAAGGCAGAGCCTTCCAGAAAGGATATGCATGCAGTAATTGTTGATATTCTGAAAGAAGTCGATTTCAATACGGTAAGTGCGTGTTTTGGGGTTTCATGGACTGGTTCAATTCCCATGTGGCATTGGTCAAATTCTCAACTCTCTGTATTCATATGATGCAGGCGACTTTATCTGATATTCTCAGGAAACTAGGTGCGGTTCATCCTTGTTAACGATAAAGATAGACACACACGCATATATATGTATATCTATTGTTTTTGAGCTCATTTTCCAAATGTAATGTCTGTTAGGTGAGCACTTTGGAGTGGATTTAATGCATAGAAAAGCCGAGGTGAAGGATCTAATAACCGAAGTGATTAACAACATGACTGATGAGGAAGAGGAAGGGGATGATACTGAAGCTGGTGATGATACAGAGAAAGATGGAGACAAGGATGACGATGACGATGCTTAGTTCGTTTTTTGGCCTCGGAAAACTTGTATATTTTGCAAATCTTTATGATCTCCATGTTTGTGGTGAATTCATCAGGTAGTTCAACTTTCTACGAGAGGCTATAATTATATCAGCGGTTTCGGATGCTAAACTACCTTGCATACTCTTGCACCTAGTGACCCTTTGCAGATAAATGTGCCCAGCTGGGTGCGTTTGTACCATATCAATTGACTTCCCTGTAGTGTTGAGCAGATCTTAATTTACTATAGAGTTATATATTCTTTTTTTTTTTTGAAGTTTTTTTTCTTTCCTACTATAAAAATTGTTTAGTTGTAACTGTCAACTTTTAACTCTTCAATGAGGAGTGAGTTTTTCTTTCTTCTTTGCCATTCCATGTCTGTTGACTACGCTATTACCCTCTGTTGTGCTTGTTTTGATCAGTAATTAGTTTAAATTTTGCTGTTACGGAAAAAGATATGTTGCATACTTGTATGCATGAATATTAAAATATTTATATTGCAAATCCCAATCTCAATATTGTAGTTGGCAGAAAAAAAAATATTTATTTTTTAAAAATAAATTTAAGATTTGAAATGTGTGAAAAGGAAAAATTTAAGTCTCAATTTTTTATTAAAAAAATCATAATATTGTAATAATTAAATTTAATAATAAAGCCAAGATTATTTAGAAAGTCGTAATTTTGCAATTATTAAATTAAATAATCCACAGGCAAATTAATTGGTGCATAAAGTTTGGCATTGTAAATTTTGGGTGTGAAATTTGGCACCAGTAGTGGATGCTGTTTGGCCATTTTAGGTTGTTAAACACTAGATTATAGTATTATTAAGGTGTTTGGGAGAGTGGCTTAGAGTGTGTTTAGGAAATCAATTCAAACTTAAAAGTTATAATATGTGAGAGTTTTATATTATAGTAAATTTTTATTTTTTATTGTAGTATATGAGAATTTTATATTGTAGCAAATTTAACTTGTTTTTTCTAATGTGTTTCTCAAACGAAGCCTAAATTGTGAGTGATTGGAAAATTAGTTGAAACTTTAAGTTAGAATTTAAAAATTGTAGTATGTGAGAGTTTTATATTATAACAAACTTTTCTTTTCACTGTAACATGTCAAAACTTTATACTATAACAAACCAAACTTTGTTTTTCTAACATGCTTTTCAAAGCAAGCTTGAATGATTGAAACCGTGTATTATAATATATGAGATCTTCACATTAGTTTTTGCTTTATACTATTTGTAATTAAAAATGTGTGAATTTCACATTAATTATAATGCATTGGATGATATTGGTCCTGTTTGTTTGGTTTTATTCTCAAATTTTTTAGAAATGTTTTTGTATGTCTTTTGAGACAAAAAATTTAATTTTTTTTATTTTTTAAAGCAAAAATATTTGCACATGCTTTAAAAATAATACTAAACGGCCCACTGTTTTTATGCTCTTCAAGCATCTCAAATACAAAGTAAAATTATTGTGACAATTGATAACGTCATGTTTTAACCATATGCCTTTTTTATAAGTAATTTAGTAATGCCGTTATAACTTTTCAATTCAACTTTTTAAAATATCACGGTCTAGCAATCATATGAATGCAAGTTTTTCTTTAAACTTACGCAAAGTGCAACCACCCAACGCTAACTTAATTGATCCTTCCAAGATTCATGTGACAAGCGCAACAACTGCCCCATTATACGTAAAAAGTTAATCAAAAAGAAAAATATGTGCCTTAAACTAAAGAAAAGATTCCATTCATGTTTTTGCCTTTTGATTCTAGAAAGTTAGATTTAAAAGTCGTAACGGGATTAGTAAATAAATAATGTATTTAACGTAAATTGTCAATGAAAACCTTAATGCTTAGCAATGGTAGCCCCATCATTTGGCTATTTTAGGTAAGTTTTGTTCCTTGTTTCTCAAAAAAGGGCGTTCTCCATTACAATTCTAAAACTTATAACAGGACATGTGTTTTTGTCTTATCGATAGGTATTTTATGTTAATCCTTCAAATAAATTTTCAATGGTTTGATTCATGATTGAAAGTAACTCTGTGTCGTGAGCTGTAAATTCGTAACGTTGCAAAGTTAATTTAACAGTTAAAATTCGTAGGTATTAAACCGTTGCAAAGTTAATTTAACAGTAATTAGCCTACAATTAGAGCTCCTGATAAATAATAGAGATACAAGGGCACTTATAAGTGACTTTAAAAAATGGAGTTTCTCATGCATTTCCAATAATCAAAACAGTTCATACTCAGACAATTCTAATGTGTAACGAAAAGGCATATCATCTCCAAGTTTCATTTTCATTTAACGGGCCCTTAGATTTGAAAATTTGCATCATTTTAATGTACTACAGACATTAGACGAAACTTAGTCAAAATATTAAAAAACAAGTGGACCAATTAACCTAACATTTTGGATGCCAACCTCACCAACCAAAAAAAAAAAAAAAAAAATCCCTTTAAACTCTCTTGGCTGGTGAGGCTTTGGTTCCTTGGCCAGTAGCCTACCACAGTCCACATGAGCTTAGCCACAACCTGCCATGGAAAGACCACTTTTTCAAAATTAGACTCAGAGGAAAAATCAAACAAACAAAAGAATAGCAAAAATGATGTCCCTTTCTTCCCCTCTGTGGGGAAGGTTTTTTGATTTTCTTAGATTTGCTTGTTTGCTACAATTAATTATGCAATGACATCTTTCGATTTCATGCCATAAATTTTTATCAACCATTACAAGTAATGGTCAATTTTTTTCCTCCCAAGTTCTTCCTATATAATTCCAACCCCAAAGTGTAATGCAACACACTTGGCACTTTTGTTTGTCTCTGCTCATATATTTTGTTCACCATTTTTCAGGTATTACCTAGAGTTGTATCCTCATATTTTTCATTATGTTCAAAATGATGAAAAGGGCTTCATTTTTTCATTCATGCAAAATGATTTTTCTAACTTGTTATGATTTTGTTACACTTACTATATAGGTTGTTGGAAGTACAATTGAAGGGTGTTTTTTATTTTCGAAATGGAGAGAGTTAGTAACAACACCTATGAACTAAGTGTTAAACAAGAACAACCAACTTTGGTCCCTCCTGCAGAGCAAATTGAGAAGGGTTTGTACTTCCTCTCAAACCTTGACCAGAACATCGCGGTCATAGTTCGTACTATTTACTGCTTCAAATCGGGTACGAGAGGCAATGAGGAAGCTGCAGAAGTCATCAAGAAGGCATTGTCAGATATTCTTGTTCATTACTACCCGCTCGCAGGACGGTTAACCATCAGTTCCGAGGGGAAACTTATTGTGGATTGCACAGGGGAAGGTGCCGTTTTCGTTGAGGCTGAAGCTGACTGTTCCATTGAAGAGATGGGAGACATAACAAAGCCTGATCCTGTCACTCTTGGGAAGCTGGTTTATGATATTCCTGGCGCCAAAAACATACTTGAAATTCCTCCTCTTGCTGCTCAGGTTTCCATTTATCTCTATCTTGGTATGGTAGGGTTTGATGTAGATTTATCGCTAGTCAATACTTGCAACCACGGTCACATTCACTTTTTGACGATTCATGTTTCATAAAACTTCTAACTTCTTGTTGCAGCCACAAATAAGAAAGACCTCTCATTTTGCTAGTGTCACTGTTTGATATCAGATAACATGAAGCTCAATTATGAGACTAGTCAAAGTTTCTTCTTATCAAGTTGTTGAATTATATTAATCCTATTTTCTCTAAAATCTCTTTGTTTATAGGACTTTGAGGAATTTTTATATAAAAATCTGTTGAACGGTATTCTTTTTATTTTGCATTATAAATTCATCTCATTGTTTTTCCGTTTATAAAAAATCATTTCAACAGAATTCAACACTCAAGTGTCTCTTTATCTTTCTCTGTTGGTATGGTGAGAATATTTGGTCAATAGAGTATTTTGTGTTGACAATCTTCAAATTGCAGGTGACTAAGTTCAAATGTGGTGGGTTTGTTCTTGGGCTATGCGTGAACCACTGTATGTTTGATGGGATTGGAGCTATGGAATTTGTCAACTCATGGGGTGAGACAGCCAGGGGCTTACCCTTAAAGGTCTCTCCATTCATTGACAGAAGCATACTCAAAGCCCGAAACCCCCCGAAGATAGAGTCAGCACATGACGAATTCGCGGAGATTAAGGACATCTCAGAAACCTGCAAGCTCTATGAAGAGGAGATGCTCCACAGGTCCTTCTGTTTCGGTCCCGAGAAACTTGAGCAGCTCAAGAAAAATGCGATGGCAGATGGGGTCTTGGAAAAGTGCACAACATTTGAAGCACTCTCCGCCTTTGTGTGGAGGGCTCGAACCGAGGCGCTAAGAATGCAGCCTGATCAAAAGACAAAGCTCCTGTTTGCCGTAGACGGCCGCTCTAGATTCGAGCCCCCGATCCCGAAAGGCTACTTTGGGAATGCAATTGTGCTGACCAATTCTACTTGTAGAGCTGGTGAGCTAAAGGAGAATCCATTGTCATTTGCTGTTGGGTTAGTTCAGCAGGCAGTTCATATGGTTGATGACAGTCATATGAGATCTGCAATAGACTATTTTGAGACAACAAGAGCTAGGCCTTCTTTGGCTGCAACTCTTCTGATCACAACATGGTCTAGGCTGTCTTTCCACACCACTGATTTTGGTTGGGGAGAGCCTCTCTTGGCAGGGCCAGTGGCCTTGCCTGAAAAAGAAGTCATTTTGTTCCTCTCACATGGGAAAGAAAGGAAAAGCATTAATGTGCTTTTGGGCTTGCCAACATCTTCCATGAAGATTTTTGAAAATTTAATGGAGATTTAAGTTTGTAGAAAAAAAGTGTTTACTTGTTATTATTCTCTATTGAAGCTTCTTATTTTAGGCCTTGCACTCAAGTTAGTCTAGGAGCAAAACCATATGATGTTGGGTTTGCTTGTTCTCTTTGAAAATTAGGGCCATGGAATAAGAAGCTATATATTCTTATTTTGTTTGTCATCCATTTGTATCTTATTCCCTTTTTTTCTTCCCCTTTTCTACCCACTTTGAGGGAAATAAATGTATTCATTTGTTGTCCTCTCAGATTAATATGTTATTTGGAGGTTGTCCAACTCTATCATACAATAAATATACAAGACACCAATAACTCTAAACTTTTCTTCCTTTGGACTTTATCTCACTCTTACAAATGTGCAATGCATGTTTGATTAGAGGCGTGATTGACGTAGCAACATATTTTTGTTAAAACACTCTTAGGGTTAAAACTTTTTACTTATAAAATAACAGGTCTCAATTTAATAAGTATATTATTTATATTGGGGTTTATTATTTTGTGAGTAACGAAATTTTAATTATAATCATGAAAATGATATTTTTTTTGTTGTCACTCTTTTTTTTTTTTCTTTTACCAATTTCACCACATGATTTTAGATTTAATATTGCAATAAGGACATGACTATTATTCTATTCCTTTGGACACTTGGCATTCGTGGCAAAACTTGGCCCCAAAACGCTAATAGTGTTATCCACGTATGCCATTTACTTACGCTCATATCTATACACAGATACATGCATTATATATATATATATATATATATATATATATTATATATATAAGAACAGGATCGCATAGTGAATATTAAGGCCTGTTTGTTTCGTAGTTTGAATCACGGTTTGAATTATTTTACTACAATATTTTCTCTCATAAAAATTTAAATCTTTATTCAAATATTCTATTCAAATACTCGAACCAAACGGGCTCTTAAAGCCTGAGAATACTAAATCATTTAATTAAGGGATGTTTGAAAACTTAATTAAAGTGATAGAGACAAAAAATAATAATAATAACATCGTTTAACTCTAGTTGTCTTATTCAAAAAAATCTATCATCAATTTGGACGAATTGCGATGGCATGGGTGACATTTTAAAAGACAATTAAATTATTAAATTTTTAGTATGGAATTATGATTTTAAGAAATGAAGAGCTATAAAAAAGGTTGAAAATAGAGGAAAGACACCAAAAAATTATTTATGTAATTAATAATAAATAAAGGAAAAAATATTAAAAAGTTGAGGATTTGTGTTGTAGTTTTGTAAATTACTACAAAAAGGACTTTTTTTTCGATAAGTACTAAAACCGTGTACCATAGTTCTCATCATTTACATTTGTCATTTTATAGTTTTTTTTTTCTCAATATTTGTCATGCTATATTCAAGGTTTTTGGGTAGGGTCCTTTTTATTAATGTATTCTTTTTAATATGAATACATTGAGTCTGTTGTACACTATCAGATGTTAATGTGCGATTGATTATACACCATCAAATTTTCATGTTATAGTTTTTTTTTTTTCCAATATTTGTCATGCTACAGTTAAGGTTTTTAAGTAGGGTCCTTTTTATTAACATATTCTTTTTAATATGAATACCTTGGCTCTGTTGTACACTATCAGATATCAATATGGGATTGATTGTACACCATCAAATTTCACTTGTGCTCAACGTTTCTTGCAATTATTTTTTATTCAGGAGTTACACTTTTTTTTTGTCGCGGATAGGGGTTTGAGGAAATTTGCATTGAATTGCTTGTAAAGGGCCTACAATGGCACCAACGATGCCGCTGATACCATATGCAAACAGAACATAGACTCTACGCTATAAAATCTACTTTTTATTAGTTGTAGTGTTTAGTATTGGCTATTGATAGTGTCTTTAAACATTTTTTAGTAAAATATACATAAAATTTTCTTTTACCTAGTTAAAAATTCAAAAGAGATGTCTAACTTTAAATGTCCAAGCACGTACATAACAATATGTCTTGCTAAATAATTTCTTCCGTGCCCAAAAAAAAAAAAAAACTACCACAAGATTTTGTCACACAAATTCTCTTTTGCTTCTAAATCTCTATGGCAATAGAGACAAAGTGGGTTTAGAAATATGTTCTCATCCCCGTCTTTGTCCCGATACCCACTTTAGAAGAGGTGGGGCCATGTGTGGTGGGTTTAGTGTCAGGAAATCCCTGTTAACAACAGCCCCAATCTCTATTATGACACTCATTAAGGCCAAAGATTTCAACAAGCAAGAATAAAGCTAAGAGAGAACTTCATCCTAAAATCAATCCAAATTTCTATAAATGCAATCTAAATTTAGCATTGATAAAGTCGCAAAAGATATTATCAAAACAAACAAATCTTTATAACCAAGTTTTTTTTTTCATGAATTATGTCTATATGATTAAGGTCTATCTAGATTCTTCTATCCCCACTCCCAACTCAATTTGAGAACAATAAGTTATGCACATCGCTGGCCTTAATGGCAGAGCTACATTTAGACGAGGGTCGACGTCGCTCTCTTGAATTTTTTTCCTTGAAATTTTGTATATACAATTTTATAAAATTTGTATTCCTTAAAAAAAAAAATCCATTTCGTTCTTCACCTTATTAATTCAGTCACATCTTCACCTTTCCCCTTATTAATTTTTCTTGCTCCCGCTCTTGTCTAATCTGAACCCCATTAGCAGTCTCTCATCCCCGGAGAAAATGAAAAAGAAAAAAAAAAACACCATAATAGCAAAAGGCCTCGCAAGCACCCAAGCTCAAATGTTAAGAAAAGGGCACCGTATACATTGGCAACACCAGCGCATCTACTACATATGCATAGATTTAAAATAGTATATATATATACACACACAAAACAAATCAAAAAGAAAGGAAGAAAAATCATTCTTGTTACACAAAATATCCTCTCGTCATCAAGGATCTCTACATAAAAAAGCCCTTCAAATGATCTATTCTAATGCTCAAAATTGATTGATCTTGAGCAAGCGTGAAGGGCTAAGAAGCTTATAACCTCCATATTTATAACCAACGCCATTGTTGGGACTGCAAAGGATCAAGCTGCAACGAGGACTAGGGCTCATAAAATCTTCATCACCACGCTCCATCTCTGCAAGCACTTTGTAAAACAAATCCACGTCACAAGGAAGCAGAATAGGACCTTCACTATTGTACCCATATTCCAATTCTGCGTCCTCTAGAAGCATCTTGAACAATGGATGATTGGCAAACTCTGCTCGCACCACAAACTTCTGTTTTTCAAGTCCCACATAGACCGGAAAACAACCACAGGGAGCTAATCTAGTGTTAATAGCGCTCTTCCTCTTGTAATCTATCATGTTCAAAGTTAATCCTGATGTAAAGCTATGTTTCAAGTAATACTTTAAATAACTATTTCTTGTAACTGATGATATTGAAGACTTACACGGCTTCCATAACTTGGCAATCAGATTCTTCTTCATTTTTTCCTTGACAATATCCATTCTTCGAGCAAATGTTTTTAACAAAGAGTATCTAAAACACGAAAAACGTTAAAGCTCAAATACTTGAATCGTAGGAAGTATTTTTAACTATTTGGTTATTGCCGAAAAGCAATAGTGAGATGAGGATAAATAAAACACTCTCTGTGGATTAGTATAAAGACCAACGCTTTTTATAACCTAAAGCTCTTATTTTGAATGATAGACACAAATATAAAGATATAGCTAACTGAGAAATAGAAGCGGACAAGACACTGAAGGAATTATGTGTTTGTAACTGGACAATCTGTGGGTAGGAGAGGTATTACTGTTGCAGATAGCACCCATGCTTGTATTAAAAAAAATGAAGTGGCTAAGAAATAAGGCCTTTGTCAACGCCCTCTTATTTTGAATATGAATAAATTTTGATATAGAAGTCGTGTGCGGGCAAGAGATGGCCACTTCTTTGTGTCTTTAACGCCCAATTAATAAACAGTGGACAAAGAGGATAAGGAAAAAAACTAAGAAATACCCCTCTCTGAACTTGTACACGTGTTTGAGTTTTCCAATTAATAGGGCTGTACAAAAACCGCCCCGCACCCGCCAACCGCCCGTGTCCATACTTGCCCATCTAAAAAAAACGGGTTTACGTTAGCAACCTACTGGTGGGCTTCAACCTGCCCACCAATATATTCGGTGAGCGGGTTTGGTTTTAAGTTTTTAAAGGCGGGTTCAACCTGCACCCGCCTGCCTATATATTTTTTTAAAAAAAACTTATCATTTATTTAATTTTGTTCTTATTTTAGAGATGATTGAACAATCCAACACTTCAAGCATGGGCTCGGCTGCCTCTTGACATATTAGAAATTGAAAATTCTCCTATTATTTTGTGAAGTGATCAAAATTCAAATCAAATAAATTAGTAGAAAAAGCACTAAAAGAAAAAGAACACTTGACTTTGTTCATCATTTCATTTATAGCATTCTATTATTTTCGAACCCAGTGAATAAGCTTTAATTTTTATGGACTCTTGATTTTATTTATCACTTTATATGTAGTTGATGTTTCTTGTTGTAGTGAATGATTATGTTTCTTAATTTGTACTTTTGAATATGGTCACTGTCTTTAAGCATCAAACTTGTTGGGAATGCTTTATGTATTATCATCTTATATTTTCTACAAATTTTCTTCACTTTCTAAAAAAAAGGTCCAAAAAATTACATTGGGCAATAGCATAAGTCTAAACCGTCTCAACCCGACCACACCCGCCCGCAACCACCCAAAACCAAACCAAAACTGCCCGCCATATGGTGGGCGGTTTGACCAACCCATCATCCAAAAAAACCACACCGCACCCTCTCAAAAATCATCAAACCGCCCACCATTCACCCATACCAGTTAGTGTATTAAATAGGACAAGTGGGAGAACACATACATTGGGGCAATCATGATTTAAAAAGCAAAGAAAAGCAGGGAGGGGACCAAGTAGAAAATACGTATAAACCGAGATAAGCTTTTATTGGACAAATACCAGTAGTATTTAGGCCCACTTGGTGGGAATATGAGTGTGAGTAGGTAATTTCATCAAGGTAGGTCAACTTTGGAAGTGTTGTTGCTCAATCTTTCCCTCTAGTTCTATTGATGATAACCTTAACAAGTGGGCAAAGCTCTTGTTTTGGGTCAGTAGAAAAAAAAAAAATAGAAGTCGATGTCTTTTTTGTAGGTGTTTGTAAGGCTATTCTTATAAGAGCTTAAATTCGACTATTTTTAAAATTTTTTATTCAGTAATAAAAATATGAAAATGAAGTTTGTAAAGCCCTGCTGAAACTCTAGTATATTCTGATAAGGCATATTTTGTAGATTTGAATATAAATTTTTTCTAGAGAATCGAAACTCTGTTAACAGATTATTTGAACACTTTTAAAAGTAGTTTTTAGACACATAAAAAAAGAGAAAATTAAGTGATATATTATCATTTGTATCTTAATTTATATGTTCTTGGACTTGTGACAGAATTTTCTGTTGTACGGACTTTTACAAGTCTTTTTGTGTATGATAAATATTCAAGTAGTTATAAACACCATGATGAGGGTTTTTTTCCTTTTTTTTTTTTTTTGCATCATTCATAATTTCTTTAAAAAAAAAAGTAGGTTATAGTGCCCATGGAGCAAAATGAGCCAATGAGGGAAGCATCAAAGATTTTATATTATTTTTTAACCATGCATGTATACAAATTATAACATAAATTATTACTGAATAGAGTTTCCATGCAATGCATCTTGGCTCATGCGCATGGTCGAACCAATTATTATTATAAATTTATTGACATTGCACTACAATTTGCACAAGGGCAATTAGTTTTATGATGTTTCATCTTTACTCTTGAGAAACTAATTCTTTTGTCAGAGCCCAAAAAAACAAAAACAAAAACTAAATTCTTTTGAATAGGCATAATATGTGGTTTTGAGAATTTCTAATTCAAGTTGCTCTTTCCTTCCTTTAATATGGAACTAGTTTTCTAGTTGTGTTCCCAAATTTGGCTGGCTGCTATTTATCAGCATGTTTCTGTCTCATTAATTTATGAAAGAAAAAAAAGTCAACAAAACATTAAAAAACATACATATAGTGATTAATGAAATAAGCCTCCAATAATTGTGCCATTGATTAATTGATATATACGTGGACATATGTATGTAGACAACAAATACTAAATTTTTGACACATATCACAAAACGACACTAAACTCAAGATAATATCGGCAAAAACGACAAGGAACACAAAACGACATTATTTCAAAAAACCCCACTACGTCAAAATGATACTACTCGATTGGTCACCCTTGGCTTTATTTTTACTTAGGCTTTTAGATAAGGTAAGAAGGAAAAATTATGCCTTTTTTATTAGCATTTGGGACCATACTTTTAAAGGTATTTAATGAGACAAAAATGGTAATTAAAATTTTCTTTTAGATGACTGGTGCTTAATTTTTTTAATAAATAATAAAAATGTCAAGTGAAGTTTACAATATGTCATTGATGTTTTGGTGCAACTTTGAAAGTATCATTTCCAAAGCTTATTCAAAAAGCCGCATTTTACTTTAACTAGAAACTCTTATGAAATATCAAAGTTCTTCTATTGAAACATTCTCATAAACATCTTTTGAATTTAAGAAGATAAAATTCCACTCTATTTTTTTAACTCAAATTTTTTGTCTAATTTTTGGCGTCCTAAAAGTTACAAATTAAATGCCTTAATTCTACATAATGCAATATATGCAAAAAAAAAAAAAAAGAACACACACAAATCTCACCATTAATGAGATGAGCCTTCAATAATTTTGCCGCTGATTAATTGATATATACGTGGATATATATGTAGACGACGAATAGTAAATTTTCGACATATATTACAAAACGACACTAAACACAAACAGCACCATACAAAAACGACAATGAACACAAAACGACATCATTTCGGAAAACCTCACCACTTCAAAAAGATACTACTCTATTACTCACCCTTGGATTTATTTTAACCCGTGCCTACAGTAAAAAAGTAGAAGTTTTTATTAGTGTTTGGGACCACATTTCTGAAGGTATTGAATGAGAGGAAAATGGTATTTAAATCTTTTGCTAAGTAATAAAAATATCAAATGAAATTTACCCGTTTTAGTACAACTTTAAAAGTCATATTTTTATGAGTTAGACGGTAAGCTTTTTAAAAAGTTAAAAATTCTTTTATTGAAACATTCTTAAAAACATCTTTTTGAATTTAATAGTTTTTAAAAACCAATGCCAAATAGACTCTTTTATCGCTGCCACGTGGAGGATTATACTCATTTTTTTTAATATGATTGTATTTTAAAATGCAATTTCATTATGATGGCTAACCAATATTAATGAAATTTATTATGCCACATGAAGATTTCCACTACATTGATAGTTCTTTTATTTTTATTTTTTCTTTTTCGAAGGAAAGGCTAACCAATTACTAGTTATTTTATCTATTCGAATGCATGTTTGACATTAATACCAACGTGCTTATTGATAAAAGTGAGGTTCAAATAACATAATCTTTCAAAAAGAATAAATAAAATAAAATACTAACGTGCTAAGTATTAAGGATTAAATACGTTTGATAATGAAAGGTCGTTATTTACAGAGAAAAAAAAAAAAAAAGAAGAAAGGTAGTCAAACAAGAGATTAATTTTTAAATCCGTTGAAATGTTGGTTCATTTAAAACATGTGAGGAATCTATACCAATAAATCATTTGCTGAGATGACTTGTGGAAAAAAAAAATCATTTGCAGAAACGTCGTAGTTGATAGATTATACAATAAAATGTTTTTAATTTTTTAAGGCTTTTAATTTTCCTAGTTTGAAGAGAAAATATGAATAAGGAGAGAATGGAGGAATTAGATCACCATTTATTGAGATAAAAAAAGACTAAAATATGATAATGTTAAGTAAATAACTCATTTAGATTAAAACGAAATTTATTTTGTTATAAAATGACATAAAAAAAGTACAAAATAATATTAAGATAAAGAAAATCCAACACAAAGAGAAAAAGAAGAAGAAAAAAAAGAGATAAAATTAAAAATTTAAATATGTAATTTTAAAAATGTTATATATTTAAATGTTTTTAAAAGTGTGGTATTTGTTTATATAATTGAAACTTTAGTTTTTCTAGAAAATAATAATAATAATAATAATTCGCAGATGAAGCCCCAAGTCCTTACAGTTCATGGGCTGCACTTGAAGCCGCCCAAAAAGTGCAAATCACAAAAAGAAGAAAAGTTATGGAAAAGAAATGTGTTATCCAAATTTTTTTTCTTTTCTTTTTCCTATCTAATAATTTATCTGAAGTTATTCTCGTTGGTTGGAGTTTTTTTTTTCTTTTTTCCGCCCTAAATGAAGCAAAATAATTGAAGGATGATAATATTCATTCCCTTGTGCCTTGAACATATTCTCTTCAATAAATGACAAGACTAATCATATATATGCCAAAAAGTAACATCATGATTGGGTTTTAGAAATTTTCAAGGGTGTTTAAAAAGGTGGTGGGAACCGCTTTTATTGTAGCATATGAGAATTTTATACTGCAATATATTTTTTTATTGTTACTGTAACATATAAGAGCTTTATACTATTTATAATTAATATTGTGGTGGGAACTGAAAATTGAGTTATTCTCACCACTGCCAAACACCCTCGAATTCTTTGCTAGAATGGAATATGGAGTCAAACAAACTGAAATTTTGTGGCTCTTAGAAGAACATAATGCAGCCAAAAAAATTACTCTTTTTTTTTTTTTTGAGTCTTGTGATACGATAGTGACCTGATTGATAAGGTTTTGAATCTAACCTTTAGATCTGGTTTAGATCAATTTTTTTTTTTTTACAAATCTATCAGCCAAAAAATATATACTTGCCGATAGATTTTTTTTTTGTTCTCTCAAGAAATTTTTTTTAAAATTTTTTTTTTATTTTAAAAGGGTGTTTAGTTAAGTAAAAACAAAAATGCTTGGTATATTTATTCAAACCAACCTAAAAAGAATATAAAGTTTTTATATGTTATAGTATAAAGTAAAAAATAATATAAAACTTTTTTATATTATACTATTTAAAAAAAATAGTTCAAACCAATACGTTAAACATTTTCTAAATAATCAAAAATACAGTTTACTTCTGATTTTTTTTTCCTCGGTCTGCTCACTTTTACTTGTACTTATTATGTCTTGCATTTTTTGTTTCCCTTTCTTTTTTTTTTCTTTTTTTTAAAGGATAACTTCAACTTTTCATACCGTTTAAGAAAAATAGTTAGAACCAATAGTTTTAGTTTGATGATTGTAACATGTGAGACTTTATACTATATTAAAATTTTATTTTTTCTGTACTATATAAAAATTTTATACTATTTATAGCTATATCTGATGGTTTCAATCGTCGTTTCAAACAACTTTTTATACCGTTTAAGAAAAATAGTTAGAACCAATAGTTTTAGTTTGATTATTGTAACATGTGATACTTTATACTATATTAAAATTTTATTTTTTCTGTACTATATAAAAATTTTATACTATTTGTAACTATATCTGATGGTTTCAATCGTCGTTTCAAACGACTTAATAGAATGAAAAAGATATCAATATAGAGCAGTCTAGAAGCTGCCCTTTAAAAGCAAGTAATACCATTGCCATTTTTTACTTCATTTCTTTATTTGAAGAACAAGCAACTAAAAGTGAATGCTTTCAGCAAACTTCTCGTGCTTGGATTTTGCTAGCTACCAAAAGCTCCGGCAAACCCATAAAATTAGGGAATATGTCCCCCTTTAGCTGACTTATTGAGCTTTATATCAGAATGTCTGTCCTTCTTAAGTGTAATGAAAGGAAGGGAGATCAAAGTCTTATTAGTATTTAAGAAAGTCTCTATTGTGGGGCATTTAGTTGAGCTTATAGAGCTTAATCTCTAATTCAAAGTTACCATTTAGATCGATCTTTCACTCTTGTAAAGGTATTTATACTTTTCACTCACGTATTTTTTAGTTGGCCTAATTATGCTTGTCTCAGGGATAGAAGGAAGAGAGGCTATAAATTACAAGAGAGTCTAGGAGAAACGAGGTATGTGATGTAAAATTATACATCGAGTGAAAATGGACCATGTTCTTCTATTAAGAATAGACTACTATAAATCTTTTATATCCTTGTTCGACTATTTTTCTTTGATTTTATTGATCTCGGTAATAAAAATCTTAACACATTCCTCTGGATTGCTCCTTGGATTATTTTGTTGCAAGTGTTGGTATGCAAAAGATTATTTTTGAGATTGATGCAATTGGTATTGTGTATACCGTGAGGAATGGTGATGTTCACGAACTTCTTTCTACTGTCGAAAGCCCTAATGTTGTTTTCTCCTCCCGTGATGCCAATCAAGTGGCTCTTGTGTTGTTTTCTGTTGCCCTTAAGAAGGGCTTTTTTTTTTTTAATGTTTGTGAGAGACTTTTTCTGATAAAAACTCTTTTCGATGGTGCACGTTTGAACATTGTTAGATCTAATCAAAATTATCTTTTTTTTTATATATAAATTTAACAGTTAAAAGACATATATTTATCTTGTTTGCGCGAGAAAGTCTTAGAAGGGCTTTGTTAGTTGTTCTCCGGCGCTCTTTATCTTTCTTTCTTTATTTTTTAATGCTTTTTAGTACGAGGACCAGTACTTTCAAGTTTTATAATACAATTCCATTCCAATAAAAAAAAGAAGAAAAAAGAGTGTGATGTGTAGTTGCGTTCAACAACTAGTAATATTAGAATTATGCTCACAAGAGCCAACTACACAAGTCGTTCAAGTATTTAATAAAAGAAGTCCACCTTTATATCTACTCTACCAACTAACAACTGTGACCGCCATTCAATTTATTTAAATTTCAACTAAAAAATTAGGGGGAATTATATGGTAGAATCATTGTAACATAAGGACTATTGACCTCCACTTTATAGTTTATGATTTAAATTAGAGGGCGTCCATGAAATATGTGTAATTGCACCATTCAAGAAATTCGTTTATGATATTTACACAATTAGAACTTGAAAAATACATGTTATCACAGTCTCAATTTGACTCTTGATTTTTTTATGGGATTTGGCTCCTGATGTCCAGTTTTCCATGTCTAACTATCCTGAAATGTCGAAAATAATTTCGGTAGCTTTGTTATTAAACTGCATATTTAGACACAAAATGACCGTAGAGATTGTTCATAATGGCTTTGTTATTTCAAATGTTTTTTTTTTTTTTTTTTTTTTTACATTTTCTTTCAATTTTACTTGTCGTTTTACCTTCTTGTCTCTCTTATAAACCTTACGAGCTATTTCATGCTACATTGCATTTGA
This sequence comes from Artocarpus heterophyllus, assembly GCA_025403435.1. Lineage (NCBI taxonomy): Eukaryota > Viridiplantae > Streptophyta > Magnoliopsida > Rosales > Moraceae > Artocarpus > Artocarpus heterophyllus. Next base: position 3,052,976 of record CM046346.1, on the reverse strand, counting down.
AAATAAAAATTTACTCTCAAGATAGCTAGACGGCTAAAATTGAATGCCAAGGGCCAAATTGAGACAACATGCATTCTTCAAAGGCTATATCTAACCCTAAATTCTATGAATGCAATACGACGTTCCATCCAAGCTAGCAACTCCATCGTAACTTGGACACGACACCGTTGGTAAATAAAGTTGTATTAAAACTATAAAAATAATACCGAATATCAACATATAATAGGGAAATTTTTCATCTTTATTATAAAGGTAAATAAAGTTGCACAATCTCTTATTCAAAATCTCAAACCTAGTGTACTAGTCATGGGACTACAAACTGTCTTGTATTCAATCTTCACCGCTCTTGTTACTTGGCAGTTTATTTGCATCTTATGAATGATGCCTGTTGATTATTGTTCATTGAGTAAACCAATAAAAAGTAAAACCATTGCACTTACTTGAAAGATAGTTTCCTTTATTTTAGGGACATTGATGTGGTTCTAGTTCTTATGTCACTGGTACGCATTAGACACTCCTCCCTTTGATATCTTTTATTTCCCAAATTGCATGATTTCTCACTAACACATCTCTTGTTATAGGTATACAATGAGCAAGACAGTTTATTTACTATTAATACGTTATATCGATTCGGTTCTATCTGGTCTACTTACACACAATGATATAAACCGGACTCTATTGTTTTTTCAAACCAGTAAAATGGTATACGGTTTAACAAACTAATAGTTTGGGACAAAACCGGACCATGCGCAATTTCGTTGGGAAAAAGCAAGGAGCCTGCATGTTGCTTCCAAAATTTGCTTTCCTTTCTCATCATTTCCAATCAAGTCTATCTTCCATAGCTCGTTGAGAATTTGGTTCCAACAAAATAAATAAATAAATCAATTTTATTATTTTATTTTCTCCAAATACTCTTTATTTTTTTCAATATAGTAAAAGTTATATCAGTCACTCTATCTCACCTTTTTATTTTCCACAAAATAAAAGTCAAATCAATCATTTCATTTAATTTAATTTCATTTTTTTCACTTTTATTATAAATAAACTCCACATCAATTATTCCATCTCATTTTTTATTTTCCCCCTATATTATATGTCACGTTGTTAGTTTTAAAGAGGTAGCTAATGACATTGGTTCAAACACCAAGCGTCTGTTTGGTTCGAGTATTTGAGTAGAATATTTGAATGAAGATTTAAATTTTTGTGAGAGAAAATATTGTAGTAAAATGATTCGAATCGTGATTCGAATATCCAACCAAACAGGCCCTAAATGCATCTTAACCTTTTATTTCTTTCAAGCGGATTCATTTTTTACATTATTTAATAAGTAAACAAATATAAAATAGGTTATTTATAACTAATGTGAAATACGGTTATTTATTTTTTTATACTTTTTATTTTATGTTTATTTAAATAATATATCTATGGTTTTTTATTTCATCAAATTTATTTTTAAATTAGATTTAATACATAAATTTATACATTCTCTTAATCAATATTCATTTGTGACTTAAGAAATTTACTAAAAATACCCTCGAATTAAAAAATAAGATAACTTTTACAATTTAAGAAAAAACCTTATAATAAGGTTTTGCCTTAAAAATGTATAGAATACCTTAAAAAATATTTGTTTATATGTTTTTGTGTTTGTTTTCTTCTTTTTTTTGAAAGTTTGTTTTTTTATTTTTTGTTTAAAAATAATTTGGTCATTTTAAATGTTAAAATTAACTATTAAATAATGTAAGGTATAGATTTGTATGTTAAATCTAATCTGAATATATATATTTGATGAGATCGAAAATCAGAAGTATAGTTTTAGAATTAACCTAAAATAGAGGGAATAAAAAGATAAATATCCCTATAAAATGATGTTGATTATATCTTATAAAAATCCACACTAGTTAAATTGATGAGATATTTACCTTTGTGTGCCCTTTGTTTTAAGTTTGTTAAAAAAATATACTTTTAGTTTTTCTAATTTCATCAAGATATATCATTTAATGCATAATCTGTACCACATCCGGCTAAATAATTAGTTAACCTTTAAAATGACCAAATTGTCTTTAAGTAAGAATGGAAAAAATTAAAACTTTTTAAAATAAGAAAGAAAACAAAAACACATAAAAAAACCCCATTTTGGGAGTATTATAGACATTTTTAAAATCGTAACCCTTAGTTTGAGATTTTAAAGTTTTGTTATTTTCTATTTAAGAGTATTGTGGGTATGTTTTAGGTTGATATAGGAGATTGACCGAATTTAATAATTAAGTGAATAATTGATCAAGATTAATTTATTTATTACAATTGTAACTTTATATATATATATATATATGTATATTAGATCCTAGCTCACAAATTCCTATTACACTGATTAGGTTAAATTCTAATGTAACTTGTATAATAAAATATTACAGAAATTTGGACTTCAAGCCAAATGATACATGCGACTGCCATCCGGGGAGGATTGGTTGCTGGGTTGATCCACACGGATTGGTTGGTGCTAAACGTAAGTATCTTAAGGATAAATTAATTAAAAATAATAAATCGAACATAAACAGTGATCATTATCTTGTCACAGATTATTGTGAATCTAGTTTAAATTGAGATAGTTGTAAATTGTGATTTGAAAGTATTAATTATTTAGGGTTAATCGTATAACTGTAACTCATAGTTTTTATTATTTTTTAATTTATCTATCTATTTTTAGGAACTGTAAAGGTATAATTTGAATGTGAAAAATTTATTTCAATTTTATACCATGATCTTTTTGACTTAAAAAATAGAGATTAAATAAAAATATGTTTGATTAAACCTAATTTGCTTGTGAAATATATGCTTCTTCTTGATAAAATTTTAAAAATACATATTTTAAAATTTAAAAAGTCATAAAACTTAAGATTTTTTTTTTGAAATTTCATGTTTTATTTTAGGATTTTTTTTATGTTTTTAATATATAAAATATATATCATAACCATTTAGGGATAACAATGTTGTTTTGCCCAAATTTTTTCTATTCATGGGATAAAATTGAAATAAGTTTTTAAAATTTCAAGGATACTTTGTAGTTTTCAAAAACAGAGAGGCAAATTGAGAAATATTTAAAACTAAGAGGTATAATTATGTAATCAACTCTAAGTACTTATTTGAAATAATTAATTAATTGGAATCTAATGAGTTTTGATATGAATAATTTCATTTCAATACCTTATATTATATTAAAATATGAGTTTGGTACTTTGTGTTTTGAAAAATTTTATGTTAGTACTTTGACATTTTAGAAAATTTTTTTAGTACTTCAAAGCCTTTTTTAAGACATGAAAGATAAAATTACCCTTTTTATCAAATATAACTATTTGACCAAAATTTTGAGTAAAAAATTTGTTATGTCTGCAGCCAAATAGAATTTTAACGGCAAATTGATAAACATTCTAAAATTAGGGTATTTTAGTAATCCTAGTTATAAAAATAATCAAAAGATTAAAATAATGATAAAAATAATCTTTATTGATGATTAAAAATAAAAAAATAAAAAAAATTAAGACGTACTAATATTTAGATACCTTTTTTTTCTCTATACCGAAATTTTCTTTAAAATTTTATTAGATTTTTTTTCATGCTTTTGAAATTTTAAAACGTATAAATACCAATGAAAACTTCAAAAATATGAAAGAAATTTTATTAATACTATCAAAGCTTTTTTCTCTTTGAAAATTTATTTTAATTTTTATTATGTTGAATATATTTATGTTATATTCTTTTTCATTTCACTAGTAAATAAGACTGCTAAAGTTTCAAAATACTTTTTGGGTGGAAAAAAATTAATAAAATTTTGAAGAGAATTCTGATATATAAAAAAAGAAGGATTCAAATGATATAATGGTTTCTCTTTTGTTTTTAATCATCAATAAATAATTTTTTATTATGGTTTTACTATATATGGTTATTTTTATGACTAAAATTACCAAAATACCTCTAATTCTATAATCATTTGTCAATTTGTTATTAAAATTCTTAACAAAATGACAATTTTTGTTAATGGTTCATACTTCAATAAGAACAGATGTTTCATTTTGAAATTCATAAAATAAAGTGTTACAAGAACTATAATTTAAGAAAAATTTTTATAATTAATTTTTTTAACTTTTATTGTGGCACCTAACCAATTTTTCCAACCTATCAACCTTCCTTAGATAAGCCTAGACTTTCTCATTGCATTTATTGCATAACACCTACCTTAGATATCAACCTTTCATAGATGGGCCTTCCTCAGATATCAACATTTCTTGGATGAGCCTTCCTTGGATAACAGGATCTTCCTTATACAGCATTTATTGCATAACACCTTCCCCAAATAACACCCATATTCTTTCAAAATATCTTCCACACTTCCTAAAATATCTAAAAGAGTAACTTTCAAAAATTCTAGTTGAATTAAAGTTTAAAGGGTAAAATTGTCAAAAATAACTTTAGGGAAAGATTTGTGAAAAGTGCAATGTCAATAGGATAAAAATTTTCATTTACCAGTAATAATAAAAAAAAAATACTAGGAATTCATTATGGAACCGTTGTGTAACAGGAATTTAAGCCAATTAGAAGAGAAAGTGGGGATTTAAACTGAGATTAAAAAAAACAGAGAGAGAAAGAAAGAAAGAAAGAAAGTAAGTGAAAATGACAAAAGATAAGTTACATCAAACTTTGGTACTCAAGTGTAAAAGCTGGCTTCTGCCACCTATACTATTTTTTGTCACTACACCTGTTTTTTTTTAAACCAACTGTCACTACAATGCAAACAGGGTGTTTCGTTCTTTTTATTCTTTTAATAATGAATCATAGGTTAATTTTGTAAAACTATAATAAAAAATCAAAACAAAAAAGTTAAATAAAACTCATCATAGAAAAACACATTTATAGACTTATTCATTTTTTGATATTATTTATATTTATTTTCTTTTATAGTCTTTTACAACATATTTTGAGTTCATTAATAAAAAGGTAAGTTAGAAATTTTACGTCTTAAAACATGAACTCAAGATGACAAAATTTTTTAAAAAACCGCAATGTATCATTTTGCTTCTTTTTTTAAAAAAATAACAGGTACAAATATAATACTTTTTTAAAATACAGAATATCAAAATGATAAAAGCTCATTTTTTTTTTCTAGAAATATGAATTTCCTTTTTTTATGTTTGATGAATTTGAAGACTAATTCATATAAGCCCATGGTTCTTAATATATGTTATATAATTTCAATGTCAATTTTATTTTTCATAAAAATTAAATTAACAATTATATATTTAATAAGTTGTTCCATTTATATTCGAATACATAAATAATATTTTTATTATTTTATATATTTTAAGTATTTGAATTATAAAAAAAGTTTTTAATTTAAGAAAAACTAAAAATGGTATGCTAAATTTGTTGGTGAAAAACACAACCCATCAATTATAGACAATTAGATGACAACATTCAACAAATACGATATTTGCGAAAACTATCTTTCGGGCTTTTAGTTCTATGTTAAAAACTTTACCTCTGAAGAAAGGATTTGATCGAACTTAAGATTTAAGGAGACTATCTTAATAGAAATGTGAACATCTAAAATGGTTTTCCATATCTAAAATTTGACCTGATTTTATTAAAAAGTAAATGTTTTATTTTTTCAGTTTTATAACTTACATTTCTGATTATAAAAAAACCATACCTTATATATTAGATTATACTACCTTTGCCCGTTAAGATTTCAAATTTATTTTCAAATTTTAACTTTACCAAATTAAGCACTAATTTTGACAACAAAAATTAAGGTTTTAGAATCACTCAATTAACTTTTAGTCTCTCAATAATCTCAACACATGAACAAAGTGGAAGTGCAAATGGTAGAACTTTTCTTCTTATTATTTTCTCTCTCTACACCTTTATCACCAAAGCTACTAGTAGAATTTGTGAGTCTAACCAAGGCTCTCAATTGTGTGTAAAATACAAATAGGAGACCTTTATTTATAAAGAATGAGAGCTTCAATTAATTCTAGAAACTTCCTTTATTTAATTTTAAATACCACAAATTTAATTAAAATAGAAGAGATATTTTTCCATTTCCTTTTCTATGATAGACGCCATACACATATACCATATCTATGTGTATGGTGCCACTGACTAGAAAATGAGAGAGAAAATTCTGCTTGTTATCCAATTTGATTTGTTTCTAAATTTAAATCTCTAATTTTAAATTAAATCACAGTTATCAAAATTATGAACTTTTAGAAAAGAAAACTTAGTGAACAAGTCTTGTATTATACAGGTAAGGTAACCCTTTTCTCTAGTAGTATGCACCATATATAGTGGGACCCACTGACTGTGTGTTTTTTATAATTAATTATTATTTATTTTTAAATGATCTAATTATTTAACAATTATAAATTAATTCATAATTAATTTATTTTGAATAATATTTGATTTGGAATTTCATAATCCTAACTTAATTAATTAAACTGGTAATTGTAATTATCCAAATAACGTTCATAAAGATGGTGGAGGAGTAATGGACCTATAATTTTAAGCTCCAATAAACCCAATATATAAATTAATTTTAATTAATATATTACACTTTTATGAATTCCAATGTTATTCTACTAAAAACTTATAATTGCACTTTTGAAATTATAGATATAATTACTCACATTTTAGAATTGTCCATTTAATATAATCATTGCATATAAATTAGTCCACTATAAATAATTCATAATTAAAGCTAAGTGAAATTTGTTAACCTCTTTAATTATTTTTCTATTGCTGAGTGCTATTGATTCTATAATGAATTATAGATTCATGAACTTAATTATGAATTGAACGCTCATAATATTTAAGACCTAAAGTAATACTCAAAAGAATTATTTACCTACTTCTTGTTAGGGAATAAATTGACTTCATCTTGTAATATTAACATCATTGGCTGCTTGCTTCATTACGCCTCCAAAATATAAGGGATATAATTAAATTCTTGAAGTCGTATCGAGTAAATCATAAAACACAATTCCATAATAAAAGTTTGCTAATAACTCATGATTAAAATCATCTTATATATGACCATTGGTCGATATAATTAAAACTTGCTACAGTTTTACAAAAATTATTTAGCCTTCATACCACATCATGTCTCTGTCTTACATAATCTAATCATGTGTAATGCACTCATTTTTTACTCACTATATTAACAGTTCAGATAGAACAGTTCCATTCTCAATAGAATTGACTTGTACTAGTAATGCTCAATTAAAAATTTCATACTTCTATTGAATAATTAATTACATAATAATAACCATTTTAATTATCATCCTATAATATTATCCTCTTGCATATAATATTTATATACAATATTTAAGGTCATATAGATAATTATAGAATTTTAATGATATTCATAAAGTATTCAAAAATATATGCATACAAATATAAGGAAAATTTTATTTATTTATATGTCATTGACAAAACATCACATGCTTTAAGGATGTTTATTTTAATAGACACAAATCTCCATTACATTTCACATAACCAATATACTCCAAAAAGTAATTTGTAAAGTTAGTTAAAAAAGCAGCATTTAGAAGCACAACCAATTTCAAATAAGCCTCTAGGGTCCACCCGAGTAAATTAGAGTGTTTGTTGGAACTATGAATTGGAATATAACAAATTTTTGCTTTAATTATAGTATGTGAAAGCTTTTAGTGTAGCAGTTAGAATTCATTAATTTCGACTAAGTTGCTAAATGAAGCCATTAATATTAATAAAATACATGATGTTATATATATATATATGAATGTCAGGTAATTCTCTAAAAAGGGAGAACGATAGAAATAACATATTTTTGAATTTTTTCGAAGTAAAATAGTAGGTTTTAAAAATATTGTAATAAATAGTAGATTTACAATTTAAATAATTAATTTATTATATAAATAAAAACTATTTACATTTTAAATAGGAAGGTAAATAAATTATTTACACCTTAAATATATTTGTAGTGTAAATAAGAATTATTTACATTATAAATAAGGGTGTAAATAAATTATTTACTCTATATATTTGCTATTTACTGTAAATATTTTCAAAACTTGATATTTACTATACTTAGTTTTGAAAAAGTTATGTATACTACGAGTGTGTTTTGAGATGTCATTACAACTTATTAGTTTCAACTATTATATTATAAACGTCACACATGTTATAATATAAAATAAAAATATGCTATAATGTAAAGCTCTCATATCTTATAACATTTTATAGGCCGTTTGGTTTGTAGGTTCAAAACTGTTTAAGGCAGTTCGAACCATAAAGGCGGTTCATACTGGCGTTTGGTGGAGTAATAACTAAGGCCAGCTTAAACCATGAAAGCAGTTTTAATACGGTCAAAAACTCCAAATTCTAAACTTTCTCCTCCTCCAGTTCACTCAATTATCGATTTTCTACAGCAAAAACCATTCTCATTCTTATTTTCTTTTATAAGCCATAGTTCTCCAAACACTAGTTCTCGTTTTAAACTTGATACGGTGTTTTATTCTTATTTTTAACCTTTACGTTCTAAAGATTAGTCCTAAACCATACCATTTCAAATCAGCACACCAAACAAACTATTTATTTTGACTTATATTTTTTTGAAAGGATTATATAGTGTTTAAGAAATATAATCAAAACTATTTTTAATTAAAAATACCATAACATGTTAAAGTTTTATGTTATAATAATTTTTTTTTTTATTGTATTGTTCATTGTTTTCAATTATCTTCCCAGATCCACACTACAATTTCTCTTTTCATTGTTTATTAGTTTCAATTGTCTTCCCAGATACATGCTGCAATTTCTCCTTACGAAAACAAGATATTTTTTAAGTCGGCGCTTATGCCAAACCAAACCGGTGCTCCTTCATTCCCAAAAAAGAAAAAAAATAAAAAAACGGAGAATTTTAGAAGAACAACTTCCACCTTTTTTTTTTCCCCTTCATAAATAGAATTTAAGAAGACTTTTTGCATGCAAAACAACTTCAAAACCTGAAAAACGGGATTTCAAATTCTGAAAATCTTCTTTTTTTTTCTTTGTTTCCGTTTCTTGTTCGTTTCGAATCAATGGCGTCTCGCGTGAAGACGGAGGCCTTGGACTCGGAACCCGCCGCGACGCCGGCGGGGAAGCGAAACGGCGGCGTTTCGAAGCCGTCTCTTCCTCCTCCTTCGTCGGTAATCGACCTTGATAGCAGCAGCAGCGAGTCGGACGCGGATCCTGACCCTGACTCGGACTGCCACTCGGAGGAGGAGGACGGCGGAGCAGCGGCGAAGAAGAGGAAGCTGGAAGGGCTAGAAGTGGTGTTGCCGGTCGGATTCGCCGATCCTCTGCCGCCGCTGGCGGTGGCGAGGCCGGAGGAGGGGCCTGGGGAATCGAGCCTCAAGGTGGCTTCTTCTTCGCAGGGATGTAAGCAGTTCTGGAAGGCTGGGGATTACGAGGGCGCGCCCTGTGGCGATTGGGACTCTTCTTCCGGTAAAAAAAAAAAAAAAATTAAGTCTGAAAATTTGGTTTTAAGTTCAAGATTGCTGTTTGATTGTCGACAAATATGAAAAGACAATAAAAACTAGGAAGTAAAGATGAACTTTAGGTACTTATAGAAAAACTTTCTTCCTCCTAATTTAGAAACATATATTTTTTTTTCTTTTTTGGTGTTTCATTCATTTAAAATACTTCTTAATCTGAAAGTAAAGCTTTTACCTCGGGAAATGGAATTCTTCTGGCATTGATGAGTGAAAAATAACAGTTAAATTTGCAATTCCGGAAATTTATTGATTACTTCCTGAATTTAGCCATGTTCACCAGCCACAATGTTTTTAGATGCAACATTAGGTATACTGATGTGGGTGTTAAACGTGAAGAATAATAAAAGTTACACATGCTTCTCAAATATGGCATTTTCAGACGCCACATTAGATATATTGAAATGGGTTTCGAACATGTTATTTTCAGTTGCAATATTAGGCAACTTGTAGTGGACATGAAACCTAAAGGTTTACTAGTTTACTTCTAATACGTTTTTGTTTTTGATGAATTGTTATCTGTTTCTGATACCTTATTGGAGTAACTGCTGCTTGGTTCTGGTTTATACCTGTAGGTGGGATGGACCATGTCAGGGTTCATCCGAAGTTTCTCCATTCAAATGCGACCAGTCATAAGTGGGCTCTTGGAGGTAAGTGATATTGTATGGACTATGCCTTTTGGACGTGTCTTTATTGCTAATTGATTGAATTTGCGATTTTCTGCAGCTTTTGCTGAGCTTCTGGACAATGCGTTGGATGAGGTACTTTTGTCATGTTCCATAAGCTTTTTGTTAGATCTTCTTTTTCTTCAGTTATGTATACTTTTTCTTGAAAAATTTATTTCCATGTCAGGTCTGCAATGGTGCTACATTTGTTAACATAGATATGAGTGTAAATAATAAAGATGGGAGCAAAATGTTGCTGATCGAAGGTAAGTTTTATTTTGACTTGGTTTTCTTTTTGCATAATCCCTGTTATAGGTTGGGTTAGGGGTGATGTTTACATTCACAACTTCTGTTATTCGTATGAAATATGAATTTGATTTCCTTGTGCAGATAATGGCGGTGGGATGGATCCAGATAAGATGCGGCATTGCATGTCACTGGGGTATTCTGTAAAAAACAAAATAGCAAACACCATTGGGCAATGTAAAACTAGTTTTCAGATATGCAATTTTGCATTTTCCTCCCTGACTCCACTTGTGAATTGAGCTATTTTAAATGCTTGTCTTTGCAGATGGAAATGGTTTTAAAACTAGTACCATGAGACTGGGAGCAGATGTGATTGTGTTTTCACGTTGCCCGGGAAACAATGGGAAGAGGTTTTTCTTCTTTCTTTCCTCTTCTTTCCTTTTGTCTCCTTCATTCAACATTTATTGCTCATGCTTGTTTTTGTTGGGAAGGAAATATAATTAACTGATGGGAGTGAGTTTATCTTGTTAAACTAGCGTGGATCTACTTTGGCCATTGAGCTTGAATTTTATTTTAAAACTGAGCCAAGAGCAAGTTATAAAACTTTTAACTGAAAAGGCTTTCTTCCCTTCTTTGACATTGTCAATTTGTGTACGCAATTGATGGCTTATGAATTTTATGATGATGGTAATACTATTTTTGCAAGGTGAACTCCAGTAATTTTACTTTGTATCCATATCTTTAATGCTTTTCTTATTTTTTCTTTTTGATATGTGCATAAAAAGAAATTGTTTATGATTAAGCTGTGAGTAGCTTTTCTTTATTTTAGAGACTAACTCAGTTGCTCCAATATTGGTTTTAGCCCGACACAGAGCATTGGTTTGCTGTCATACACATTTTTGAGGAGCACGGGAAAGGAAGATATTGTAGTTCCCATGGTAATGCAACTTAAATATTTTTTTTTACATTGAATCTACTAGTGTCAACATCAGCTTAACATGTTATTCTACTCAACCCAACTGCATTTTGTTAATGGAATTTTGGATTTTTAAAACTGCAAACTGCCTCCCCTTGCTCTTTACTCTCTCCCCTCCCTACTCTTGATCCCTAAATCTGGTTTTTAAGTTGGAACTGGTTGATATTTATTCTTGACTCTGGAGCATGGTTCATAATTTTCGCCATCAATTACCACACAGTGTATATCCAGATCTATTTATTTAATCATATCTTCTTTGTTTTGATGGAAAGCTTGACTATGAAAGTGAAGGAGGAGGATGGAGAAAGATGATTCGATCTTCTCTTGGCGATTGGGACAAAAATGTCAAAACAATAGTTGAATGGTCCCCATTTTCTACCGAGGCTGATCTTCTTCGTCAGGTGACTTCCACTGCATAAGCAAAATTGTCAAACAAGTTATGCAAGTCATGATTAAGCATATTGCTTGTTTTTCCATGGATGGGAAGTACGATAAAATGAAATAAAACAACAATCAATCTTTATCAAAAAGCATCAAAGGAGTTTAGTATGTAGTAACACTCCAACAGCCAACTCTGCACCTTCTTCTTCCCTCTGAATTTCATTTGGCAGTCGTCGTTAACTTTGCTGTCTGTCCTACTTTGTAGTTTTCCACCATAAATGACCATGGAACACGAATAATTATATACAATCTTTGGGAGGATGATCAGGGACTATTGGAGCTTGATTTTGGTGCTGATCCACATGTATGTCTCTAAATTTAACTATTCTTATTCTTAGTTGCTCTTTTCATCGAGCAGAGTACTATCTGTAGGACTTATTTCATGTTAATGTATGATAATTCAGGATATTCAAGTTAGAGGGGTCAATCGAGATGTGAAGAATATTCAAATGGCAAAAAAGTTTCCCAACTCTCGTCATTTCTTGACTTACCGGCACTCGTTGAGGGTAATGTTATAATCTAACTTTCATGTCTTCTGGTGCTGATGTTGGTAATGTGCATTGTCTTCTATTCTCAGTAATTTATTGATTGTTATTATTTTTTTATCATGCAGAGCTATGCATCAATTTTGTATCTGAGGCTTCCTCCTGGATTTCGAATCATTCTTCGAGGAAAGGATGTTGAGCACCACAACATAGTAAATGATATGATGTACTCTGAGAAGGTTACATACCGGCCACAATCCGGTGCTGATGGGGTCCCAAAAGAGACAAATGTAATCTTCTGAGAGGATTTTTATGGATTTTTATTTTGCCATGTGCTGTTATATTTCTGATTTTTATTGTACCATTGTCATCAGATGATGGCCGTAGTTACCATTGGGTTTGTCAAGGACGCGAAACACCATATTGACGTTCAAGGATTTAACGTATATCACAAGAATAGGCTGATTAAGGTACTCTTTGCTTTAAAAAGCTTATAAGAATGATGATTGGCTTGGATGTATGGTATCATCTCATTCATCCTTCTTCATTTCCTCCCCTTTAATAAATAAGACTGTTTGTTGTTCATTGTTTGGATAATTATTTGTTTCTAGCTTGAATACTATAAGCAGATCTCTTGATATGGTGTTATGATCACTTATAATTCAATTGGTTACGCATTCACCTTGATGGTTTATTTGGTTGTAAATTTGTAATTGAATAGCAATTATGTACTGTATATCGGGAATTGCAAGTATATATCATTGCTTGTCGAGGTACCATAGCTGCATCAATTGCATTTTTATAATCACGGATCTCATTTAAACTATTGACTAAAATGACTTGGGATAGACTTATAAGTTATACAGCACACTTTCCTACCTGTAGAAGTTGTGGCTTATTATATCAGTTGTTTTTGCAGCCTTTTTGGAGGCTTTGGAATGCTGCAGGAAGTGATGGTCGTGGAGTTATAGGTGTTGTTTCTGCTTCAAGTTTCGTATGGCTTTCATTGATTTGCCCAATTCCACGATCTGATGGTTTTAATTTCTGCTGGCAGGTGTCTTGGAAGCTAACTTTGTTGAACCAGCGCACGATAAGCAAGGATTTGAGCGGACAACAGCTCTTTCGAGACTTGAGTCACGATTGATACAGATGCAAAAGAATTACTGGTTAGATGTCCCGAGATTTTATGGTTTATTCTCAAACTGCATATAAACATGACTCTTGTTTGTTCTCTAATTGCTTACTACTACATCTAGGAGATCTAAGTGTCATGTGATTGGCTATGCTGTGAGACGTAGTGAGAAGGCCTCCAATGGCTCCAATAGAGGTATGATTGGGCCAACATATTGTTTAATGTTTGTTTTTTCCCCTCCTCCTCCTCTCACAAATTACTTGATGACTGTAGAAACTTCTCCTGATTACGTTGATGAAACTCCAGCATCTAAGAGAAAAGGTAATGGCACAAGCAATGGAAAAGAATCCCAAATTTCAGGTAAAGTCCATTTACACTCTCACCAGACACGTCAAAGGCAAGCTTCAAAAGAAGCATCCACTGTAAATGGATATGGACAACATGCGTCAGGTGGGGGTGACGATATAGCAGATACCCCAATATTTGGGAAAAGAAAAAGGTTTTCTAAAATATCTCCTCCTCCTGACGATTCTAGTGATGACGACATACGTGATTCCATACCCGAGAAACAAGCAAATGGTAGCAATAACAAGAAAACCCCCAACACCAGGCATGTTTCCTCAAACTCGGAATTTCTTTTTTTGGAGCGGTTGAGAGAAGAGAATCGTGAATTAAAGGAAAGGTACTTCTGCAGGCCTATGAAACTCAAAATTTTCAAAGCCACGTTTTGTGTCTATGCCTTCTAGTTTATCATCTTTTTCACTCACCATGTATTAATTGTGCCTTGTGTGTCTAGATTGAAGGAAACCGAAGGGACAGCTATATTAGCTGATCTGCTGCAGGAATTGCAGGATGAAAAGGATAAGTGCAAGTTACTTGAGACTCAGGTATGTCCCTTTATGGTTCTACCATCCATCTTTTAGAAATTTGGTAAACACAAGCGTTTTAAAATAAATTTTTCTAAAGAAATTAGTGCTGTGCACACTATACGAGTTACTAGTCACTTTTATGCAAAGATTTGTAATTGCAACTTGACTTGTCGACTGGTTTGATTTCCAGCTATAAGAATGTATACAACTAACTATTTCTTATTGTTGATCAGCTCGAAGCAGCACATCGAAAGATCGATGAAATGAACCATGAACAAGATAAACTTATTGATATATTCGCCGAGGAAAGGGATCGGCAAGAAAAAGAAGAGAGAAATCTGAGAAATAAGCTGCGGGTATCTTATCTGACTTATGTTCCTTTGATGTGAACATGTTTAATCTTTTTCAATCGTTTTCCTTGCTTTACTCGAACAGTTTTTACTGACAGTTACTGTTTTCTGTAGGATGCATCCCATACCATCGAGGAATTGCGCGACAAGGTAAGGTTGCTAGAAAAGGCGAAGTTGCCGAATAGAAAAGCGGACCGTTGAGAGAATGCTCGTCTGGTTTTGAGTTGCTGCATTCTTGATTCCACTTGCGGAATCCCAGTTCTGGATTGATGTCAGCAAAAGTGGTTGCTTGGGGTTCCAATCAAATCTGACGTAGGAAGGTAGAATCACTATTTGTGCAATTGTTCTTTTATTAATTTTCCTTTGTGTTAATTGTGTTGCCTTCTCTAATCGGGTCCTTTTATGGGCTATATTACAATTATGCTTTTTTGTACCAAGAGAATTCCTCCCATTTTGGCAAAGAAGCTGCGGCTCATTGAGGACATTGAAGTCACATTTTATAATGCATTATCTACTAATATTTATTTTGTATATATTGATTTTTTATTTAATAATATTTACTAAGTTAGTAAACTCATTTTATATCTTCTAAATCTTACCTAAAATTTAAAGGATTACTTACCACCTATAATAAATCCTTGAATACGTAAACAAAATGCTTAAAAAATCCTTGAAATACTTTATTGAGAAAACCATTGAAAGAATTTTCGAAATTAAAAAAAAAAAAAAAATGCAAGTCGAGGGTATCATTGTCACCCCAAAATATGATATCAATTGTATTGGCGAAAACTACAACCCATACACGATTTTGCTTAAAACAAGTCTGTTTGTGTAAATCTCACACAAACCATTGACAACAGGGAAGATTTGAGAACTTTGTAGTGGGAATTTGTTTTTCCCTGCTACACGGTTGTTTTGGCCGTTTCCAACTTTTTAATGGTCTCATCAAGAATTAGATACAGTTTTATGTTGCACGTTATAAAATTTAATAAAATTCAGAGGAGAGGGAGGGACTTAGACTATTGTTTATTGAGAATAAAAATAAATAGTTAAAAATGTAACAATGTTTAGTAAATAGTTCACTTATACTAAAATGAAGTTTATTTTAGTATATAATCGCATAAAAAAAAACATGTAGTAGCAAGAAAAAACAAAAACGAAAAGAAAGAGAAGAAAAGAAGAAGAAAAAAAGAATAGGTAAAATTAAAAATTCAAGTATTTAAAAAAAATATGTGATTTTAAAAATGCTATGTACTTAAATATTTTTTAAAGTGTGCGATTGTTTATATTAAGAATTGAAACTATACCATTTAGTACAATTTCTCAAAATTGAGTTAAATACTCACATATTAAACTGTTGAAAAGTTAATCCACTATTAAGACAATAATTTCGATGGATATATAAAAAAATTACAATTTCTACTGTAGAATTTCTTGAAGATTTTAAAATGGACTATTTGTGCTATTCCCTATTAGCTCGCAAAATACTTTTTCAAGGGTGAAAGTAAGGAATCTCACAATCAATATATTCCTTTTTAGTTTGATTAAGCTTGCCGGACTTAAACTAACCTAACAAAAGAAGTTTCCATTAAAAAAAAAAAAAAACCTATTTCTCCTTGCTCTGCCTGTATGTGTGGGGCTTACGTTTGTACCTTGGAAACTCTTATTTTAGAACATCTTCAATATAATACTAAATTGATGTGTGGATGACAAATTTGACATTTCAGGAAAAAAACCTCTCCAATGCAATAAATGCAGTACTACTTTTTGTACTAAATTTGTCACGGCTAAACTTTTGTGGCTAATATGACGAATTTGTCACAAAGTTTAGTATATGACAAATCAGGTATTTGATTTTTATTGGTTGATACATTGATTTTTTTTTAATCATTACAGTTTTGCCACTTTTAAATTATTTTAATATCAAATTTACTTTTACAAGTTTGAAGGCTTAATAATTATAATAAAAGATAGATATAGCATTAAAAATAACGTTATGTATTAAAGTATAAAATAAAACATCACGTCCAATGTGGTGTTATTAGAAAAAGAAATGTTATCAAAATCGTAAAAAAAATTTTTAACTCCAATACTAGACGTGAAAATAAAATATACCTCATTTTGATGTTTCCCAAAGATCAAAATGAAAGATTTTTAGTATTTGTAAGTTTACTCGTGTAGATCTTAAAATAGAAAGCAATACAATGTTCTTTGGGAAAAGGGGAGAAAAAAATCAACTACAACTTACATGCCCATCATTTAATATAGCGTTCAAATAAAGTCATCTTGCCATTGCATATCCGTGACTTTATTTATAACTTTATTTATATTGCTTCCTTTAATGTGTTATTTCCAACAACTTTTTTTTTTTGTTTTAAAGTCCAATCGTTTACACATATAAAGCATTGCTTTATATTTAATGCTTTGTATTTGTCAAATTTTGTTCCCCAACATAGATTATAGGCCTATAGCGGGTATAAACTTTCTGGGTTTTTTTTTTTTAAATGTACGCTTTGTTTTTGTGTTGTTTAAGATTCTTACCTTTTTAAGGGGAAAAAATTATTACACATACTATAATTTTTCCAACGTGACATATTATAAAATAAGCTATCATCATTTCATGGCGATTGTATTTGGAAATTTTTTTGCATAGAACTCTCTTCGTGAAATAAAATCATTTTCAAAAGATTAAATTTGGAATTAGTAAGACCTTGTGCATGAGATAATTAATTTTTTTTGTTATTTTATTTTTGCTGAATGAGATAATTAAGTCCAGAATATTAGTTACAACACGAGTAGAAAAAGAAGCTATTTATTTAGAAATCGTGTACAGTCAGCTAGCTGTAGAAGAGTCAACCAAGAATTGAAGTAAACTATTACATGAATAGAATAAGATGTTAGCAGAAATAAATAGATTCCCATACAATTTTGGGATTCGCGTATTATCACAGACACAACAGAATATGTAAATCTTTAGTTGCAATAGAAATGATAATTATTGACAATGTTTTGCTAAGTTAATGGCCATTTAACTTTTTTGTTTTGGGAAGGTGGCATTTTGAATTTTTTGAAATTTTTTAAGGAATGTTGGACTTATCCGAGGCGTTTGGTAATATCAGTACTAAGTTTTGGTTTCTGCAACGTAAGCTCTCATATGCTACGATGATTAAAAAAAATAAATTACAGTGTAAAGCTTTTATATATTATAGTTTTCAGCTTTAACCACACTTTCTAAATACCGTAAGTTGTTTGTGAGAGCAGTTGGAACCGTTGGTTAGAACCAATATTGGTTTAAAACACGGTAGCTACCAAGAGCTTTACATTGTAACAACTTTTTAATTTATATTATAGCTGCAAAAACGAAATTTCAACTGTAGGTGCCAAACAAAAGCTTAATCATGAATAAGAAGGAAAAAAAAAGAAAAAGAAGTTTCCCTAATCGCTTTCCTGCCAATCAATGCGTTTACTAACAATATAAGGAATCAAATTCTGGGGATAAAAAATTACCTTCTCGTTCTCCCTCTCTCAATGACTCTCTTCTTAGCAATAGATTTGCTTGTTTTGGAGCTACGACAGGCATGCAATTTTGAGGTTTTGGTCTCCTCGACGTTACAAAGCTTCTTAGTGGTGCATCGGTGGTTTATTTGGCCGCCTGTTGTACCGCTCACTAAATCCCCTCTGATTTAGAAGCTGTTATGTCATCGGAGATTTTATTCTTGTAGTTTCAACTTTTTTTCTAATAGCATTTTTATTTAATCCCTATGGAGTTATAACTCTGCTACTAATAAATTAGTGGGACCTGGTCCAAAAAATACACTACATACTAGACTATGTCCTATAGTTTTATAAGTAATGGGATTATAACCTGATATGAATGAAAATGAGATTATAACATTGCTACTAACAAATCAGTGAGACCTAGTCTAAAAAATATACTACATATTAGACTATGACCTACAGTTTTATAAGTAATGAGATTATGACCTGATATGGATGAAAATGATTTTTCTTTCTCCAATATTGTGTGGCTTACAATGTATGCCAATATGTGCAGCATTGTTACCCTTTATATTAGAATAAACCACAAAAATTACTTTACATGCACAAAGGCATCTCATATATGTTACCCTAGCTATGGGAATTTTAATTCTTGAAATCAATAAACACTAGAAAGAAAATAACTTATTTCTAATTGATTTTCTTAATAGCTTAATTATATTATTAAAAGAGAAAAAAAATCAATATTTTTCTTTCTTTATTATCTGATTAATTTCATATTCTTTTCATCATTCCCTTACAAACAAGACATATGTTCGGAATATTAGTTAGACTAATTAGTTCTAACTAACTATAGTATAAAGCTCTCAATGGCCAAAAAATGATTACAATGTAAACTTTAGAGGTCCATTTAGTAAATGGATTCGAATTGTGTTCATTTTAATTATTTTGATTTGAGTTGCGTGATTTAAATTTCTATTTAAATTGATATTTGGATGTGCATTTAAATGTTAATCTAAAATGTAGTAAAAATTTGCAACTTGACAGGCTATTCCTTAAGGGCCTAACGAATTCCCTCTTGGCATTAGAGATTCTCTTTTAATTGATTGTTTTATGACATTGTAATGTTTTACATTGTTGACGTTGAATGGACCCATTTGAAAACAATTAGATAATGACAAAATTATTAAAGATTTCTTACTTCTATTCAACAACATATGAATAGTTCCTTGATTTTCTTTAAGTAATTGTTAATTCTTTCCTTGGAATAAATAGAATAAAATGGATTGGTATGATTTGACAATAAAATTGAAATTTGTGTTCGAATAGACAGTGAAAAAAGTTTCTAATTTATTAACAAATCTAATAAAATTTTAATGTTCATAATTCTAAGATATATGTAATATAGATTTTAATTTATTCTTATTTCATGAGGAATAGTAAAAGAAGAATCATTTCTATCGAATATCAAATGAAGAAATTATGGTATTTTTTACTTTTATTGTAATAAACATATCCAAGTCTAAAGAGTTCAAAAGAAAATAAAACTCTAAAAGCTTAGGTTTAAAAGATTCATTTGATTTAAATTTTAAGAGAAAAATAAACACATATTTAAAAGATTTTAAAGATTTGAATAAAAAAAAAGGGTGCACCAAACTGCCGTGATTGTCTTAAACCATTAACTAGAACAATGATGAATCATGGATTTATTTTTTCTGCTGGCTCCCACAGCCACACGTGTACATTTGATTGGTTGATCAGAAAATCCGACATCAAGCTAAAAAACCCAAAAAAATTCATTTTCTTCCTTGCATCATCGTCACTATGATTAACAGCCCCACGTGCACTTAAACCCTGCCCCAAATCCCTTTATTTTTTTTATTTTTTTTCCCCTCTCCTTCGTTACAAAACCAATATTAAAAAAACCCATAAATAACGCTCTCTCTATATCTACATCTATACATATATATATGGAGTGAGAAAGAGAGAGAGAGAGCTCGTTGTAGTTCCAACAAACGATATTCGAAGCTGCAGCAACTCCCAACAAGAACCCTAATTCCTTGTCCAACCCTAATGCTCTCTGTCTCATCCATCCCAAGGTAATAAACCTATATTTACGTATATAAATATGTGTTTATATATTTGTGTATGAAATAAATGTGTGGAAGAACGATCGGTTTTTTGCTTGCGGATTGTGGTGTTTCATCAATTATGGCTTTCGACGATTTTCGCTGAGGTGGTTCTGCCATTTTTGTCAGCTCGTACAAGCTTAATCTTCAAATTGCATATATACATATACACACATATATATATATATATATATATATGCATGCACTACCAGCAGCAGAAGCAGTGGTTTTCTGCGTGTTTTGTGCGCCTTGTTCTGAGAAATCAATTCGTGGTCGTGGCGAAAATGGAAAAAGCATGGTCGTACTCGTACTGTACTATACTGCTAAACAGTACTGTTCGTTCGTCTTTTTCTCGCAGTAAATTTCGCTGCCAACTTTTTCCTGGAAAATTTTTATATATTTTTCTTTGTTTGGTTTGCGGAGAAATCGGTTGTGTTATTTTATTATCTGGTTTTTTTTTTTGGGTAAAAAATCATTAGGAGTTGATTGAATTGAGACTTTGAGAATCGAGATTCGACGAGGCGTTTTTTGGACTTCGCGAGATTTGA
The DNA here is from genome assembly GCA_025403435.1 of Artocarpus heterophyllus. Lineage (NCBI taxonomy): Eukaryota > Viridiplantae > Streptophyta > Magnoliopsida > Rosales > Moraceae > Artocarpus > Artocarpus heterophyllus. The sequence goes on along the minus strand of CM046346.1, from coordinate 3,032,071 downwards.
TTTGATTTTTCTGTGCTTAGTTTCGAAGCTGACAATCTGGTCTCTAATGGCCGTCGTTTGCGTATTCTCTAACACTAGAAAAAGAAAGCAAAGAAGCCTATAGACCTAGTTCTCGTGAGTCTTTATGACTCTCTCTCTCTCCTCTCTACTTTCCTCTTTACAGAGGAAGTCAAATTCACTCCGCTTTTTCGTCTCCTTCAAATCGACGGCTATTTCTTATTCTCTGATTCATTTGATGTGATTCAAATTCACTCTCATATCTAAATCTTTCTCTCTCTTGTCTCTCTCTCTAAAAAGCAGGTTCTGAAGAGAACTACAGACTGATCTTCTTCTCCAGGCTTCCAATCTGTTCAACTCGTTTCCAGGCCGAGTCATCTCCGATTCCTTCAACTCGCTCAGTCCTTTTCCCTTCCTCACGGCGATGTCGACTCACCAAGTCACGGCGGTGATCGTTGTCGGGGCAGTACTGATATTGCTTCTTTGGTATCTCTCAGGTAATTAATCTTGTAGGGATGGTTTTTTAATTAGTTTCTTTTTCTGTTATTTGGATTCGTTTTGGTTTTTTTTTTTTATATAATTTTTGTCTGTGCTTTAGCTATTCTTTCAGCGACAATGACAATGATGGGAAATTCTAATTCCTTATTCTTGTATCTTTTTCTGTTGAGCATTATTATAATCATTATAGGAAAATAAAATAAAATGGATTTTTGTTTAATTTCTTGTGATTTGTCGTTTCAGGTTTGAGCAACCACCGTTTCGCCATGGAAGCAAGCTCGCCGAGCTCTGATGAATTAGGGCTTAACAACATTACTCTCACTGCAACTCACCGCAAGCTTCTTCGTGGTAATAAAATCTTTTCCATTCTCTCTCTCTCTCTCTCTCTTCAACGGAGATCATTGGATTGTCGTTTGTTCCTTGCAAATTTTCTGAAGAAAATGCTTAGATGATCAATTTTTGGTATCTTCATTTGGTTGCTAATGAACGTCCGAGCAGCATTTGGGCACGTTCAATTTTGTCAGAATTGTACGCCCATTTCTAGTTATGTTGGTGCTATTGCTAACGTGCGCTGTTAGCTATGTGGACCCTGATTATCACTTTTTTTTTATTAATTTTTTTGGGTTGGGTATTTTTCTTCTTGTTTTATTGTTGTTGGGTTATGGTCTGAAAAAGTATTGGCGTTTAGGTCGGTCTGCATTCAGGCGATTTTGGTACACCTAATTTCATTAGCTTAATTTATTATTGCTCTTGGGATGTCGCTTTGTGTTAATAAATAATTGGTTGAGACAAATTCACTAATTCAGTGCCCATTTGAAAAGAAGAGAATGCAAAGTGAACGAAAGAATATATCGTAAAGTAATGCCATGATTTGAATTCTTTAAATTTTTTTCCCAACACAAACTTTGAGCTAAAAGAAAAGAATGAGCTACAGGGAAAGAGGAAAGCGAAAGCGTGGTGCCTCATGGTCTAGCCTTTTGGATACATTTGTCTTTTTTTGTCGTATAGATCTGGCGACAATCACGTCCTAAAAAGCGTGTTTTGTCTATGGCCGCCTCACCTCATTTGGTGCGTGTATGCTCTATCACATCACATACACTATATCTATATAAGATGTCTTGATTGCCTCCAAAGTTCGGCATCATTAGTGCATATTAGCCCGTTTAAAATATATGGCAACAGTCTTGATTTGTGATAACTTTTTTTTTCCATCATGGCAAAAGATCAAGTGAAGGAACCAGACAGAATTTGGGGAGACAAGTGTACAAAGTCTGATATATTGCTCAACCAGGGTCCCACTGCCCCACTCCCAAGTGGCATACCAACCTACACTGTTGAAATCATGAATGTGTGCGTGACAGGCTGCAACATCTCTAGGATTCACCTCAACTGTGGTTGGTTCAGCTCGGCCAATCTCATCAACCCAAAAGTTTTCAAACGGCTACGGTACTGGTGACTGTCTTGTTAACGATGGAAAGCCCTTGATCAATGGAGGCACTATCTACTTTCAGTATGCCAATACCTATCTCTACCCCCTATCAGTTTCCTCGGTTTCCTGCTCTTAGTCACACAGTTTCGGCTTGCAAACACGTTACAAAGCAGTACTTCAATCATATAAAGCACCCAAAGCAGGATTTTGGGGGTATGGCCAAATTGTTGATATGCTTGATGCCCATTTTGCCATTTTTAATGGTTCTGCTTTTGCCTTATATCTTTGATGGGTTTGAGCGGTTTTTTGGGGTTCCCCAATTGATCGTGAGATTGTTATACTGTAAAGAGGTCTTTTGTGACGTGAGGTATATTGTGTGCAGAAAAGTAGCAGTTTTGCTGATGTGAGCTGAGTTGTTGGAACTAATTTTTGGGGTCTTTGTATATATGGTTAATTTCCTACATGGTAGATTACATATATGGGTGATAGATGAGTTTGAAGTTGTGATTAGAGGAATGTTCGGTTTTGTTTGTTTCTCAGGAGAACGTGGTAAGGAGAATGATTTTGCTTTGATAGTGATATATGCTCTGTCTTGATTTGGACGCAATATTGCATACATTAAGTCAAATGAGAATCCGTCTCTATTGTCTTAAATGTTTCCTACCTCTCTGTCTAGACACTACTGGAAACAGGGTTTTTTGCGACGGCTTAAGCTGAGAGTCGTTGCAAATATATTTTTAATAATGACATGTCATCGTAAATGACATGTCATCGTCAATAAGTTGTCACTGATAACTAGTTGTAAATAATATTTTTGTGATGACAAATAGTCGCTAAAAATTTGCCGCAATTATATCATCACAGTCATCGATAGATATAACGTGGCAACAAGTTTTAGCGACGACAATTTTAAAAAAAGTTTTCGCAATAATGTGTGATGATGCTGACGTGGACTTGTTTATTTGTGACGACTTTTTTAAAAAGTTGTTGCAAATATGTTATTTTTTTGTCATCGAAATTTATTTTTTAAAAATATTTTATTTTTAATATTTAATATATTTTTAATACTATTTATTAAATTTTTAATATTTTTTAAATAGGAATAACCGAATTATAATAATAAAAATAAAATTTAATATTAAAAAAGACAGTCAATAGTACATTGTTTTAATAATAAAATAAAAATCAAACCACACATAATGTGTCGAAATATTAAACAAAGAAAAAAATATAGTCTCATCTCCTAAATTTGTGGCATCGTCGGTGCTATCATTGTTGTCGTTAGTCGCGTCTGGAGGAGGCGAAGGACCTGGTCAAACAAAAGTTGGAGGAGTTATCAGTGGGGAGAGTTAGGCTCCAAGTACTAACTGGCCCACCAACTCCATCAACGACATGTAGTTTGGTACATATTCATGTTATACTTGGCCGATATCCGCAAAAAATCTTCCAAATATGGGTCAACAGGCGTTGAAAATGTTCAATCCAACTAGGAGCTAGAGGATAAACGATTGCTCGTGCGAGCGTAAATCCTATGCGGGAATGTAGGGCCTAGTCCAGTCCTGTGTCCTTTACGTCTATCTAGAACATGCTCTAAAATTTCCTCCTCGTTAGGCGTAGGTGCCGTCAAAGAGGAAGCAGACTGTGTCATCTGGGTTTGTCTCTCCTACTTTATCATATTCTACACAAACAACATTTTACACATGCTATAAATACATAGAGTAATTTAAATAAGAGAGGATAGTATTGAAAATTTAAAGTACTTATAAAAGTTTGATCTGCTTTGTGGTTAACACAAGTCTCTCTGTGATGATGCATATCTGCCTAGTTGTCTATGATAGACATTGGCTGTTGGGTCTCTATGTTGGCCTGTCCAACAATTTGAATGTGTTAGAATATAATATATTATTTGATAACTTTTAAGATTGCTTGGAATTAAATAAACTTACTAACCTTCTTGTTGCGATGCTGGGAGATGGACATCCGACCAATCAAACTTGACAACTTTTGGTTGCCATGATTGTTTTTATTCACTGTCGACTTTTTCTGTTTATTATTGTTTTTAGCATTAGCAATATTGAAATTAATATATATAATAAATAATTGACTTAGCAGATATACAATTAGCTAAAATCTCTCAGACATGAACCTATCATAGCAACGACCCCAGTGTCTTGATTCCTGAGGTTCAGGGCTTTGACATGTGCCTCATTTTCTAGTCCTTCAAGTGCTTTAAAGTGTTCGTGGAGGTTGCTCTTCCAATCCTTATAGCATTTGGCTGTTTCCCTATCAAACACACCATGGAGGATGCAATCCAGCCTTTGGTAATCCAATGCAAACCAATCCTATAACATTCAAGATTATGGTAATTACTTTTATTATGTGCTATAAAAATTATGCTCTATAAGGGTGAAGTTGAATACATACCAGCTTGTACTGCTAAATCTGTCTTTTTTGCTAGGCATTAACATCTTTTCCAAGCATCGTGGTATGGCTTGTCGCGACCCAAAACCAAGGGTAATGACTTGATTGGAAGGAATATTTTTAAAGATCTAAAAGGTCAAAATACTCAGAATCTATAGTAGGGCCTGTAAAATTTATAAAAATTCATTCAAATATGCTCCAAATACTTTAATGCAAAATTAAAAGAAATAAAATACAAATAGAAAATTTAAAATGAAAATATACAAAATTTAAATGTGTTTATCAAATAAGTGAACAATACAACTACATAGCTTCAGTCAAAATAAATAAAAATAAAAATAAATTCAAATAACAATTTTTACAAGGTTAATAAACAACCAATTATCTACTGGGAGTGTTCATTCCATGTATCATCTATGCATCAAGAAAATTGAAGGGAAATTACCAATCGTACAACAAAGGCCATCAACAAAATCCATGACATCGAGGATCAATCGATTAACTTGAAAGGGAAAGGAGGGGTGGGTGAGCACACAGTGCCTAATAGGAAATCTATTACTCGTCTCTCGGTTTTTCTTTACCATTATTATTATTACATAAGATTATTATATAGGTAATAAACAAAATTTTCATAACAATGCAAAAATTTAATGATTTCTCACTTTATCAAGTAAATCTATAATTCTAAAATCTATAATTTGTCACTTAAATTCTTCACATACATCCCGGGTTGTTAGTGAAGGAAAGGAGAGAGAGGAAGATTTATAATATTCTATTGTGCCCCAAATGAGCACCCCGTGTCCATTGTACCTCGAAAGGGCACCCCGTAAGATAGGCCATATAGCATAGACAGTACCATCAATATGAAATGTCCATTGTGCGCAATAAATGAGCACCCTGTGTCCGTTGTGCCTCAAAAGGGCACCCTGTAAAATAGGCCATATAGCATAGACAGTACCATCAACATGAAATGTCCATTGTGCCAAACAAAGGAGCACACCGTAGGACATAACTTTGATAAACACTTTGGATGGTCTTAGAAATTGTCCAACGGCACCGCGTAAGATCTCAGTAAGCATGGGATCAGGTTATAACCAGTCTGACTACTAAAATCCATTCTAAATCATTCTACCCACGTTAGTCAATTTTTAACGAAATTTCGACAGCATAACAACTGTTTTTTGATTAAACCAAAATTTTAAACCTACATGAAAATGATTTGTAAACATATGATGGTGCACTATAACTTCAAGATGCACCACCCAGAGCATTTATTTTATATCGTTTAGCAAGAATACACCTAAAATCATTCACCATTCCATTCACGTTAATCATATCATAAAAACTCCACTTTCAAGGCCAAGCTCATACAGCACACACTTGTTCATAATCCTAAATCATAAATAAACATCTAAGGATCCAATATGTGTATAAAATTAACTCAAGATCAAATGTTCACATAACTGAGTCAAAAACAAGTTTTTAGAGAATAATTAGTAATAATGATAATTATCAACAATAACAACAACAATAATAACAACAACAACAACAACAACAACAACAACATTAATGATAGCAACGATATAACAAGATTAGCACACAACTATAACAACAACCTCAACAATAGTATTAAAAACAACAACAATAATATTTGTAAGAACAACAACAACAATAATATTTGTAAGAACAACAACAACAATCAGTTAACAATGACAACGACAATAATATATGCCGTAGTAAACAATATATTAGAATTCATATGTTTGAATTTTAAATTTCATATTTATTGACTACTTAAATGAAAATACCAAGAGAGACAAGTTATAGAGTCCCTACCGGCTGGGTCGATGATATTTGGTTATGAAAATATTTGAAACGTAGTCACCATTGAAACTTTGAATTGCCATTCATAGCCTTCGAAATCCTGCCTCGCAAATCCAGCACCACGAACGCATCCAGACATTGAAAGCAAGTCAAAATGACATCTTCTCCAATTTGGCGGTTGGGGTCAACTGTTGACCGAGAGTTGAGTGGTGAGGCAGCGGTGGAGATTGGTACCAAAATGAATCTCACGATGCAAGGATCATCGTTCCAAAGTTATTTTTCTAAAATGGAGCTCGGTTCGCACGAAAACGACATAAAACCAGTGAGGGAGGCGGTGGAGGCTTGGACTTTTTCGACGAAGATTGGGGCAAAAAATGGACTGGTTTTGTTCTCCTCGACGAGGGGAACACGATGGTACAAGCAGGCCACAGAAATAAGGCCGGACAATGTTGGAATCCGGCCCCAAAGTTCTAGGGGGCGCAGCGGCCTTGAGCTTGTTCCGGGTTGCTCGCAGTGAGTGGCGGGGGGAGGGTCTAGCGGTGGGGACTTCGGGTGGCGACTAGCAATCCTGACCAATGCGTGCACAGTGGTGGCAACTGGAGAGGGGCTGGACCAGGGAGGCAGCGACAACCAAAAGGAGGGGGGGTTCTCTCTAGGAATAGAAAAGAAGAAAAAGAAAAGAAAGAAAAGATAGAAAAGAAGGGGAAGGAAAGTGGGGGTGGGGGGAGGAGGAATTCAAGTGGGAAGACTTGATTTACTCAGGTCTTCATTTTTTTCTTCTTTTTTTTTGAATTAAAAAAAGAATCTTTCAAAAAAAAAAAGCTTTTCTACCCCAAAGTTATTGAAAATTTCAAGTTGGCCCAAAATATTGAATTTATCTTTTAATTAAAATTATGGGTTTTACATGGTTCACATGCATCTCAAGTATAGATGCCTACATTACTTTCGAACCACGACCTGAACCGCCCAAGAGCCTTCTAGGTCCTATCGGCCTTGTCAAATATGATTGAAACCTTTCCATACTTCTCTACAAATGCTGAGATCTCATGCCCTTTTGCCTTTCCTCGACCGGTACTACAACGAGGTGCGGCATCTGGTGTTGCAAACATCAAGAAACATTTTAGATTAAACTTAGTGGACCGAAAAAACTATACAAATTTGGAATTAGGTTATAACATACCCGACTGACAATGTGACGACACTCTATATGGGTCGGGGTGAAGGTTGTGTTCCACCTGTAGAGTCAGCATATATAGCAACTTGTCTAGACATATCCAACTGTTTTCAAATAAAATGTTTAATATAATTATTATGTACTATAATAATTATGTTCTATAATAGTTATGTTCTATTAAACTACTAATATCCTAATTTAGTACTATAAAAATAAGGGCATCTATACTTAACATCTATTCTATAAAAATTATAATACCAAACTGTCCAAATGGGACAATTTAAGCATTGTTGTTACTACGTACCGATCCTCAAACGGGTCTAAGGTAAACTTATGCAAGTATGTGCAAAATAAAAACAGAAATTTGTACTCGCGTATGTTGTTTTTTTTTTTGTGACTATAAAGTCACATATCAAAACTTACCACATTCGAAAAAAGTTAGAATTTATTAAATTTTGATGCAATCTTATCAAATTTTATGATAATTTTATGTAATTTTATCAAATTTTATGATAATTTTATTGTTCTTATTGTTTTTAAAAATAAAATTTTAATTTTAATAAACATTATTGCTATTATAATTATTTATCCATTTGTAATGACATATAATTTTAAATTTAATTTATTCTTCCAAATCAATTAATTAAAACAATATATTAATTAATTAATCCTTGACAATAATATTATAATTGTTAAACTATGATATTGTTTACTAATCTGTAATAACGATTTAGTATATTATTTTACTTTATACTTCATTAATTAATTAATTAGTTCATTAATTGTTAATTAAGAATGTTCATTTTCTTATTTTTATTTTTCAATTTGTAATTAAAAATTACAATTTTTTAATTTTTATAATTTTTTATGATTAATAACTTTGACATTTATTCTTTCAATTATTTAATTACTATAATGCATTAAAAATAATTTTATACTACATTAACTCAAACAATAATCACAATCCTAAACAATAATCATAATTCAAAAAATCCAAATATCAAATATCACAATTTTACAATCCCAAAAATCTAATTCTACAACAATCCTAAAAATTCAATTGTACAACAATTCACATTAAAACAATCCTATATCACACCATTTCAACAAAATCACAATCACAATTCATATTTCAACAACAATTCACAATCCAACTAACATATTGACAACTCCAAAAATTCAATTCACAACACAATTCCAAAAATATTTCAAATATTAAAAAATTAAAAACTTACATAATCTAAAATCTACTAAGAGCGGGGTTAAAAAATGAGGATGACAGTGACAACTTCAACAATAGATGGCAGGAAAACAATTAAAAGCTCCAAAACTCAATCAGAAAAAAGTTTGAGGATTTTCTAATTTCGAAAGATTTCTATGTTTATTGTTTTATAATATGAGTTTTAACAACATAAAACTCATAAATCTATGAATTTCTGGAAGTTTGGGAGAGATTTAAGGCATAATAAGGAGGAGAAAACGAAGAGAAATCACAGAGGAAGAAGAATTAGCCAGAGAAAAAGGAGGAGAGGGAGCTCTCAAGTTTTTTTATATGCAGAGTTTTTTGCAACGACATTTTGTCGTCGCAAATAATAATAATGCATCACAAAAAAAAAATCAAAACAACATCGTCCCATTTAATCTGTAAAAAATGATTGATGAAAAACTCTTTTGCGAGACAGTTAAAAAATGTCGTCGCAAATAATATTCATATTAGCATCTTTTTCTCTGTCAAAATTTTCATGAAAAATTAAATTTTCATTTTTGTCATCGCAAATAATCTTACCACTATTGTGGCTGACAACATGAGGCAGTTGTAAATCATTCATATTTACGATGACATGTAGGGCCCGTTTGGTAAAGGTATTTGAATTATGGTGATTTAAATTCTTTTTAAATAGTATTGTGATTTGGATTGTGATTTGAGTAATATGATTTGAGTTACAATTTGAGTTATTGTTTGGTTGACAGAGTATTTAAAATTAGATTTAGATAGAATATTGAAATATGTGTTTGGTTAGGCCAAATCCTTCAAAGGCCAAAAACAAAATTGTTAAAAAAACAGAACATACAATCTTAAATTAGTTTCTTGGTAGAATCGTGCCGGTTAGGATTTTTTTTTATTTAACACAATCTTTCCTAAGTCATCACAAATGATAGCTGGAGTCACCTCTTCGTCAAACCAATGTGCAATATTTCACAATCCAAGTTCGATGGAGTCCTACCCAGGGAGTAAAAAATAAACATGCAGGGGAAAATTTAAGGCCGAAAAACTTGCCGTGTTGGAGCCCACCGACGATTGGGTCGACGCCGGCTGCACCCAAGCAACTCGCGAGTAACGCAGTTGTTGCCTATTACGCCGCTGACATCGGTGATAGGTCAAGGAGCCACGATAGATGTATTTTCGTTTACTCTGCGTCGATCTCCATTGACAGAGAAGATGAAGGAGTCCACGACAGAAGGTCTCACCAGAGGGCCAAGCAGTCGCTGTGTTTGGCTAAGATGAGAGCGAGAGAGGGAGAGAGCGAGGTGATGAAAATGGGGAGCTACAGAAACGGTTGGGATGTTTGGGGGATTTTTATTACTACAATAAACCCACAAACGGTAACAATGGCAGAGATGCCTGATGCAACAGCACAAAGGAGTGATTCTCTCCTGATTTGGGATTCCCATCATCAGCACTGTAGATCAGGGATTCGAGTCCCAAGAAAACAAAGGGGAGATGAACTAGAAAACGGGGCTTGGGAGGATCGAAAAAGGGATTCAGCTATTGAGCAACTTTTGCCAACCAAACGTGAACTAAACGTGAACTGATGTGACTCAAGCAACTCAAGTTCGGTTTTGAGTACAAGAAGTTAGGATAGTTTCCCAACCAAACATACCCGTAGTCGCAAATAAAGCACAATGTCGTTTCAAAAAATTCCTCTAGCTCTATGAATGATAGCGCAAGACAGCTATATAGCATCTGCATTTGCGACGACATTGTCATTACAAATAACTATGTAATTATCACCATGTGTATAGAATATCATTGCCACCGATATAGGGTGGTTTTTGCGATGACTTTAAAAAGAAAAAAAGGTTCAACTTACAACAAAAAGTAAAGCCATGTCTAACAATAACAATAATTATTATTTATTATATTAAAACACACATAAAACCATTATCATTGTAAGAAAAGAACATTATAAACCCTTTTCCTGTCTTAGACATGTTCCCATTCCTAGGCAAACAACCAAATTTGACGCGGTTTCTTTCTTGACTAGTGACTTAAACACTCATTGTTTAATTTTTCGTACATAACACGCCATTACTCTCAAAATTCTCCACCCAACTCAAAACACAAAAGCGACCAACCCACTGAAAAAAAACACACATTGTAGCCAATAGTCCATTTCTAATTTAAATTGCTAATTTTGTAAAAATAAAAAGGGTCATTTGTGTGTTTGTTTTGTTTTCGTTGTTATTCAAAATCCTAGCTCCCCTAGAGAACTCGTTGTCGGCAACAAACACCATTGTCCTTGCCATTCACCGGCGGTAGACTCTATGACGATGTCGATGCCCGAAGTTTGCAACGGTGTGACGTTATTTCAACTTGAAAATGACTGCTTATTTTTATCTCTAAAATCCCGACTACTTTCTTCTAACCCTCCAAAATTGAATTTTTTTAGACAATTAAATAAATAAAAGGAAAATTTTTATAAATGTTATATTTTAAACTTAGATTTTATAAATATTATACATTTTAATTTGACATACCTCGAATATATAATATGAACGGTAGTGTTGCATGAATAAACATTTGTTTAAAGTATTGTATAATATGTAGTTTGAGTTAATTAGGTCCAGTACCACTTCCACCTCTACAGGCTTCTTATACACTAAATCATTTCCTAGTGTAAGTTTAAAACATATCATATAACAAAAGATCAATTTTTCCCTTCCCACTACAACCCACACCCGCAAAATCCAAAAATAATTATTTTGTTATCTTCTTTAAAAGTAATGCATTTCAAACTTTCTTACAAATGTGATGAAAATGAAAAAATAGTATCATACAAGTAGTATTCGTCAAATTAACCCAGGAAAGATTCTCTAAAAGAAGCAAATAATGAAAAAATTGTATCAATTAACATACATTTTAATCTTAATATAAGTAAATAACACAACTTTAAAAAAAAAAAAAATACAACATTTTTATAATTTTTTCCTTTTCAAACACCAAAATTATCATTTCTAACCCGTCTTCTTCATCCCCTCCAAAAATAACCTAGATCAACTTTCTCTCTCATGTCCCTCCTCTCTCCTCCTCTTTTCTCTCTAGCCCTGGCAGTAGCTTCGATGACGGTGTTGTCACTACGCAAATCTGGTTGACGCCTCCCTCCGGCAATGACGGCTTCTCCTTCCTGGCGCAACTTCGGCAGCATCTCTCGGCGTTTGTGACTTCAGCCTCGGGACTTTGGCGGTGTAGTTCCTACGACTTCTACCTCGCGATTCCTGCAGAGCAGCTCTTGAGATTGGGCCTCGTGACTCTGGTGGCACAGCTCCTCCGACCTTGGCCTTGCAGCTCCGATAGAGCAACACCTGCGATTGGGCCTCGCAGCTTCGGCGGCACAGCTCCTACGACTTTGGCCTCGCGATTCCAGCGGCGCAGCTTCTGCGATTTGGCCTCGCGACTCCGGCAGCGCAACACCTACAACTTCCTGGTGCAGCTATTGCTGCTACAACGATCACTTATCGGGAGTGAACGGAGAAAGAAGGGAAAAGAGAGAAACAGTGAAAAAGGATGAAAGAGACAGGGAGAAAAAAAAAGAAAAAAAATATGTAATGTTAATAATTAATTGTGGCACCTTATCAATTTTCTCAATTCTCCCCAGATAATGCCAATATCAATTGGGCTGGGCCAGAAATAAGTAGCTTAGAATCTAGGCCCATATGCAATTTGACCCGACCCGTGTAAAATCTCCAACAAAGCAAAAGCTAGCAAGGTACAAAAATCAGACAGCGCCAACCAAAGTTTGTATATACAGGGCCACTTTATCTTCTTCGACTCCATTAGGACACACAGAGATCAGACACAGAGAGAGAGAGAGAGAGAGTGAAATGGCGAGCTCTAGTGCTGCGGTGGTCGGAGTAGGGCCGGCATGGTCCAGCGCGAAGCTTGCTCAGAGGCCCACTTCGCAATCCCCTCGTCGTTTTTGCTGTGTCAAAATGGCCGTCTCGCTCGACGAGGAGAAGAATTACACTCTGCAAAAATCTGAACAGGCTTTCAATGCCGCCAAGGTTCACTTTTCCTTTCCCTTTATCTTGAAATATTTCTTTTTTTCCTTTCTTTGAGAATTGCTTTAGTTTCGACCGTTTGTGAGTGTGAGGATAAATGGGATTGGTTCGTATTGATGAGTTTTCATCTTAGATGCAAAAATGTTTCTGGCTTTTTAAGGTTTTGATTTGATGGTGATAATTTAACTTTAATTGGGATTTTGCTTTTGTGTATTCTTTGGAGTTTTGGAAGTCTCATTCTGGAATTTCAATTCTAAAATTCGTTAATCTCATTTCCATTGCTTTTTGCTGAGTACTTTCTTGTTTACTTGAGAGAATTTGGTGTAAAATTAATGGTTTTTTTTTTTATGAAGGTTCTAGTGAGAGCCTGAAAAAGACAATGTAGCATATGTTCTTGTTAATGGCTGAATCTTAGCTTGGTCGGGGGCTCTGAAATTTGAATCTTTGTTCTTAATTTAAATTTGTTCAAAAGTGTATATATATTGTATGCCGTGTGTGTGTGTATATATATATATATATATATTCGTTTAGAAAATTTTCTCTGTGAGTTGAAAATTGGTGAATTGTTGAACTAGGAACTAATTGCCGAGTTATAATTTAGCATGGTTGTTATTGGTAATTGGACATTCTAAGTGCAATTTCTTGCGCGTACGATTTACGTTTTTCCAAGCTGTGGCACAGTGAAATGATCTTAACTGTGGCAGTTACTTTAACTGAGAGTTACTGTGTTTCAAACTCTCTGACTAGTTGCCCATGAAAACTTCCTTCAGGAGTTGATGCCTGGAGGTGTAAATTCGCCCGTCCGTGCTTTTAAATCTGTTGGAGGACAACCTATTGTCATTGATTCTGTTAAGGGCTCTCGCATGTGGGACATTGATGGCAACGAGTACATCGACTATGTGGGTTCGTGGGGACCTGCAATAATTGGCCACGCAGATGATGAGGTTCTATTCTCTTTGGAATCTAACATGGTTTGGAATTTTAAGAATCATTATGTTATTTATTTATTTTTCTATTGTTCACTCTACAAGCACTTCAGAATTTTTTTTCTTATATTTTCTTTGCCGTAGAGGAGACACAGATCTTTGTTCAAAATGGGTAGATTTTCTTAACAAGAATTCATATAAATAAAACATAGTAGGAACAGGGTACTCTGCTTGGTAACAACAGATATTGGTGGTGGACCATTGATTTCTTTGTGATGGTCTTTGCACCCTCTTTGATAGAGCCTGAGAAGTTTTATTCTTGCTATTATACTCAATCGTCTTGATCTGGTGCTTGCCTACAGGTCCTTGCAGCCCTTGCAGAAACAATGAAGAAAGGAACAAGCTTTGGTGCCCCTTGCCTTCTAGAAAACACACTAGCAGAGATGGTGATTGCAGCTGTTCCAAGCATTGAAATGGTTCGATTTGTGAACTCAGGTACGGAAGCATGCATGGGTGTGCTCAGGTTGGCCCGTGCTCACACTGGCAAGCCAAAAATCATCAAGTTTGAGGGCTGTTATCATGGTCATGCTGATCCATTTCTCGTCCAGGCTGGTAGTGGTGTCGCCACATTAGGACTACCTGACTCTCCAGGTGTTCCCAAAGCTGCCACTAGTGACACTCTAACAGCCCCTTATAACGACCTTGAAGCTGTGGAAAAACTCTTTGAGGCCAACAAGGGAGAGATAGCCGCGATTATCCTTGAACCTGTTGTTGGCAACTCTGGCTTCATTACTCCTATGCCGGACTTTCTTACCGGCATCCGCAAACTCACGAAAGACAATGATGCTCTCCTCATCTTTGATGAAGTCATGACTGGATTCCGTTTGGCTTATGGTGGAGCTCAGGAGTACTTTGGCATGACTGCTGACTTAACAACATTGGGGAAGATCATTGGTGGAGGTCTGCCCGTGGGTGCATTTGGAGGAAGGAGGGAAATCATGGAAATGGTGGCACCAGCAGGGCCAATGTACCAAGCCGGAACCTTGAGTGGAAACCCATTGGCAATGACCGCAGGAATACACACCCTTAAGCGTTTGAAGGAGCCGGGAAGCTATGAATACTTGGACAACATCACCGGTGAACTTACTCAGGGTATTTTAAATGCTGCGCAAATGGCTGGCCATGCAATGTGTGGTGGGTACATAAGGGGGATGTTTGGGTTTTGCTTCACAGAAGGGCCTGTCCACAACTTTGCAGATGCAAAAAAGGGTGATACTGAGAAGTTTGCAAGGTTTTATAGGGGAATGCTGGAAGAAGGTGTATATCTTGCCCCTTCACAGTTTGAGGCTGGTTTTACAAGCTTGGCTCACACTCCCGAAGACATCCAACAGACAATAGCTGCAGCAGAAAAAGTTTTCAGGCGGATTTAGAATAATGTATTTTGTACCCTTTTCTTCGTTTGTGGTACTTTTTTTTTTTCCCTCCCCCAGTTGCATAATTTCTGCTTTTGTAGATGCGTTGAAGAGTTTGTTTTTTAGGCATCAATCTTCAGAGCACAAATGTTCTATTTAAACATTTTATCTTGAAGAAGTTTTGAGCGTGTTATCTGATATCAAAGCATATCTTTTACGTTTGTCCTACTTAAAATTGTTCGTCTTGTATGTCAGCGGACAATCTACACCTTATAATTCACCAGATTTACATACGAATATCTCACATGCGGTGCCAAATTGGAGTGGATCTTTAAATTTAACATTTAAGCGGGAAAACCATTTTATAATATAATGTTATTGTTTGCACTAAGCTTAAAATCTCTTATATTGGATGCCAAATGTGACATTTCAAACTTCAGGATTTAATTGCTATCATTGATGTATTTACGTTTGTTATCCATTATTTACAATATTGTAATTATTATATTATTTTAAAACAAAAAAATTACTTTTATAACTTTCAAAGTTATCATCATAACTAGATATAACATTCAAGATAGCATTTGAAGTACAAAATCGAATAAGATATAAAATAAACCATTTTCCCACATTGCCAAATATAATATTAATATTTGCGTTTAAGATGATCTAAAACACTAAAGAAAACAAGATTTTATGCGCCCATTGATGGCTTGCAGAACCCCATCCTAACCTAGTACTGCAATTTTTGTATCAATAACTTCAGAGTTATTGAAGCTTGCTTACTCGTCAAGAAAAATTTAATTCTGCAATACAATTCTATTGAACTTATCTCGCACTAATAAATATATAATGCAACAAACCGAATTGAATCCATCATAAACACAACATTTCTCCTTGATTTTGAATGTGGATCTTTACAATAATGAGCCCTATACAGCTTGCTTGACAGAACGTTCACGTGACATCTATAGGACCAGAAAAAAGAGCAAACGCCAAGAAAAGAAACAAGAGGAAAAAGTTGGGAAAGCAAACAAATATGGTGAAAATTAATAAAACACTAGTAGACAAAATAATCTGTAAAGAGTCATTAAGAAACAAGTGACTTTTTTTCTATAGACAAATCATCACCAGCTTGCACTAGTACACATTGGATTCTGCACAAACTTATTCCATCGCCAAAGCTCAACACTGAGTCTCAGCCTCTACAAATTTTTCCCTTTCACAATATGGAACAAGAACAAACGACTTTCCTCGGCGTATCGTCGATCTTCTTGTCTGTTCAAGAAGAAACACAACCATTGTCACTTTTAGAATTCAGACCAGTTATTCTGCATTCCGATTCTGTATCCACCTTCTTACCTGGTTTAGTTTTTGTTGGAGATGGCTGTACAACAACATGCATTATGAGAACTCCACCACCAGCAGTATCACCAAAGGGTAATTTACATTGATCAACAGTCTTGTTGTTTTCCAAAATTTTACCAGAACTAATCAGTTTCACTTCATTTGCAGCCTTTGGTACGACTGTTTTGCCTATACAATATGTAGGAAAAACCCATTAAAAAAAAACACTCAAAAATAAAGAAAGTAAAAGATTCCAAAAACTACACACTAAAAATAGCAAGGACAATGCCAAATTCTCGTTAACATAAACCAGTATATTTTCCATAAACAACTGAAAATTCAGAATTTCAGTTTTTTGTTGCAGGATTTCCAATGAACAGTTAAATTATCCAGAAAAATGTTATTAAAAAAGTCACGTAAAATCAAAATTTCACCAAAATTCAAAGTCATCTACGGAAATTCACACCAAAGAACTACCCAAAATTCCAATTCCAAATAGATCAACAATTTAGAATAAACTTAATCTAAATTTCTCAGCTAATTTACAGTGAAAATTATCACCAAAACAATAGCAGAAAAATTGAGCTGGAAAAAACCTTTGGGCCAATCAGCAACTATCCTCTGCTTAAGCATGTCGACGGTGGAAGCAGCCGAGTATCGGAACGGTCCGATGTCGGACCCATCGTACAGCCGGAATTTTATGTCCACCAAATCCTCCTCCGGCATCGGAAAATCTTTGACTTTTAATCGACAAAATTCACCAGCCGATCACTTCCGATTGCAGCGAATTCCGAAAAATTTCTTCCTCTCAACGGAATTACTCCGACTTAGAGACGAGTTCACATACAGATCAGAAAAGCTCTGAACTTTCCACAATCCAATTCAAGCTAATCAAAAATTCCTAAAAAAACAAAAAAAAAGGAAAAAAAAACACAACTTTTACCGAAAATTTCCAAAATTGAAGCTTGAGAAACTGGGTCGGAACTTGTTCTTGGTGTAATTTGGCGATCACGCTAAGAAATTCTCTTCTCTCTCTCTCTCTCCCTCTCTCTCTAGCTTTTGCCTTCCAAGGGGCTTTTCCACTGGTCGGTGCGTTTTGTTGGTGAACTGAATAAGAAAATATCAACCGCTTTCAAACGACGCCGTTTCAACTCTGCTCGTAGGTCACGCCACGGTGACGTTTTGGTGTTGAAAATTTGGTTACCAACTCGGGACAACGACGTCGTTTTTGTGTTTTAGGGTTTGGACGAGAAATTTTTTGGTGGATTCAGAAAAATCCGAAACTTGGAACGGAACGGGGGGAAAAGATGAAGAGGAAGAACAGAGAAGAAGAAGAAGGAGAAGAGAAGAAAATGGAGATTGTTTGGCAAACCCCCGCGAATCCTCCTGAAAAACACGATTACATTTTTTGCAAAGGTAACTTCGAGAACAAGAAAACCATGAAAATGTGTGTGTGTTTTTCCTTCTTCTTCTTCTTTTTTTTTTTTTGAACGAGAAAGAGGTAAAAGAGAGAATTTTTGGCGGGAATTTGCAGGGAAGCGATACGTCAGACCTTACTACTTCGAGTTCATCGCTCATGTATGTCGTTTTTTAGATTTTTAGATTCCGAGTGTTGATTTTGGTAATGATTTATTAAACCCTAAAGTTATTTATTTATAATTAGTGAGCTGAAATACTTTTTTTTTTTTTGGGTTTGGTTTTTTATAGGTTAAGAATAGGTGGGCAGGGAAGACCATTGTGGATTTGTTCGCTGAAGAGTTTAAAGGCAGGCCCTATGAGTACTATGTATGTATGAATGCTATTTCATGTTCTTTTGAACTTTCTTAACTATAATAACTAACTGTTTTGGTAACCAATTGTGGAAATTTTTAATGGGCATGCTTTGTTTTGTTGTTATGGTTATTGTTGGTTATTGTTAGTACATGTTTTGGGTGAATTAATCAAGTTTAGGGGATCAAAGATTAAGGTTTGAATGACTGAATGAATGAATGAAAGAATGTAGGTTAGTGCGGTCAAATGTGGGAGAATACAAGTTGATGGAGAGTTGGTCCCGGTTTCGTACATCGTTAAGTCGTCGCAAAAGATAAGCCACTTCTTACACAGGTGTGTGTGTGGTGATTGATTCCGTCTTGTTTAGCAAATTTCAGTAGGCTACTTTTTTTGCAAGAAGGAACCTATGTTCTCTTCACATTGTTTGTTTGTTTCATGTTTTGGTGTTGTCTTGTGGGTCTGCCCTGATTTATAAACTATATTTTGAAAGTTATCAAATTAGGAAATTGATGTCACAAAGTTTATAGGCATGAACCTCCTGTTTTGGCTTTGGATGTTAAAGTTCTTCACAAAGAGCAGGATGTGGTCACTGTTTGGAAACCTGCATCTGTTCCGGTGAGTTGGTAATTACCTATACATGTGGTTCTCTTCAGCAGTTGTGGTTCTTTCTATTACATATTTACATATATTTTCTGTTATTGCTCATTGTATTGGCAATGAACATGACGATTCTGTGCAGGAAATTCATGAACAATGCTTTTTGTGCCTTACTTCTTGTCTAAATTTTGACTCTTGTTTTTGACTTTAAACTGCTATCCAGGTGCATCCATGTGGTCAATATCGTAAGAACACTGTTGTAGGGATTCTTCAAGCAGAACATGAGTTGGCACCTGTGTTTCGTATCCAAACTGTTTTTTACTAAGTATTGTAAATTTACCCGAGATAATTCCTATGTGGTTTTCACGTGTGTGATATGAATATTATGTGACTTGTAAATCTTTTATTTCTTGTCCTTTCCGTGACCATGATCTTGTCAGCTGTTCACCGGCTAGATCGTTTAGTTTCCGGACTCCTTATCTTAGCAAGAAATGCTTCAAAAGCTGATAGTTTTAGGCAACAGGTGAGTGTTGGATCAGATGTTGATTGTAATAAAACTTGAAGGAACACTCTTCTTGTTCCTTTTCCCCAAAACGCCTTATCTTAGCAGATGCATCTTTGTGGCAGATGCTGTTATCATTGGTGTTGTGTGTGTGTGTGTGCGCGTTTCATGCAAATGCCGTTAGTTGGGTTTATATTTTCTGCATTGTTCTTTCCCCAAATTATTTGCTTCATAATATATGCCCACTAGTAGAAATGTAAAGGTTTCAACCATTGATTAAGTATTATTTGGGCTTTTATTACGTGCATGACTTTTCCCAAACTTATTTGCTGGTTAATTTATGCCCACTTGTAGTAATGCAAAGGTTACAACTATTATTTAACTATTGTTATTCCTGAACGAACAAAATTAAAAGAGACAAGATTGGCCTTGCAGTACAAATATATATCCTTTTCTGTCAAATGATTTTGGCATCATTCCTGTGTGCGTTAGGAAGAATAAGCACCCCTTTCCAAGTCAAATTCTATTCTAATGTTTGAAATTGAATCGTTAACTTGTGAAACACATGAACTGTTTCTCTTTCCTTTGGCATTTGTTATGAACTCTATCTTTTATTGATGATAAAGTACTTCTTTTAACCATCCTAAATGGTGCATTTGTGGCAGATTGAGGCAGGTGGAGTTCAGAAACAGTATGTTGCTAGAGTCAGTGGTGTATTTCCTGAGGATGAGGTATACTTTTGTCAAAGCTTTATAATTTATTCACGAATCATGAACATGTATTACAAATGCTGAACCAATTTGCTGTTATCAGTAAGACTTATTTTCTGGAAATTCAAGCAGAAAAACGATGGGTTCTTTTTCTGCAGTCACCCCCACAATCCTAAGCTGTGTATTTGCAGATTGGCTCTTTTAATAAGTGACGTACATGCTTTGATACTTATACTTAATGAGTCAGAAGGCAAAGAAGTTTTATTTGCTGAGCTATATAAGTGCTTTTCTCATTCTTAATATTGATGATTCTTTTACTTCTCCAGAAAGTCGTAGATGTTAATGTAAATTATAATGCTCGGGAAGGAAGGAGCACGGCGGAGGTACGTCTTTCATTTCAAAGCCTCAAACTGTACGTACAGTTGATGCTGGATTTTCATTAATATGCGGAACTCCTTGCTCTTCCGGTGTTCCATTGAAAACTTGAAGTTCAGATATAGATTACTATTTGCTTTGTAGTTGTCAAAGCAGTCCTTCTATTACTTGAGGTTTTAACAGAAATTTAAATTTTTGTGAGAGAAAACACTATGATTAAAAGGGTTTGAATTGTGGCTCAAACTATGAACTAAATGGGCTTTTTGTCCCTATATGTTAATTAGGCTCATGCATGAGCAAAGTAAACTGCCATGCGTTATGAATCTGAACTCTTGGTTATGCAGGCGGGTGACTCTTGTCGTGATACGCCCATTAAGGGGAAGGCTGCCTGTACTAAGTTCACAAGAATTAGTACCAATGGTATTGAAAGCATTGTCTTGTGTGAGCCAGTCACTGGCAGAACTCATCAAGTAAGTTTACAGTTTAATAAGATGATAGAAACATATTTTCTTTATTGTTTATCTGCGTCATTCATACACCTTGGTTTTTGCTTCCCTCTCATAGCATAACGAACTTGGTATTATCCCATTTCCATACTGAGAAATTCTTTCATTTATTTTCTGGAGATTCCAGTCTAGTTAACAAAAATTTTCAATTGCATTACTGTGGTGGCTACACTTTTATGGACTTAAATGTCATTTTCAGACAATTTTGTAGAGTCATGAACTAATGACTGTGCTTTGCATGTTTTCTTTGTTTACATTACTAGTTTTAAGTTACTTTCTATTTTCTAATAAGTTAAAAAATGTGTATTTTTTATGCAGATACGTGTCCATTTGCAATATGCAGGCCATCCAATAGCCAATGACACGCTTTATCTGTCCAAAGAACTCGTCAATCGTTCGACTGAAGGTACAACTGCTGATAGAGCAGCTGCTGGTTCAGATCATTCTTTGTCATCCAGTTTTGGACAAGATTTTCCCTGTGAAAATGAGGAGTCTTCCGCTGAAGATTTCAGCATTGACCCCATGTGTACAAACTGTCCAAACTTGTGTCCCAAAGGGTAAGATATTTGTCAAAACTCAAAGTACAAAATTTGATCCCAACTTTGCGAGTGTGTGACATTAACTAATATTAGCATCTTTTTTCGTTAGTTAACGTTGTGGTCATATGTTGTGCTGTGAACTGTGTTCCCATTTTGTCCTTTATGAAGATGAAGAGCTTTATTTTTCCAAGTGCTTGTGATTGTCAGAGATTTGTGTCATTGACTTGATCCATTGTGGTTAGTATTGATGATCTGTCTGATAAACCCGAGGATTCCATACATCAAACGTGCCATAGTCTTTGATGCCAAATGATATTTTTTCTTTTAATTAATCATTAATGCATATATTTAAGTCCACTTGATTTACTTATCAGAAAAAAAGGAGAAATCAACTTTCACTTTCACATTTTTAATCTTATCATGATTGCAGATATGATGGTGATGAAGAGGGTCTGTGGCTGCATTGTGTCAGATACTCTGGGCCAGGATGGGCTTACGAGTGTCCATATCCAGATTGGGCTACACTAAGCTAAACATTCTTTTCTTTCTTGCTTGCTTTTCTTTTCTTTTTTTTTTCCTTTATATAATTTTTTCATCAGTAGATGCTCTCTAGAAAAATGTGGACTTCCCCATTTCCAGATTGGGGCTTAACTTAGCTAATGACCCTTTCATTTCTAATTAAATTTACTGTTTATTATTGTAAATCTTTTGGGGAAAAATGTATTTGTCATTTCCCATGAAAGTGTTGCGAGAAAAACTGAACCATAATGTATTCATCATGGAAGAAGACTTAGTAAAAGTGTTATCCATTGTTAGACAAAGCTCTTATGGAAGTTGATGAGATTAATTGGAGTTCGATCCATGACATAGATTATGATCCAACAAGGATTCATTCATTGCATCTTCTTGTTTATTTATTGGTTTACCAGGCCTTGTCAAAGCCATATCACCCTTTCAGAAGGTGCCTTATGAGATATCAAGATTGAACACAATTCACTTTCGAGTAAATCCAAAATAATAATGTTCTTGGGGTTTTAATTCTTATTTAAACTTTCTAATATTAACTAATATGGTAAATGTTTTGCCGTTCTTTAACAAGTATTTATTTATATTTTTGTACCATGTGTTTTAGTTTTATTTAGGAATCCTTTGTTTTTTCAAAATATACCTCTAGTTTTAGCTAATAAAAAAGTATCGCTTAGCTTGTCAAAAAAAGTTCAAAACATCCCTTTAAATGTTCAAATTGTTAACAATGTCAAGAATACACTCGGTAATCAATTAATGTTATTTGAACATTAACTACTTAAAAATTAAGCAAAAATATGTTTAAAAAAATCAAAAAATAAAAACAAATAATAAAAAAGTCTCTCACCCCCTCAATTTGTTACTTTATTTGGCCAAACCTACCATCTTATACTTGATCTGCTTTGACGTCCAATCTTACTTCCTACTTTCTATTTTTTTTAAAGTTTTAAGTTTAAATTATTTGTTGTTTTAATAGTTTAAATATCCAAAATACCCCTAAATTATATATAATTCAAAAATAAGGGAAAAAGAGAATTAGAAAAGAGAATTTTCTTTCCTAAAAAAAGGAGATATTTTAATGAGATCAAAGGAGGCGCGAATTTGTATATTAAATTTAATTTAAAGGTATGCATGTAATGATATGAAAAATCAAAGATATAAAAGCATATATTTTGAACAAACTTAAAACACAAGGTACAAAAAATTACATAAACTTTCTTCTATTATAGGTGTCTAAAAACCTATCGCATCAAATAAAATATTAAAAAGTTATCGCGTATCAATAAAAGAATGACCAATTACATGACATGTAAATTAAAATTAAAAAAATATAGTATAATTGAAATCCTCAATGGATATGTGCTTGTGTATTTAAATGCAAGTGGAAACAATATTCTTGTACTGTTGTACATGTTGAAAAATGTACTGCCGAGGAGGATCTGACCCCTGAAATTTGTTTAACCCTGAGAAAAATGACCAACCCCAGATTCATTCACCAACACTAAACCATTGGCTTCAAAATGTTGCCCCTTCCACATGGAATACCACAAAGCAAAATAGCCATAAAAGTTTGTCTATAACTCTCAATTAAGTAGTACTTCATGTGCAAGATTGGAGCATCATATATATTTAAGCAAAAGCACTAGAAAACGACATTGAGTCATAACTCTTTTTTCTTGTTGTGGGTTTTTTTTTTTTTTAAACAATTGATAAAAAATGGCATCATTCTTTGAGGGAATACTAGTAGATAGTGGGTGATTGCATCATCTTCATGCTTAGCAAAAAAAGGTGATATAACCTTGTGGGCTCTACTAAAGAAGCTTAGGTTTAGGCATATGTTAACCTCAAAAAAAAAAAAAAAAAAATAATAATAAAAATAAAAATAAAAAAAAAAAAATATATATATATATATATATATATATATATATATATATATATATATATATATATATATATTTTAGTGGCTTATATCAAAACACAAAAGAAACAAATCCTAGGCCTAGTTTATCATTGTGATCTTTTCTACCAAAATTGCACTATTAACACTTTAAGCTCGCATGATTTGTGGCTACAAACTGCAATATGATTAAGAAGGTAGGTAGCCACATTAACCTCTAATGTTAAGATTCGAATCTCGAATCCTATCAAAAGAAAAACTTTCATTTAACGTTTATATATATTGATCATGTTACATAAAAACTTTCTTTTTCTAACTATTAGTTACAAAATATACTTGTTAGTGATATTGATTGGCATATATACATAGCTTCAACATCTTATTATATATTAGACAAATAAAAAAACCTTACAACTATTGGACGATTACATAAATTTTTTAACGTTAAGCAATGCCATAATTGCACTGCCGTACATGAGAGCTGGATCAATTCTTAACAAATTTGATTCCTATGTCCCCACCTCCTTTTATGTGCTTCCTATTATATCATATCATGTACGGCAATTAAAATATCATGACATATAAATTAAAATAGTATATTAGTTAGCAGTTTTAAATGGAGTATAATTAACAACATCATGCCATGTCATTTAATGACTGGGATAGAAAAGCAAAAGTCGGTTAAAAATATTGTATATATTTTTTTATTAGATGGTTAATTAGATAGTTATACTTTCAAATTTTTATTATATCTACAAATGTATATTTTTTGAATTTGAAAATTTTATTTTAATTTTATTCTTTGTAGACTTTTTCGAGTGAAAAACATGAAGATGAGAAAAAAAATACCCTTAATTAGACCTAATTTGTTTATAAAATATATGCATTTTCTTAAGAATTTTTTTAAATATTTTAAAATTTAAAAAGTCATAAAACTTAAGATTTCTTTTTTAAATTTGATGTTTTGTTTTAGGATTTTTTTTATGTTTTTAATATGTAAAATATTTTTTATAACTATTTAAGGGTATTACGTTATTTTGTCTAATTTTTTATTCATAAGGATAAAATTGAAATAAGTTTTTAAAATTCAAAAAGATACATTTGTAGTTTATAAGAACAGAGGGACAAATTAAAAAAAGTTAAAACTTGTAGATGTAATTATAATTAACCCCTTTATTTAAACAACATATTAAGGTGTTTGAAAAGTGAGTTGAAACTAATAATTTGAACTAAAATTACTATAGTATGTGAGAACTTTATATTATAATAATGTGAGATCTTTAGAGCGTTTGAGTTGAAGCCGATAAATTTCAACCAATTTTACCAAATATTTTAATAGTATATTATGATAAGTTGACACTATTTGAGATAATAAAACTAAACAAAGCATAATAATAATTAGAGAGAGGTGAAAGCTGGATCTAATTCTTAACATCACATTAACATTAACTATATTCTAAATTCACTAGTCATGTATGGTCGTTTAACTAGTGTTATAAGTTAGGATATATTACCAAGTTTCACTCTAGTATTGAGACTTTTTATCTCCAACACGTGAGTCTTACTTGGTCTTGCACTTCAATACCAGAGGAATACTCAATAGCAAGCAAACATTAATTAGTTAAAGTTACCAAGATAACTTAGACACTAAAATCCGAAATTAACTTTCTGTAACTCCCCGAAATTAATTAAGTGAGTTTTAGTATATAAAATGGTGAATTAGTATGCCATGATGTGTTTTTAAACTAACTTGACTATTTAGTGATATTTCTAAATTAATGCTATTTTTAATCATTTTAATCATTTTTAATTATTCTTGATTATTTTTATTTGTTATTTTAAATTTTGAAACAAAACAATTTGTCAAATACCTGATATGTCCTGATTTCAAAACTGTGTGCTGGGACACAGTTTTGTAGTGCGAAACCACCTCTCATCACTCTATTTATTTTTTTTCTGTCCCTATCCTTCCCTCACTCACTCTCAGACACAGACACACACACTCTCTCTCCCTCTCACTCTCTTTCTATCGTCTCTCCACTGCCTCTCTCTTTTTCTCTTCCCTCTCATTTTGATTCAAAAAATTTTGAGTCCAAGCTTCGATCTTTAGCTGGAAGCAAGATTGAGTCTCCATAAACGTGATTTAAGCATCAATTTGAGGTTGGTTTTCTAAACTTTCAAACTTTAAAACTTTTTCTCAATTTTTTCATTTTCTTTGTATTTTGAAATATGAGCTTCTTTGAGCTTGGAAAACCTTAAATCTAAGTTAGTAGAACTCAAAACATCTAGAATCTAGGCTTGGTTTGATGACAAATGAATTTGAATCAAGTTTTTTCTATTTTCCCTCTATTTTTCCATTTTCGATTTCTTTGAGATTTTTATACAAATCTTGTTTAAATTAGTTTAAAGGTGTTCTACTATGTTTTTCTATCTCCTATGAGTGTTTTGTATGCCTGAGAATTGAGAAAACAGGTTGAAAATGAGGATTTGAGCTCAGGGAGGCCAAGACTCGGATCCTAAAAAATTTCAAAATTTTCCAGTTCGGTAGGCCAAACTTGAAGTTCGGCAGGCTAGATTCAAGGGTGTGGTAGGCTGGACTCATATCTTTGGCAGGCCGAACCTGTAGACAGTTCGGCAGGTCGGACTAGGGGAACCAGCATGCCGACCGAGCTTCACAAAAATTTGTCCTTTTTCACCCGTTTTCACTGTTTGAACCTTGGTAGAGATTTTGATCTTGCAATATGATTTTATGGACTTAAATGACACACTAGGACACCATGGGATAGTTTAGCAATGTAGGATATCTTAAGCTAGATACTGATAAACCTAGTTCATATTTAAGGTTGTTTGTGGTTCCATAGAACTAACGTATAGCTGATCGGGACTGTCATCATGGGATAGTTTAGCAATGTAGGATATCTTAATCTAGATACTGATAAACCTAGTTCATATTTAAGGTTGTTTGTGGTTCCATAGAACTAACGTATAGCTGATCGGGACTGCGTTATTGGACATCAGAGTGGATATTGAGGTAGGACTGCTACCCCATTTCCTTGATAACGAAGTTTTCAAAAAGATTTTGGCTCCAGAATGATTTCTTTCACAATATTTTCAATAAACGATTGAAAAGAGATTTTTGACAGTCATTTTCATAAACAGTAGAATAAGGTGAGTTTCATAATAAACCACATAATGAATGTAAATGAATAAAATTGGTAAAATAGGATTTTAATAATTATAGAAAGGTATAGATGGGTATGATGCTATACTCAGAGATTGGGTCGTATAGAGTGCGACCTTGGGGGTAGGTCCCAAAACCCAATTGAGCCACTACAGTGGTGATAATTATGGTTTGTCCAAGAAAGATAAAAGGTACTTTTGGACGAACTGATTTTGATAAGGATAATTTAAATGAATTTATTTATTTGATATTGTTTTCTAATTGTTTTTCTTGAATGATAAAGTTTGTGTTCAAAATTATTTATTGGTTTTAAAGCATAGTTCTACTGAGCCTTTCGCTCACATTTTACGTGTTTTTAAACCCTTCCCCTCTAGGTGGAATCCAGTTTAGGATTGACGAAGAGTCCACCGATCAGACTTGCGATCAGTAGAAGACCCCGAGTAGGTTATTTGTATTAATTAATCAAGGCATGTATTGTATTAATTCCCTTTTCATTGGACTGTGGTTCTAAACTTAATTTATGTCGTTACTATATGTGTGCACAAGTTGTGGGCCTGGTGAGACCAAGCGTGCATTTCTATCTTTATTATTTTATTTCATTTTGTTTTATCTTACTTATTTAATTATTATAAATGTTTATATAAAAGGTTTTAAATTCTCACATTTTTTCATTATTAATTAAACTCTTTAATCTGTGTTTTTAATTAAAATTTGACTTAATTAACTTCGTTAACCCGCTACGTAACCTTCCGGTCTTTGGGGCATGATACTTTCCCCACTTAACCGACGTTCTCTTGTTTCAAGCCTGAGAAACGTTATCGACAATCCAAAAAACAAAAAAAAAAAAAAATTCCTACATTTTTAGAACAATTAATCTTGGATCTTGGTGAAAAAAAGAGGAAACCCTTATGATAAGAGATATATTTTTGCCTTATCGATAGGTCTTGTTATTTTACCGTTGATTAACTTTTCAATGGTCTAATTTATGACTATTACATGCTGTAAATTTTTAATATAGACTGATATAAATTATACCATTAAAAAGTTAACCTATAGATTAAAATAACAAAAGTTACGAGTTAGGTGAGAATACATCTCTTATTATAAAAATTTTTGAAAAGAAAAGAAAAGAAGAAGAAGACTCGTGTAATAAGAAGATCCACCAATATGCACCCACAATTGCAAAAGGGAAAACGACAAAAAAATATTTACGGGTTCAAAAACTGCCACGGAATTCCCTTGTCTGCTAAAGAATGGATTGTCATTGGGGAACGTAGCCACCAAAAACAAATATAATGACTTGTTAATTAATTAGTATATATACATAAACGTAAACATAAACATATATATATATATATATATTTATATGTATATGTGTATATAAATATGTGTGCATAAACGTGTATAGGGTTTAGACTAGTTTTTCTCCAATAAAGTTCGGATGGATGCAGACAATTTCAACAGGAGAAAGGTCGACAACAGGTGATGGTCATGTCGTACGTATTCTAAAACAAATATTCTTTTTCGTGTTTGTGCAGTCCATCTGGCCGAAAGTTCTTGAAGCTTATATTTCTACACGGATATTTTTCCCTTCAAGTTAAATTTAATTAACTTGAACAAAAAAAAATTAAAACTTTAACTACAATTCCAGAGCTTAATCAATTAATTAATTGAACAAAATTGGACCTACCCATGATGATGAAGAAGAGGAAGATGATATGATCTTCATTACTTAACTGTCTTAAGGAGGGTTCTGACGCACAGTGGAAATCCAACGCGATTATTAACTATATAGCTTATAAGTTAAAAAAAAAACTAGGATTAATTAATAAATGAATTTATACAGAAGATGATAACGTTTTGTGTCATGCTTATTTATGTAAAGCTGCTTAGTTATGGTTTTGTGGAAGCAATGTGATGATCACTAAGAAAAAAAAATTCACTTAATAACTGATCTTTTAGCTACGAAAACTTCGTGTTTGTGGTTGAAAGTTTTAAAACCCTAAAGATGTTTTAACAGATTAAAGATCATTTTAATATTGCCAAGTTGAAATGCAATCGGAGACATTAGACGGTCACTTTACGTAAAGCTAATGGCTTGTTTTGGGTTAAAAGCTACTTTTGAAAATGTTTAGATGTTCTGTCAGAAATGCTTTTAGTCAAAATCATAAAAAATAGCTTTTTAAAGTACTTCTAAAACAAATTAAATACTTAGTACTAGATTTTCAATAAGACATTACAAACTTTACTAGAATATATTTTTATTATTTATTAAAAAAATGTTAAGACCATTTAGACCTATATATGGTTCCAAATGCTTTATATTAAAAAGTCACAGATTTTGCTTTTTTTTTTTTGTTTTTTTTTTCTATCAGCTAAAACCATAAATAGAAATCATGCTAAACAGCCCTATATATATATATTTAGTTTTCTTTTATTTTATTTTTCTTATTTTTAGAGTTCTATTTAATATCTTTTGGCTTTAAAAAGCAAATTATGTGGCCAAAAAATTTTCTTGGACTATGTAGCGACACTTTGTTGGAGGTCATTTGAACTTTCCAATGACCGTGACTAGTGCAACAAAAGCTAAATATTGTATGTATAAAAAAGTTATGTTTAATATATAGTTTATGGTTTATCATCTTTTAAGGTTAATTCTTTCTAAGAGATGGTTATTACTCCAAGATGAGGGACAATTAATTAATTAAATATTTTATTTTTTTAAAGGGGAATTAGATATTTTTATTTTTAGTCGGCAAAATGTACCTCAACGAATACCTAGATGCAAAACAATTATTTTTAGAGAAGACACGTCATGATTGTTCGTTACTCGCCGAACAATGCTAGATCAATTATTATTCGTGATTTGAGACATATGTTTGGTCAAACTTATATCTTTTTTTTTTTTTTGAATGTGTGTAAATTAATTATATGGTAGTTCAAATTATATATACTAGCCAACAAATGATCTATATGATGATTTGTAGTTGGATCACGTAAACCATGGAGGTTCGGATGCTCATATCATCCAATGAAAATCTCACTTAACATGCTTCTAAAAGCAAAAGGATGTAAATGCAAGAAACCAACACATATATATGTATATAATAATAAATATTAAATGTAGACTTTTTTTTAACTCTTGATATATTGTACACAGTTCTAAATTTCATAATTGAATCATCTATTTAATTTTTGATATCTTATGTCATGTCATTTGAAGAACTCAAGTTTTAAAACATGAAAATTAATTAAAAAAGCTTTTCAATTTATAAGGTGTTTGAGAAGTGAATTAAAACTAAGAGTTAAAGCTGAAAGTACTGTAACATATGAAAGCTTTATACTATAGCATATTTTTGTATTACATTATAGCTTGTGAAAGCTATATACTGTTTGAGTTGGAACTAATAAGTTAGATCTAAGTTTACCAAACATTATACGTTATTTGAACAATTTAGCATAATACGGAACATCAAAATTCAAAAACTAATCTTATTCCCAATTCAACAACTAATTTTATTCCCTAAGTTTCCTAACTTTGTGTCCGTTCTTTCCTTCTTTCTTTCTTTTTTTTTTTTTTTGTAAATTTTATTTACATTGTGCTTTGCAGTGAAAAAACAGGGAAATTTTGTGGGGCCATTTGAAATTGCTATAGTACCAATAATATATAAGTTCGTAACTTTTATCCCGTCCCCACTTGACGCTAGCAACTCGCAAGTAGCACATTAATAATATACAGAATCTGAGATTCCTCTCCATTTATTTGGGTTCAGAAAAAGGCTTTTGATATCTCTCCGAGGTTCTGCACCTGAGACAATTGTGGACAAAATATCAGCAGTAACAAAAAAGGGGCTCTTTCAAAAAAGCTAACCGGATTTCAGCAAGTATCACAATCGGATTCGTTTGAACCTAAGAACCAATATCGTAAGGAATTGTGTGTGTGTGTGCGCGTGCATGGGTGTGTGTATATATATATATATATATATATGGCTTTTATTGCTCAGCAGCTCATACCCGACACCTGTCTTGTGTCTCTTCCACGTTATACCATGTTTGGTTTATAATACTAACAATAGACAAAAGAGGGGAAAAAGACCACACACCTATACACACTTTAATATAGATATGTATATATATATAGATATATATGCATGTAGTGATTCATCTAAAATTATGATGTCACTTTAGTATGCACATTTGAAATAAATTCCAGTTATTTTAGGGAATATGTTAGCTTTTTATTTTCTTAATTTGTGACTGCTAGCTAGCAAGCTATTGTCTCTCAATTAGCGCGTACTGACCCTTAAAATTTTAAAATATATTGTTATAATATTTTGTAATTTTTTTAGTTAGGTTTTCTTCTGATGTTTTTGCTCTCAAGATACTTTGTCATGATATAAAATGGAAAAGTACTTATAGTGGTCTTTTGTGCATTGCTAGCTATTTCCAGAATTAGACTTCCGAGTCTAGGATGTCTACTTTAATCCACCTCGCCCTTATTATACTGGACTAGTACATGTTGGCGAATGATATCTCTATTATTGGGATACAATTAGTTTGATAATTACTGGCCAAATCATAGTTAAAGACATTTTATGCTAATTAACGACTAAATCATAGACATTAATTAATTTCATAAAATGTTGCATTTAGTAGTTTGGTTCGTGGCTAATAACACTAAATAATATATTATATGCAACTTTACATATAGATATTCAAAGTTAAATGTAACTCTGAAGAATCTGTCAAAGATATTAACTAAATTTGCTTTTTAGAAGAAATTAAAGGTAGCATGTAATTACATTAAGAAGAGGGTACAAGTGGCAAGAGCCCTAGAGTTACATGCAAACCAAGATCATAGAAATCATCTTGAAAAACTAATTAAGAAGGGATTTTTTTTTTACCCACTTAAATTAAGCAGGAGGGCACATTAGCAAATTAAATACATGCAAATTACATTGATTAAAATTAATAAAAACTAGAATATAATCCCTTCCCATCAACCCGGTCAGACTTGCTCAGCTGAGTCATCCTTAATTTTATTTGCTTCCTTGGTTTCATTCTCACGATGAACAGCATTAATCTTGTCGTTTCCAGCAGTTTCAATGTCGTTTGTTTGGAGAACGACTGGGTTAAGTTCAGCTGGGCACACAAGTGCACTAATCTTCACAACATCAACGACATGGTTGGATAGCTCTTGAAGCTTTGGCTCTTGAAGAATGATTTTCTTGGCGTTCTTGTACACAATGTAAAGCGCCATCTGAGCGATGCCGAAAATGAACCCGAGTATATTCGGAAACTGTTGATCCAAAAGAACAAAAAGTGAAAAAATGTTTAAGGGCAAAAAAAGATTTTTTTGAGCTATTGTAAAAGAAGAGAAAAAGGTACATAGAAACACAAAATATTGTTCCGTGTAATATATATATATATATATATATATATATGTATGTATGTATATTATAGTGTAATTACACTTACAGCTATGTTGTAGTCCTTGAGAAGAAGACCATAGAAGAACCACATGACTGCACCTAATGTGAGGAAGAACGACAAAGGAAATGGCATGAACTCCACGCTCTTGGTTCTGATCACTTGTCTCTGCACATGATAAAATATGTTGCTTATTAATAACTATTAGAAAAAAAAAAAAAAAGCCAAGAAGATAAAAGAAAGAGACAGGAAAATTTTAATGAAGTGTACTGTTCTCTGAATAACTTGATTTTTATAAATTAAGGGTACTTAATATTTATTAATAATATTATTATTACCATGATGCAAAGTGGTGCAGCAAAAACACTAAGATTAAATGCAAGGCAGATCCATCCAACGGCCTGCAAACGTTTTTCACCCTTTGCTAGGAAGATGGTCAAGACTAGCATCAAGCCATAGCCGACAACATTTAACATGAGAAGAAGCTTCACCGTCTCGATCTGAACTTTTCGAAAAACCATGCTTTAAATTAATAAAATAATTCATCTTTAATAAATACATAATATAATTAGTTTAATTAAGTGAGTAATTAATTATTAGTATACCCTAGCCTTCTTGGGAGCGTAAAAGAGGAACAAGGCAATGTAAATGGTCTCTATAACGCAACCGACTGAGTTGATTGTGATGAGAAGAAGCGCATCTTTCTTAAGCAAAGCATAGTATATCCAAAGCATTGAACTCAAGAGTGCAACAATGTAGGGAAGTGATTGAAACCCTTCAGCAGATTTCTTCTTGTAGATTTTGTGAAATGTTGGTCTGAAATATATACACAACAAAAGTGTAACAATACGATCGTTAGATGGTATTTAATTAGCCTAGGCTTAAAGATAAATAGTGAACATTTATAATATAAGAGTAACTTGGCTTACATTGGAGCAAGGTACACCATGAAGGAGACAATGTTGCCTATAGAAACAACAAAGAAAAGAAAATGTTAAGGTTTAGAAATAGTCAGAAAATATATATGTTGTAGCATGCAATATATACATAACATGGAATTGCATGCACCACGTACATATATATCACATGTACTTTGCATACATATGAACTTTCATAGAGCTAAAAGGAAAACATTTATCCCCTATGATTAAAGCACTAAAAAGATCATTATAGCCTATTTGGGAATTTCGTTTTATGGTTTTACCTAACTTTTGTTCAATTTTTTGAGAGAAAAGTTTGGTTAGAACTACAAAATGTAATTCTAACTAGATTTTTAAATAGGCGATATATATTCTGAAACAGAAGACGAAGAAGGAGAAAAAAAAAATGACAATATAATAGAAGGGAGAAGGAATAGTAGTAGTAGTAGTACAATACCTAAGAGGCCAAAAGCAAGAGTCAAATAGTGGTGAGCGGCCATATCTTCTGTTGTGGATTTTAGTGGAAACTCAAAAAAGCTTATAAGAAATATATGGAATAAGAGAGTATATCTAACACTTGACTCTTTGCTTAAAAGAGGTGTAACCAAAGAGTAAAACCCAAATGGGGCTTCTATCTCGCCTTAATAATTGCTTACCTTTCAGTGAGGTCATTAGCAAAGAATGAAGCCGCTTATATAGGGTTGAGAGGAATCGGACTTGTACAACTTGCAATTAAAAAAAGTTTAAATTAAAGCATTTAGCAAAACTCACTTGGCTTCCTTTCCAGTTGTTTTATGCTTTATAATTACCTTGATCCAATACAATTGTTTGGTAACCCTATTACCTCCCTATATATCTATCCTTATTTGGTTATTTTTTCTTTAAGTGAAAAGCCCATTCACCAGCTAGGCAGTCAAGTCCTAGTTGTGAGTACCATTCCTAGTACATTCACGAATTTCTTGGTGGTCCCACTCAAGTTTCTTTCTGATGTGGCACCCACCAAGTGGACTTAAGGGTTTACAACTCATGTTTTAGTTTCAGGGGTTTCCTTGATCTTTCCAAGCGGGTGAGTTTGTGACTCCTCCACTTCTTCAATCGCCAAACATGATGTTGAATTTTTTTACTTCAAATCAATTTCTAGGATGTGTAACATTCATGTCCAATCAAATTAGACATAGCTAATTAGAATCAACAAATCAAAATATGAACTTACTATTCCCGTCTGGGTTCAATTTTAGAAACATTGATTTTCGTGTGCAAATTTGGATATATACATTACAGCTTTTCTTGCAAATGAGCAATGGTTCATGAATGCTTATGTGTCAAAGTTATAAGAATTTACAAAATTAAGCCTTATGACCCTAATTACATATATTTTAATTTTATATGACATATGAAAATAAACTTTTATGACTATATATATATATATATATATTTTATGTAAGGAAGAGAGATCAATGCAATTAATATTCGAGAAGTTTTGCACATCTCCCTTAGGCTAACACCTACAATCTAACTTACACAATATAATTTCCCATTCAAATTTGAAAAAAAATTATAAAAAAGGAAAAAAAATTAAAATCCAATCACAAAGGCTAACAAAAAAGATACTGGAAAAACAAACAAAAACAACCTACACAAAGGTAAAATTAAATTAGCGATAATAAAAATAACATTATTTCTGTATATTGCTGTAATTTTTAGAATTTGAATATAAAACCTTAATTAACATGACTAAACAAAAGTAATAAGAAGAGTAATGTCAGTCGTTAATGCCTGAGAAAAATTTTATACACACCAATATTTTTAGATAGTAATTATAAGATCACGTAATCTTTTTCCAGCCATGGATGCAATTTTTTGAGTGGCCACATTGTGGAAAGTAGACTTTTTGAAAATTGAAATTCTATCTTAAAGTTAGGTCAAAGTTGTTAAGTAAGATTAAGTAAGATGAATTAATAATTTTATAAATTTATGTTCAACTTTGTATTAAAAATGATGTAGGACTCACATCTTTTTTATTTTTTACACGTCTCGCTAGATGAGGCTCTCTTTAGAGTCATCAATCTTGTATTGAATAGATTGTTTGAGCTTGTTGGACTGTAATGTGGAAATTGGACTTCTTACAAGTATGAAATTTCATGTTAAAAGGTCAACCTATTAAATAAGAAGACACAAATGTAATTAAGACTTGGGCTTATTTTACTCTTTGTAGGCAATTATTGACTTAGGCCCCATTTGAAATGGCATAAAATAAGCAGCTTTTGGCTTATGTAGCTCAAAATATACTTTTGACCATATTTAGCTAGACAAGCAATTTGCTCAAAATATACTTTTGACCATATTTAGCTAGACAAGCAATTTGGGCCCTTGTAAGCTCTTTTAGAACATGCCACTTCCTTAGTACTTATAAAAAGCTTATTTATTTACATTTTTAATCTCATATGTGTATTTGTAAATAACAAATTACAAATTCCATCTATGTTTTTGCATCATATTATTTTTTTATAACAATAAAGGCTTTTGACTTATTTAACCAAATAAGTTTAAAAGTTCCTTCAAAATTAAAATGCTCTTTTACATGCACTATCTAAGCACTAATTAAAAAGCTATAACTAATGATTCTTTTTCTCTGATGCTTAAAAGTAAAAGCACACGCTATCTCTATTAAATAGACTTTTAGTTCTATTTTGTATTGATGAGCAATGAATTTATGAACACTCATGACAGGTATAAGGTGTTTGACAAAATGGTTTAAACTAAAAAAGAAATAATATATGAGAACTTTACTTTGTAGACCGTTTAAACTCATGAGTTCGAATTCATCTTCCAACCACAAAGTATAGTTTCAACTTCCATTTTATTTATTTTTTTAAAAAGAAAACAGCAGTGCATGTTTTTACCACAAAGATATAAATCATGCACTGGAAAACACTATGTTCAAATTGAAGACCACTTGCAGATCAGGTTCTGCAGGATTCCCAATCCAAAGGGGTTAATTTTTTTTTTTTAATTTTACTTTTTTTTTTGCCACTTCTTATAAATCCTTCAGAATCCCACTAAGGTGAGACAGCTTTTTCGATGTGTAATCGCACTCGATTTAATATTTCTTGGCTTATCTCAACTTCTTTGACTCCTTTGGCATAACGCAACGAATCCAACGGTGGAGATCCAATCTCAGCATGATGATGGAGCATATATTCTGTTTTACCCCTCTGAGAAACCACACTTTTGCAGTTGACCATTGCCGCCATGCCAAAATAAAATCCCGTTACGTATATAATCCTGCTGTAATACAAATCCTGTGTACTCCATGGTTTGGTATTACGGCCTCACGTGCCAGTCACGTGCATACACACTCTCTTTCTCTCTCTCTCTTTTTTTTTTTCAATTATTCAAAAAAAAATGTTGCATGTATGAAGATTGATATTCATGTACTAAGAACTTTAATTTATTTTAGATATATTGGAGATGTTGGTGAACTTGAATAACTCCAAAACATATTTCATACTCAATAGTATTATATGAAGTGGATAATGCTCTAGAGATTGAAGATCACATACATGTTTAGAAAGAAGCCTAAAATTGTTGCTTTGAGGGGAAAAAAGTACCGTAAAATAATAAGTCGTGGTAAAATTTAGAGCTCATGGTAGGAGATCCTTAAAGTGAGAAAATACTTTTCTTTTAGATTGTTTTAATTTGTATTGTTGCCTTTAATTTGTGTTTTCTTTATGTATCTTGCTTAAGCTCTTTATGTTTTAGTTTTTGTGAGTCTTTTTTTCCTTTCTTGATCTCTGAATAAAGTATTCTGGTTATTTTTAGAAAAACAGTACTGCAAAAATTCAATTAAAAAAATACTGAAATGAGACTGAAACTCGTTGTTTTGAGTGAGAAAACACAAGTCTAATCAACTTGATCACCACAGAGATAGTACTTAAACCCATTGTTTTGAACAACAGAATACAGGTATATAACAAACCCACTTTATATATATATATATATATGTATATATAATATGACAGTCTATACTTACAACTTGTCTTCTGTCGCTATTAGAGGAAAGATATAACGTGGCTAATAACCCAAATATCCTTCATGCAAAATCAATAATATTATTTTTTTCATTTGTGGGAGGAGTTTAAAGCAAAGTAACAGAAAGTTTATTCCCAGTAATGGCTAGTAAATTCCTCCACATAGAGAAAATTTAAAAGTCTTATGTTGTGTGCTTTATATCTTTATGTCCTTGTTATAGTTTTTTTTTTTCATCTCTCTTTAACGTATGTATAGAGTCAATACTTTCAATGTGTTAAAAAACTCGATGAGGTCAGTGGGATTTTTCTTGTGTTTGACAAATCCTTTCCTGTGGAGTTTTGACTGTATAAAGCTCTTGCATGTTACTGTATTGTCGGAGAATACGGGTAGAAAATAGAAAATATAAGTAAGAAAATCGGAAAACGATAATTGGGTTTGAGATATATAAGAATATTTTTGTAAAAAAATTTATTTTTCCTTGCTTTAAAAGTTTGCTAACGGGTTTAATTATGTGGCAAATTATCCCAAAAAACAAACCCAAAGCACTATAAGTAGCAATTTTATAGTATTCAAGAATAAAATATGAAATTTGAGAATTATGAAGATTTAATAAAAATACAAGGATATCTTTTTATAAACCAATGCAACCGTTGCAACTCATGCAACTTTTCACGTAAAGGTATCATTTTGTAAAACAATACAACTATTACAACAGATATATTTATTGGTAATAGGTATTTGATTTTGTATGGGAGCACACAACTAATCAACAAAATGGTTCGTAATTCAAAAATCACAACAATTTAAAATCAACAATTTTAGGCTGGTGCTGAGGCGCTGCAACTCTAGCATTGAGCTTCTGTCTGTGTTGCAGTCTTGTTCACTATTACTATAATTTTCAAAGCCACGACCCTAGATGCTGATCCGGACACTTGAAAATTACATATTATATATATATATGTGTGTGTGTGTGTGTGTATATATATATGTAACTTTTGACTTTCAACATATGAGGTGTTGAGGGTGAGCTCAGCGTCACCACCGAGGAGACAAACTCCAGGTGGTCGGCCAAATAGCTCGGTTGAGCTATAAGGGAGCAAAATACTGACCCCGACAGCAACGTACGCTGCGTCTGAGGTGCTTCTTAGGGCCACCAGGGCTGCACCCCCAGCAGGTTGCCACATCGAGCTATGCACCAACTTAGGTCAGATAAAACTCATTCACAAAGTGGACTGCTACTCGCCACCATAGGCCAACAAGCGAAAAATGACTCACCGTCCTATGGAAGCCAATCCATCGATGGAGGGACATGATACTTGTCACCTACTGCCTGACATGCCTTGATGTGACACGTGGGTTGTGGGTAAAACCCACCTAACACTCGGTCTAAGTGGTAGCCTATAAATGGGATGCATTTATTGCATTCTAAAGAGAGAGGCTCATTCCCACCTAACAAGCTCCCGTCCTCTGCCGTGCAATCCCTGCCTTGAGCATCGGAGAGCCATTGTCTATTGACTGACACATTTTCTCTCGCCTCTGAAGCATCCCTCCTCTTGTTGTAGGTACACCCGACCGGGCAGAGGCAAGCCGAGAAGCGCTAGACACTGTGTGCAACCGCACGTGGTGTTGATCCGACGCTGGACTACGGTAAGCATCAACATTTTTACGCTAGAAGGAGGGCTCGAACCTCCGTTCAAACACCAACCACGTTACCTCGGAAGACCAAGATGGTGACTCGAGTAAACATCTGAGACGACGCTGCCCATAGGAGGGGTCGAGAGAAATAAGAAATCAACAACAGAATCCAGGTAGGCCTAGGGGCCGCCCCTGGGCCACAAAGTCCCGATCCGGGGGGTAGGGAAGCACGACCAGGGCCAAATAAGTAGAGGATCTAGTTGCTCAGGACCCCATCCGAGAGCTTACAAATGCTGTTCGGATTCTTACACAGCAGCTCGCGCAATAGGCTTAGCGTCAGGCCGCACCTGCTCTACTACCTCCAGCCTCGGCTGACCAGGCTGGAGGTTGGGTAGGACGAGATGCGGTCGACCATAAAGAAGCCGATTTTGAGCGCTCAAGAGGCTCCATACATGACGCCTCGGCCAATAACAGACTAGTTCAAAAAGGCCATCTCGGCCCTCAAGCAGCACGAGTTCCGTCACCTCAAGGTTCCCGAGCATCAGTATTTGATCGGCTAGGACGCCAAGGAGAAGCGCATCAAAATCGCTAGCCGGGGGCCGACGACTGCGTGGAGGGCGGAGCATCCTACAGGGTCGAACTTCCCGAAGACACAAACAGTAGCCAGTTTAAGGTGCTACAGTGCCAAATTGACGAGATTTGAAACAACCGTTTTGGCCTAGATGACGTAGGAGCCTTGGATCCGCCATTTTCGGACACTATAATGTGAGCCCCCATGCCGCCTAATTTCAAGGTCCCATAAATTAAGGCCTATGATGGAATTGCAGATGCGAACGAGCATGTTGAACTGTTCCAAGGACACATGCTCCTTCATAATGGTAGCGATGCGGCAATGTGTAAAGCCTTTTCGCTGACCCTAACAGGACTAGCTCGGCAATAGTTTTAAAGACTTGAATTAGCCTCTATTTCTTCTTTTCGGTAGCTTGTCGATGCATTCTCGGCAGCCTTCTCTACGATGAAGATACAGAGAAAAGAGATCACATATCTATATGCCGTTAAGTAAGGGGACGGCAACGTCCGAGACTATATTAACTGGTTTACACGAGCAACTCTGGAGGTCAAACACGTCAAAGATGAGACCCTCAAGCATATTTTTATAGGGGGCCTCCGAGATGAAAAACTTACCTGATCGTTGGCCTTCGAGCAACCGAGCACATTTTCACAGATACTCGGCTACGCCCAGAGGTACGTCGATGCTAGCTTTTGATAAGTAAGGAGGAGGAGGCATGAAAAGAAGGAAAAGAAGCAAAAGAAGGTGCCAAAGCAAAACAATGCCGAGCAGAACAAGAAGCAAAAGAAGGAAAAGAAACCCGAGAAGCCAAAGATGTCGGCTAGCAAGTTTCAGTGCTACACGCCACTGGTGGTGACCATCGACGAGGTACTCGCCCAAGTAAGCGGCAGGAACCTGCTGGTGCCACCACCCAAGCTTAGGGGCAGCAAAGTGAAGCGGGATCAAGCGAGGTACTGCGAGTTCCACAAGGACGTGGGACACAATACTCGCGAATGCATTCAGCTGAAGGACCAGATTGAAAGGCTGGTCCGGGAAGGACATTTAAGAGAGTTTGTTACGTGAGTCATAACTCTGGGCATCACCTCAGGGAGGAACGATCCGTCGAGCCGAGACGTGCCGAACTGCTCACGAACCGACGCTGGGAACACCTCGAAACCCCCAAACATCATTCACATGATCTTTGGAGGGCCCGTTACCAGGGACACGTCGGGTGGGCAGCGAGCGTATGTTAGAGAAGCTCGGCTGATCGAGCGAGACGAGTTTATAAACATGTCTGAATATGTAAATAAAATATGCCGCCAACAAGATGCTCCAATTACATTCACTGAGAAGGAAGCGGACAAGCTAATTCATCTACACAACGACGCCCTTGTGTGCAAACTGCATATCTCCAACAACGTAGTAATGGTGAGTATTGATTAATAATGGTAGCTCGGTTGATATCCTCTTCAAGCAAGCTTTTGATAAGCTAAGAATCAACAATGCCACCCTGGTTTCGGTTCAGACCCTGCTTTACGGCTTCACGGGAGAATACGTCCAAGCAGGAGGAAAGGTCAGTTTGCCCGTGACCTTCAGAGAAGGAGCTGCTTGGATCAGTTGCGTCGTTGACTTTCTAGTCATCGACAAGCCTTCTCAATACAACATCATAATCGGCCGCCTGACGCTAAACGCATTGAAGGCCGTGGTCTCCACGTATCACCTGGCCATGAAGTTCCCGACAGAGGACGAAATTGGAGTAATTTGCTCATCCTAGGAGGACTCCCGAGCTTATTACGCCAACGCTGTAAGAGCCACGATGGCATAGAATCTAAGCGTCTCAGCCATCTATGCAGTCGACGAGGTGGATCTGCCTGCCGACCCGGTGCCCAAGATGCTTTTCGATCTTGACCCCCGACTGCCCGAGGAAGAGGTAAGAGCCACCTCGGTCGAAGACTTAGTGCCATTCCCTTTAGACCCTGCGAGGCCTGAACGCATCGTCCAAATCGGATCGTAGTTAAGACCTGAGATCCCGGAAGACCTGGAGGGACTTATTACCCAGTATCAGGATGTGCTCGCGTGATCCCACGAAGATATGCCCGGCATTGATCAGAGTGTAATCTACCACCGGCTCAACGTCCAACCCGACCACAAGCTAGTGATACAAAAGAGGAGAACTTTTAATCCAGAGAGGTACGCTGTTACAAACGAAGAGGTCCAAAAGCTCCTCAAGGCGGGATTCATCATAGAGGTCAAAATGGCAAACGTCGTCCTCGTCAAAAAGACGAACTGCAAATGACAGG
This sequence comes from Artocarpus heterophyllus, assembly GCA_025403435.1. Taxonomy (NCBI): domain Eukaryota; kingdom Viridiplantae; phylum Streptophyta; class Magnoliopsida; order Rosales; family Moraceae; genus Artocarpus; species Artocarpus heterophyllus. The sequence continues at coordinate 2,990,294 of CM046346.1, read as the reverse complement.
TCTACATTAATTACACCGATTTGAACAAGGCTTGCCCGAAAGATTGCTTTTCACTTCCCAGATAGACCAGCTCGTCGACGCAACTACCAGCCATGAGCTACTGAGCTTCATGGACGCTTATTTCGGGTATAATCGGATAAGGATGGCCGAAGAAGATCAAGTGAAGACAGCTTTTGTCACCAACCAGGGGTTATACTGCTATGTGGTAATGTCCTTTGGACTGAAGAATGCTGGGGCTACCTATTAGCGCCTAGTCAACAAGATGTTTGCTCGGCTGATCGGTAAAACAATGGAGGTCTACGTGGATGGCATGTTAGTAAAGTAAGTCCGAGCGGAGGACCACATGGCTGATCTCTGAGCAAGCTTTGACATTCTCTAGGAATATGGGATAAAACTCAACTCGGTGAAGTGTGTGTTGGGAGTAAGCTCGGGCAAATTTCTTAGATCTTTAGTCAATCAACGAGGTATTGAGGTTAACGCAGCAAAGGCCTAGGCAATTATCGACATGCATTCTCCTCGAATTGTAAAAGATGTGCAAAAGCTCGCCGGCATGATAGCAGCTCTCTCAAGAGTTGTCTCCTGGGCTACCGACAAGTGCCATCCATTGTTTAAGGCATTTAAGGGGAGGTCTGAGTGGAGCAGGGAGTGTAAGGAAGCTTTTCAAAATCTGAAGAAGTATTTAGCTACACCCCTGCTCCTATTCAAACCTTTGCTCGGTGAGGTTTTAACTGCCTATCTAGCCGTATCTGAGAAGGCAGTGAGCTCGGTTCTTGTACAGGAAGAAGACGGAGCACAAAAGCCAGTCTATTATACTAGCCATGCATTCCAGGGTGCCAAAAAACGGTATCTTCGACTCGAGAAGTTGGCCTTTGCCTTAATCACTTCTGCTTACAAATTGCGGCTATACTTTCAAGGCCACATAATACAAGTCCCGACCAAGTTTCCACTCTGGCATGTTCTTCAGAGCCTAGAGATATCGGGCCGAATGGCCAAATGGTCGGTTGAGCTTGGCCAGTACGATGTTCACTTTGTCCTGAGGACAGCCATCAAAGCTCAAGCTCTTGCAGACTTCATCGCTGAATTCACTGATGCCGAGTAGGCCACACCGTTTGCCGAGAAGCCACCTGTAGAAATGCCAGACGCCCCAGCTCCAGCGAAGATTACACCACCTTGGCGCCAGAATGGAAACTTTATGTCGACGGATCTTCCTGTATAGAAGGATTAGGTGCCGGGCTGATATTAATAAGCCTGGATGGATACAAGGTGATATACGCGCTCCGATTCGACTTTAAGGCCTCAAATAATGAGGTAGAGTATGAAGCACTCTTGGTCGGAATTCAAATTGTCCGAGATCTGGGGGTAGACTGCATAATCATCCACAACGACTCTATGCTTGTCGTCCAGCAAGTCACCAGAGCATTCCAAGCCCGAGTGGACTCGATGGATGCATACTTACAAGAGGTCAAGCAACTGCTCGGGCAATTTAAATCCTACTCATTCAAGCAGATTCCCAGGTCGAAAAACTCAGAGGCCGATGCCCTTGCTCAATTAGCTTCGGGCCTCGGCGATAGTGACCTGACTTCGATCTCCATTGAAAGACTAACCAAGCCCAACATCCACAGAGAAGTGGCGAAGGTAGCCAAAGAACTTGAGGCCACTTGGATGGACCCGATCATTCGGTACCTGACCACAGCCAAATTGCCCGACGACCGAGAAGAGGCACGTCAAAAACGCAATAGCTCGGCCTGATATTGAATGATCGAAGGAAGACTGTATCGACGAGGCTATACCACGCCGTGTTTAAAGTGCGTAAGCCCCAAAGAAGCCGAATACCTAATGAAGGAGGTCCACGAAGGCATGTGTGGTAATCATTTTAGGGTGCGATTGTTGGCCTAAAAATGCCTTCGGCAAGGCTACTACTGGCTGACCATGGAACAGGACTACAAGGATTTTAAGTAGAAATGCCTTAAATGTTTGCAATTCGCAAGGATGCCCGGATATCACGCCGAGCCCCTCACTTTAGTAACATCACATGGCTATTTGTGAAGTGGGCTATTGATCTGATCGGACCCCTTCCTCAGGCTCGATCACAATTCAGGTACTACATCGTGGCTATAGATTACTTAACCAAATGGGTTGAAGTAGAGCCGTGTACCAACATGACTAAAGCAAAATGTACTAACTTCGTGTGGAAGAACATCATTTGTCGGTTTGAAATCCCACACACGATCGTGACCGACAATGCCAAACAGTTCGAGTCCTCTGGTCTTCTCCACTTGTGTGAGCAGCTCTGCATCAAGAAAGTTTTCTCGTCTTTAAGCTAACCCCAGAGCAACGGCTAAGTGGAGGCAATCAACAAAACAATCAAGGACAACTTGAAGAAAAAGCTCGAGGGCCTTAAGGGGGCATGGATCGACGAGCTCCCACAAGTGCTTTGGGCTTACAGCATAACTGCCTGGACAGCTACCGGGGAGACCCCATTCTCCCTCGTGTACGGGGCGGAGGCTGTCATCTCGGCTGAAGTGGGGCTGCCTAGCTTCAGAATCGAACATTATGAGGAGGTTTAGAACACTGAGGTCATGATGTCCGAGCTTGACCTGCTCGAAGAAAAAAGGAACCTGGCGGCAATCCATAATGTAGCCCAGAATCAGATAGTCGCTCAGTATTACAACAAATGAGTCAAACCGAGAAGCTTCAAAGTCAAAGATTTGGTACTAAAAAAAGTCACGGTTCAGCATCCCAGTTTGGGGTCTTTTGGTCCAAAGTGGGATGGGCCGTATAGGATTGTCGGCATCGTTCGACCGGGCACATACAAGTTATCTAACATGGACGGAAACCAGCTCGGTCATCCTTGGAACGTCGAGCTCCTTAAAAGATTCTTTTGCTAGATCAAAGCCATAAACCTTTTTCTTGACCTCTGGCCACAATTCTTTTGTAACTAGGCCTATTAAATAGGGCTGGGGTGTAAAAACTACACATCAATGAAATGTAAATTTCCTACACCATTCTATTGAGCAATGTGTTTGAGGGAAATAAACAGACCCAAAAAGGGACACCATAACTCCAGCCCAGAGGACTAGACAATAACTCCCGACAAGGGAGAGTCATCCTAATTAACCAGACTGAGGGGCTGATTGGCACATCACCGAATCTAAGTTTATCACCTTACAGATCACCTAGTGAGTCACCCGGCACAATTGCATGTCCGACGAGTCCTAGACTTGTAAAGTTTCCTTAAACTTAAACAAGTCTAGGGGGCAACAGGGTAAGGGTATTCACACGCCGTTGTGCTCTACCAGACTAAGAAAATAGGGATACCATCCTTGCTCGGATGAACTCGGTAAACAAGGATACCATCCCTGCTCGGATGAACTCGGTAGTTATCGAGATAATATACTCGGCCTCAATTTTAATTGAAACGAAGGAAGCTCAGAAAACTATTGTCTAGGAATGCCCCTCCCGAAGAGCATCCAACTTGGTCCGAATTCCTAATTCAGTTTCAAGACCGAGGTCTATTTTAACTCGGCGAGATGAAGGCCTAACTACGTTCCTGAGAAACCTCTCACCCTGACATATGAACACATTTTTTCGAGAACAATAGCACTTGGAAAATATCAAAAACACAGTACGCAAGGATCCAAGAAGTGAAGAACACGAAAAATAAATGTCATTGATAGTAGTGGGGAGGTACAATTAACTGGGCACCTCCCAAGCCCGGACAAACAAGACAACAAAAATAATGGTCTAGGCCTGAGTGCCATCCCCGTCTCCAGCAGCACCTTCCTCGCCTCCACCGCCGCTAGTGCTCTTCTTGTCTCTGTTGTGGTCACTATCCACTTCGACAACCTCCTCGCCTTGTTGTTGCTGAGTAGCGCCTTGCTTCGGCTCGACTATGAGCGACCATTCGAAGCCCTCAACCTCAGGGTGCTGCTGGATCAGATGATCTCGGAGGTTTGTCATGCCGAAGTAGTAGTAGTAGGCGTACTCTAGAGATGCCTTAGATTCCTCCACGGCTTGTGTGAGACGGTCGGGGTGCTCCTCCAAAAATTACTAGTGCTCAGCCTGCAGAGCCATTTGCTGCTCTTTTAGTTAAGCAGCCTCGTCCTTCGCCTCCCTGGCCTCCCTTAAAGCCTCCTCGGCCTCCGCCTTGGCCTAAGCGGCATCCTCCTTGGCCTTTCGAGCTTCCTCTTTGGCTTGAGAAAAAGACTTCTTGATTTGCTGCAGAGCCATTTGCAGAGCCATTTGCTCAGCCTGCAGAGCCATTTGCTGCTCTTTTAGTTAAGCAGCCTCGTCCTTCGCCTCCCTGGCCTCCCTTAAAGCCTCCTCGGCCTCCGCCTTGGCCTAAGCGGCATCCTCCTTGGCCTTTCGAGCTTCCTCTTTGGCTTGAGAAAAAGACTTCTTGATTTGGTCTAGCTCGATGTTCCTAGCACCGAGCTTCCTTTCGACCTCCAACTTGCTGAGAAAGGTCTTCTTATGCCTCTCTTTCTCCTTGTTGAAATCTTTTAGCCTAGATGAGTAGGCTATATGCAAGAGGGCGCTCGTTTAAAGGTAACAAAACTTCAGTGCTCGATAGGATGAAAAGTAAACAGATTAAGAGACTTGGGTCAGACAGGCACTTACCGTGGCGACAGAGAGGAAGGCCGCGTCGGACAGGCTCTGAAAATCCTCCCCTCGGAGGTTCACCATAAAGTCCTCCTGGGGCATCACCTCCCCGAGACGCTCTAGAATGGTTCAGCGGTAGTTTGGGTGTCTCCTCTAGGGGTCCTGTGAAGACACCACGGTGGTGTCCTCGGCGGTTGTCTCCTCCGATGAGGCCCTAGTCCTCAAAGGTTGGGGTGGTTGTTCTTGGACTATAGCAAGTACCTACTCAGGTCGGGGGGGAAACTCTATCCTCGGGGTCGTTTACGCTTCCTTTTGACCTCCACGGCCTTACCCTTCTTTTTCCTGAGGCTCTCCATAAGAGCCTGCCTCTCAACAACTGTGCTCGACCGTGAAGACATTTCTGCAAGCCAAAATCTCCCAAGTCAAAATCAAGTCGGCACGGATATAAAACAAAAAAAAAACTTGGGGCTGACCTCCGATCTAGAGCTGGCGAGACGTGTTAATGAGCCGAATCACGTCCTCGAGGTCATCGTCCGCCACGGGTGGCCCTGCATCGAAGGGGCCACTCGACGAATCCTCGAAGCTGGACGATGATGGCTCCCTCGTCGGCCACTTGAATCGGGAAGTGCTAGGCCCTGGGAAGTCCACAACGCCAGGCCTAGCGACTATCACCTGCCTAGGCTGACCAGGCAGCGTGGATTGATGGGGGATTTATTTTACTGGGTTCCCCGAACCAACCACAACCAAAAAGGGTTTCCTTCCCAAGCAGGAAGGACTGCTGCCTGGTCATTTCTGGCTTCTCGAATAGGTCTTCGACTGCCCTGATCACCTGACTCGGTGCCCAAGGCCTCTTAGACCACATGTGCCCTTGTTTGAATGTCATCGGCACATGCTGGTCAGTAGGGACGGCTTCACCGGCTCGGGCTAAATAATTGGCCCTGACATAGAACCACTCGTACTTCCAGAGTTTGTTCGAGTCAGGGTTGCCCAGAATGAAGTCTTTCCTGAAGCCAATGACGTAATACCACCCGGACTGTCGAGAAAGCTTCTTCATTTTATATACTTGTTTAAATGCTTCTAGTGGCATCTCAGTCCATCGGTGGTACCTCCATAACATGTACATCCCGATCAGTGACCTATAACTGTTCCGGTTAAGCTGGGTCGAGCACACATTAAAATCGTTAAGTGCCTGGTGTAGGAATGGATGGAACGGGAGGTGCAGCCTAGCCCTAAAAAACTTGGTGTAGAGCATTATGCACCCCTCGGGGTGGCTCTAGGGGCAAATCGTTCTCCTCGGGCATGATAAGGATCACGTCGTCTGGGATGTTGAACTCGATAAGCAAGTCCTCTAGCCGAGACTCCGTTATAGTGCTGGTGTAGGCCGCTGCTGAGGTCTGCTCGGGCCAGGTCACCCTATATGCAATCACCCCCCTGAACTCGGGTGATTCGGAACCGTTCGTCCTCTTCTATTTCGGGCTGCTCTACCTCCTCTACCTCATCAGTTGCCCGTTTCTCGTCGGAGATGTCCACTGTAATCGTGCCTGTGACTTGGATCGGGGCCCCAGAATTCTGGCCGGATGCGTTCGAAACATCGTTGGTTGCCTGAAGCTTGGCTCTCTCTAGGGCGATAACTCGGGAGGAGCCCGTAGTCACCCCCCGATGTAAGGGTCCTTGCCCTTGCATGGCCTAATTGGTCTCTCCCCAACTAGCAGGTTAAGAAACTCCTGCTCGAGGACTGTTTGGGAGTCGACCCTCAATATTTGTTCGAGTCCGCTGGCCCTATCCCGCTCTGGGGACACATTCTCGATGTCAACTTAAACGGTGGACAAACTGCCATCTGGGCTGCTTTCTGACTAAGAAATGCTGATATTTTGGAAATTTGACACGTCACTCATTTTTTGTGCTCCTCGAGAAATTACTTGATCAGGCTGTGGTAGCTTGGAAATGTAAAGTCTTCGGGTAAATAACTACAGCTTGGCAGCTAAGAACTCTGTGGGTGCAAAATCTGACTTGAGTCGTATAAAATTGATAGAAAGAAAGGCCCTATTTATAGCTGTTTCAGGCAAAAAATATGGGCACAAAAAACAAAGAGGCACGATGATTATGCCTATCAGGCGGCGCAGTCGACCGTGAAGAGACACGCGTCCCTTGGTTCATCCGCGCAACCTTTCATTTCACCCCACTTTGAGTGTTGTTTGGTCTTCTTTCTTTTAGCTGACCTCACCCACTCGGCGTAGTCCACCCGGCCGGACACCGACCAAGTGAACTGGAGGGCTAATGTTGAGGGTGAGCTCGACGCCACCGCCGAGGAGACAAACTCTGGGTGGTCGATCGAACAGTTTGGCTGAGCTACTAGGGAGCAAACTACCGACCCCAACAGCAACGTACACTACGTCCGAGGTGCTTCTCAGGGCCCCCAGGGTTGCACCTGTTAGACATGTATGCCCTAAGGAGTAAAAATGTAATACGTTTTTGGAGACATTTTTATCAATAAAGAATTTATTCATTTATATATACCAAATCTTGTCCTCTTTACGTTCATATTTGTTGAATGTATGATAAGCAAACAGTAGTCTGAGACTGTCAGTCTAAACCTTAAGAATTGGGCATATGATGGGATGATTACGCGGAAGACACGATTCTTAAGATGACGGTCTAAAACATATGACCCGCAATCGAGAGAATAAAGTTAGGCGCTTTATTCATGTAAAGATTGTTATGTTGTCTATATCCCTTATGGGAGATGGTTTGTCTTAGCCATCGGAGTTGGACTCCGTAAATAGAAACATTGGCATGTTGTCATAGGTGACGATGTGTTGGATCGGGACATAAAGTGAATTGATTTGGATTAATAATTCTGTCTTGGCAAATCGATTCACTTTAGACAGTCATTTGTATTGTATCTTAATCCTGAGATGAATAGTGGGCCCGTTGTCTCGACTTGTGTCTTTTGATGTACCAATGGGTGACTCCCACATCTCTACAGTGGTATGCATGCCGATACGTTGGAGGCATGACTCTTGATAGCGTAGACTTGTTATTCATAGATATGGAATCCATAGCTCCTCTTTAGGAGTAATGATATCCTCTTATATGCGTTGTCCTGTAATTGAAAAACTAGAGCGCTCAACCATTTGGATACATAGGTGTAACTGAATGGTATACTATCTTTGGATGGTAAGTTTTCTAATGGTGAGACAATGGAACGTAAGATAAAAATAATCGGGAAGGTAAGACAGAACTTGTCCTTAAGCCGATTATGGATGATCATATAGGGATATGATACACTATGATATGTCATGGAGACTTAGCTACACGAGCTTCATAATTCTATAAAGTTTGAGAGTGCAGCTCCAAGCTTTTAGTGGAGTAGCATTGGAGTTGATAATTGTGAAATGTATATCTGGGATATTGGGTTTCATAATTATCATGAGCTTGAACTTTATAGGTCCATTTTGGTCCCCTTTGCTAGCTCACAAAATCCTGTAACGACACGGCGTGCTTTTCCAATAATTGGTGACTTATGTCAGATTTATCAGATTGGTTTAAAATTTGTAAGAATCAAATAATTCATGTCTGTTTATCGGTTGAATTAATCTTGTAAGAAATTAGTTCAAGATAAACTTGTTGAATTATTGCGATCAGATAATTCTTGTCTGTTTATCGGTTGTTTTAATTTGGACAAAATTAGAACAAGATAAACTTGTAGAATTATTGTGAATTGATTTATTTTCTTAGAGATTATCTTGATAAAGTTTGTTTTGATCAGATAACTTCTCTATTGGGTTATTTGAATCAAAACTGAGACTTTATCCTTTAGAATCTCAAGTGGAAAATAAAAGATTTGCGGAGATTTTTTCTCGGGAGTTCGGCCTGCCGGATGACATGTTCGGCCTGTCGATCTGGCCTGTTCGGCCTGTCGATTAGCGGAGATAAGATTACGCGTTTTCACGCGGATCTTATCAGATATTGATCCGAACTTGATTCTGTTTCAAGTTTTTGAGACCTAATCTGATATGGACTGACCCCAGGACCAATAGCTATAAAAAGGTAGTGAGTCTCATGATTTACTCAGATCAGTCGAGAGATTAAGAGTGATACTCTTCTAATGAGCATCTGAAAACTCCCTGAGAGCTTTTGTTCATAAATCACGAGCACTAGCTTTGGGTTCTCTCTATTGGTTGGAAGGAGAGTCACCGGTGGAAGAGCTGTACGTGTGAGCCCACACTTACTCCGGTTGTGGATAGAGAATAGCAAAGAAGACCAGTTGGTTGAGGCTCTTTTGGAACGTTACTTCTCTACACGGATCGCGGAGGTTCTTCGGCACACTGAGGTTAGTAAGATCTGTTTAATTTATACATATAACATGTCAAACTTGTGTTTTGGAAAATACTCTGATGAAAAATATTTTTAAAAAAATTTCGCTGCGCACTTTGTTTCCAACAGCACCCCCAGTAGGTTGCCACCTCAGGTTATGCACCAGCTCGGGTCGGATTATTCTCATTCACAAAGTGGACTGCTACTCGCCACCATAGGCCAACAAACGGCAAATGACTCATCGTCTAATGGAAGCCAATCCATCGACGGCTTCCATCATTGGAGGGACGTGACACTTGTCACCTACTGCCTGACATGCCTTGATGTGACACCCAAATTATGGGTAAAACCCACCTAACACCCGGTCCTAGTGGTAGCCTATAAATAGGATGCATTTATTGCATTCTAAAGAGAGAGGTTCCTTCCCACCTAACAAGCTCCCGTCCTCTGCTAAGCAATCCCTACCTTGAGCATCGGAGAGCCATTGTCTATTGACTGGCACATTTTCTCTCACCTCCGAAGTGTCCCTCCTCTTGTTGCAGGTACACCGACTGGGCAGAGGCGAGCCGGGAAGAGCTAGACACCGTGCGCAGCCGCACGTGGTGTTGATCCTACGCCAGACCACGGTAAGCATCAACATGAGGTATATTACAATCTCACTTATAGGTATATAAAAAAAGTATATCACAGTATAAGTCTCTTGCACGCTACAATATTTGACTATTTCTTTAGTTCAAACTCATCCACCAAACATCATGTTTTTCTTTTACAAAGGGTTTAACCACTCAATGAACACAAAACTGTATTATATTTATTATAACTTGGATAAGAAGAAGGATTTACTTCTAAACTATGTCACCCTTTTTAAAAGAAAGATTCTCCCCATTAAAAGCTTAAAGTCTGTTTGGAAATATGGTTTTAAAACTTTTTATTTAAAACCAATTTTATTACAGTATTTTTTGTTGTAATTATTATAGTGTTATAAGTCCAAGCTCCTAGTTCAAATTATATTCTCAAATGGACTTTTGTTAGTATAAAGTGTTGTAATGATGACCAATAAGTTAATATATGCTACAAAGTAATGCATGTAGGTACGGATCGTATATTCAAAACAAAATATCTCAAGAACTAGTAATTCAAACAAAGTATCTCGTGAATATATTAATAAATATTCCAAGTATAATAAGACATTCTAAAGTTTCTTTGGTATGGATCTTATGTAGGTTTTATTTCTGATGGAAAAGAGGAACTTTCAGTATTCTACACGTTATTTTGTCACCTACCATGAATAATTGCATAATTAAAACAAATGAGATTCTTCGTGAATAAAATTAGAAAAGAGATGTCACAGAGACCAAAAGGAAGGAATAACTTTTACATTTTATTCTCTTTCGGAGCCTGGGGTCCTAGCTACTCACAGAGGACCATATGAAAGGCTGTATATATGCATGTCCACTTTCAGAAAAGACAAACAAAAGTTATTATGCATGTCAAAGTGGTTCATGAGTGGAATAAGAGATGTGTAAATTTAGTTTTTTTTTAACAAGAAATAAAATTATTTCACATAAAAATACCACACTAATTCACACTCGAATGACCTTAAAATATTAGGAAACTTAACCCTCATCATAGCTAAATTGATGGCTGCGGTGGTCGGCTTGATCGTCATCAGCTGCAAACCCTCTTTGTTGTTCTGCTCCCCTTAGTCTTGATAGCTACGGTGGTCGACTCATCAGTCTTGATAGCTACGGTGGTCGACTCATCACGGGCTGGTTTTCTCCATGAAATTCGGGTTTCCTTTTCCGATTTGTTTTATGGTAGATGTTTATGTTTGATAAAGGTGGTGTTGATTCCACCATGTTAGTTTTTTTTTTTTTTTCCCCTCTTTGTGTCTTTTGTATGTAGTTATCAAAGTGGTCTTCCCACTCTCTATTTTTGTTTATGAATCTAATCTACTAGGGCTCTTTTTTGACAGTGTTGGGGTTGACTTTTGTTCTATAGGTTTCTTGGTCTCGGTTGATTGAGGATTTTTTGAAACACCATATATGTGCTTGGTTATTTGTACACTTTTTTAGCTTTATAGTATTGGAATCAAGTGTACGAATTATCCCTTATGCACTTTACTAGAATTTACTTATGGAATCTGATGATATACAAAATTTTAAGTTAATATTGATGCAACAATATATGTCATATTTTAGTCATTAGACTATGAAAAAAAAAATCCAAAATGTTGAAAACAATTAGAAGTATCACCTAATAAAGACTTATAAAAAAGTTCTAAGGAATGAGAGCCCTTTAAATCTCACTTAGTAAATAAGTTTGGAGCAGCACATACATATATTTAGTAAATATATATATATATATATATATATATATATATATATTGTATTCTAATCGAAGAACAAAATTGTCTTCGAAGCGACAAAAAAAAATGCTTGGAATTTGAATGTTCAAAAAGGTCCCATAAGGTCAAACAGAGAAAAAGATGATCCAGTGGACAATTATTCCATAAATATTGGAATAATACAAAGCATATATCCAGCACTAGTAAGACTAAGAAAAAAAGGAAAGATCCTAACTAAATCATATTGTAGATCCGAAGTAATAAACAACAAGTTAAACACAATTTTTAAGTTGCAACAGTTGTCCTCTGTTGATTCAAGGAAACCAAATTAATTGATTTTTTTTTTTGGTGGACAAGGGGTCACAGTGACCAAAAAAAAAAAAAAAAAAAACAAGAAAACAACGGAAAAAAGCTATAATAGCACCAAATTGATCGATTTATTAACTGGTTTTATGCTTCGTGTCAGTCCAACGTACTCCAAAATATTAACATTGCAAGACTAGTAGTCTTAAATAATTGTTACTTTTTATCGTGAATATCATTGTTTAATATTTGCTTTGATTTTACCCTTTTTTTAATTATTGTTCTCTCTCTAGAATAGATTTGTTGTTTTCTCTTATGTAAGCTAACCAGTATTAATTATTTTAATGGAAACATAGAGGAACACCTTTTTTTTTTTTTTTTCTGAGCTAACATTATTTACCTTAAAAATCATGAAGTAAAAAGGGTAATGACAAGCTATTATCTTCCCGTTGCGGAATTAATTCCACATAAGATTTTAACTAACATTTTGTTTTAAATTTATCCCTTGTCACTTTATTTCTCTACACTTTTTCTCATTAATTTTTTATAAGAAAATTTTTGCTCGCTCCTAAACATTTATACGATATTCAATAACTAAAAATTGATGCATTGCGGCATCTATAAATTTGTTCATTGATTAATTTCATAAAAATTATTTAAATTAAGTGCAAATTGTGATTATTAATTTCAGTCTAAGTACATAGCTAATAAACATTTCATCTATTTTGTTTAGGATTTTGTTTCATTGAATTGATTGTTTGCTTTACAATATTATTTGACAACATTATCATTTAACAAAGGATGCGCTAGAACAAATTGCCCACAAACAGAAGAAATGTAGACTAATTACAACGACTTATAGCCTCAAAACACTTAAAGAACCACTTGAAATTTCTATTGTTATGAAATAAAACTTTTATCTCCCTGTCAGAGCTGTTGAAAAAGTACATTTTGAGTTACTATTTTGAGGTTGAATTTTGACTTGGACTCACTTCATATTGATCACTGATAGAGATAGATTCATTATATTCTTCTTCATGAGGAGATTGATTTTTTTTTTATGCTAAAAAATGTTGCATGGGTGAATAAGCAATTGACACCCAAAGTATACTTATGAAGCTGGAAAAATTAAAAGGAAAAATTCGTGTCCCACATGGGGAAATGATTAAGATAACGGTCTTCTCTAAGGCCTATAAAAATGACCTCATTCTACTTCAAAGATACACCAAACTTAGGACCTCTCTTTTAGTTTAGATTTTCTCTAAAATAACGCTAGAAATTTGTGGCGGTGGAGATATCATATCCTCTACAATTTGTACTCGTGTTGTTAAAAAAAAAATCATTACCTATTTTTTTTTAACTTTTTTGGTATAGAATTGAACAATTTAAAACCGGATAATATTTTGAAGTATTATTTTGGGTAAGGGTCACAAAATACCTTCAAATTTCTTCGCCCACCCACTCTACACCGTTACTGTTTGTATGACGAGATCGAACGTCCAAACTACAGTTCTAAACGGCCTACCCCGCCATACATAATGGGTAGTGTCGATATGGATTTTCCCAAACTGCAATTATTAAAACTGAACTGTCTCAACAAACCACAATTTCAATCGGCTCAGCAGATTCATGTTACATATTTTGAAGCATGAGTAATACAATACGAAACATGATGTTAATGATCTTGTTTCAAATTAAAAAAAAGGAAGAAAAAGATAGTTGTAAATTGATAATGATTAACCTAAAAACATAGAAAAATACAACAAATTAGTTTTACATGTTTCTTCTTTATTTTTGAGCGCTTCCTAAGAAAAGAACAATTAGGCCTAACCTGCCTGCTTCAAAGTGCTCTGTCCACAAAACTGGCAGCTATAGTTTGCATTTACAAAAATGTTCTTTTGCGAAAGAGTATCGCCCGCCGGCCAATCGAACCACCAGCCCCTTCACCCCTAATTTTGAGATTTACCGACTATTTGGCAACGGTTCCCACCACACGATTCCCACCATAAACTCAGTTATAAATAGTGTAAGCTTTCACATGCTACAGTAACAAAAAAAAATTACTACAGTGTAAAGCTCTCACATGCTACAGTAAAATGATTCAACCAATGGTTCCTACCATATTTCCAAACACTAATCTTGAGTAGAACCTACTTTGTATTGATGAAAGGTTAAGATGGATTTATGTTCCTCTCTGTGGGAAGATTGAAATGATTTATTTGTATACTCAAAATGTATTGAACAATTGACACCCAAAATATACCTATGAAGTTGGAACAATTAAAGAAAAAACTCCTGTCTATATGAAAAAAATAGTCAAAGATATGGTCTCCTCTAACCCTATAAACAGGACCTCATTCCACTTTAAGACATACCATATTTTAGAGCTCGCTCTTCTCTTTTAGATATTCTACTACTATAAAATGATAGAGTTATAGGAGCGACATAGCTTTATTAATTTTGACAAAATTTTTACTAAATGAATTTTGAAGAAAGTGAAAAAGAGACTCGTCGTGAAATTCAGATTCACGAAGAAAACAAATGCAAGAGTTCTGGAAGTGACTATTGGTAACACCTTGTGTAACGCCCCGAAATTTATTTAATGTTATTATAATGTAAGTGATGAATTAGTGTGCCATAATTAATGTTTCAACATTAATTTGATTACTTGGTTGGATTTTGAAATTTTGGTTGTTTTGTTAATTTGATGAATTCAAATGATTTCTTATTGTTTTAAAATGATGATTTGAGTTTTAAAACACAACAATTTGTAAAATGTTAAAAATATTCCGTTTTACAAAACCGTGGGTGGCATTTGATTTTCGCACAGCAAAACCGCCCACCGTTTTCCTCTATTTATTCTCTCTCTCCCTCTCTCTCTCTTCACTCTCTCAGCCCTCACTCTCTCTCCTCTCTCCCGTGACTCTCTCTCGGCTCCTCTCTTCTCTCTCTACTTTTCTCTCAAATTTTTGAAACAAATTCGAATCCAAGCTTCGGGTTAGCAAGGAGGAAGCTCAGGGACGTGTTTTGGCAACCGAGAACGCGGCTTGAAGCTTCGATTCGAGGTTAGTTTTGAAATTTTTAAACTTTTTCCAAAATTTTCAATTTTGTGCATTTTTAAAAACTAGGTTTGCTTGAGTTTAGAAAACCTTTGATTTGAGTTAAATGAACTTAGAACAACAAGAATCTAAGCTTAGATTGAAGAAAAACGGATTGGATTCAAGATTTTTCATTTTTCTCCCCATTTTCTCATTTTCAGATTTTTGAGTTTAAATCTTGTTTAAATGAGTCCAAATGTGTTTTAGTATGTTTTTCTATCAACTATGATTGTTTTTCATGCCTGGGATTTGAGAAAAACAAGTTAGAATCAAGATTTGAATTTTGGGGATCGAAAAACCCACGGCTGAATTTCTGGGTTTTTTCAGTTCGACAGGTCGAACTGTATGTTCGGCAGGCCGGAACAAGGGATCAACAGGCCGGTGTTCTTCCGTCCGGCAAGCCAAACCTGGGAATGTTCGGCCGACCGAACTTGGCTTCCGGTAGGCCGAACTGTGCAGTTCTGCCGGCCGAAGCAGGGAGTCCGACAGGCCGGTCGAAGCATGGAAAATTTTGTGATTTTTCACCCGTTTTCACTGTTTTGAACCCCGATTTAAATTCCAACCTTATAGAATGATTTTAAAGATACAAATGGCACACTAGGACATCATAAAATGGTTTGATAACATAGAATGTCTCAGACTAGATATTGATAGACTTAGTTTGTATCTAGGATTGTTTGTGGTTCTGCGGAGCTAACGTATAGCGGACTGAGATTACGGTGTGGGGCACCGGCACGATGTCACGCCCCGGAGTACGGGAGGTGACGTGGCGAAATATTTAGATTAATTAAAAGAGAGTTTAATTGAAATTAAGGGTTTAAAAATCCAATTAAGCAAGAAATAAAGAGATTTTTCCACCACATTTGATAAAAGAATTTAAAATCATTAAACAAATAACAATAATTGAATAAAAACCGCGAATATGGGTTCCACAACCCACAACTTGTGCACACACATGGTCCTGACAATATCACAAATACAATTACAGTCCAAGTACAAATAAAGTTAAGTCTTACATGCCTTGATTAATAAATACAGAATGTAAATAAATTCTCCTATTGCTCCTGAGTTCGGTCCGAAGAATCTTCTCCAAACCTAAATGGGAAACCACCTAGAAGGGGGGAATTTAAAACAGATAAAACGTGAGCGAAAGGCTCAGTAGGACTATGTTTTATAAAGTAATTTAATGCAAAGAAACATAACATTATCAGGAGTTATACAGAAAGGGAACTTGAATAAATAAATAAATAAATTGAGTAGAACCGTTCTGACACAGAACAGTCTACTCGTCAAATCCAAACACCAGTTTACTTTTACCTAGGCAAACCATGATATCACCACCGTAGTGGCCCAGCTGGGTTTCGGGACCTGCCCCTAAGGTCGATCGACACACGACCCGATCTCTGATATGGCATCATGCCTTAGTGTTTATTATCATTGTCATTCAAAACCCAATTACCGAGTGTTGTCAATTACATTCATTATGAAATTCATTTCATGTCACGGTATATTAAAATATAACCGATAAAATCATTTTCAAACAACCGTTGAAAACATTTTATTAGAAATCATTTTCAAAGCCAAATCATTTCAAAACCAGGCTACCAAAGAAATAGGATAGAAGTCCTACCTCAGTACTCGTGCCGGTACCCCACACCGTAATCCCGATCCGCTATACGTTAGCTCCACGGAACCACGAACAATCCTAGATACAAACTAAGTCGATCAATATCTAGTTCGAAACATTCTATGTTACTAAATCATTTCATGATGTCCTAGTGTGCCATTTGTATCATTAAAATCATCCTATAAGGTTGGGATTTAAATCAGGGTTCAAAACAGTGAAATCGGGTAAAAATCACAAAATTTTCCATGCCTCGGTCGGCCTGCCGGACGCCCTGCTTCGGCCTGCCGAACTACACAGTTCGGCCTGCCGGAAGCAAAGTTTGGCTTGTCGAACATTTCTCCAGATTCGGCCTGCCGGTCGGAAGAACACCGGCCTGCCGATCATCACTCCGGCCTGCCGAACTGGGAAGATCCAGAAATCCCAGCCACGGGTTTCTCGATCCCCAAAATCCAAATCTTGTTTCTAACCTGTTTTCTCAAATCCCAGGCATGAAAAACAACTATAATTGATAGAAAAACATTCTAGAACATGTTTGGAATCATTTAAACAACATTTAAACTCAAAATCCTCAAAAATCCGAAAATGAGAAAAAAAAGGAGAAAAATGAAAATCTTGAATCCAATCCGTTTTTCTTCAATCTAGGCTTAGATTCTAGTTGTTCTAAGTTCATTTAACACAAATCCACGGTTTTCTAAGCTAAAACAAACTTAGATTTCAAAAACACACAAAATCAAAAATTTTGTAAAAAGTTTAGAAATTTCGAATCTAACCTCGAATCGAAGCTTCAATCCGCGTTCTCGGTTGCCGAATCACGTCCCCGAGCTTCCTCCTTGCTGTTCCGAAGCTTGGATTCGAATGGAAATCAAAAATTTTTGAAAGAGATTGAGAGAGAGAGGTAGCTGCCGAGAGAGAGAGAAGAGAGAGAGAGTTGAACGTGAGAATGAGGAGAGAGAGAGAAGAGAGAAATAAATAGAGAAAATCGGTGGGCGGTTTTACTGTGCGAAAACCATGTGCCGCCCACGGTTTTGTAAAACGGAGTATTTTTAACATTTTACAAATTGTTGTGTTTTAAAACTCAAAACATCATTTTAAATCAACAAGAAATCTTTTGAACACATCAATTTAACAAAACAACCAAAAACTAAAAATCCAACCAAACAATCTAATTAAAGTTAAAACTTTAATCATGGCACACTAATTCATCATTTACATTACATTAATATTAAATAAATTTCGGGACGTCACAACTCTCCACCCCTAAAAGAAATTTCGTCCTCGAAATTTACAACTCATCTCAAAAACAAAACAAATGCGGATATAACTCCCGCATACCCGACTCTAGTTCCCAAGTGGCTTCATCAACCCCGTGATGCTGCCACACGACCTTTACCAACGGTATCTCACGACGACGCAAGCTAATCACTTTCCGGTCGATAATCTGAATCGGCACTTCTTCGTACGTCGTATCCTCCTGAACCTGCACATCGCGAAACGATACTATCTTACCCTGCTCAGGTGGACACTTCCTAAGCATAGACACATGAAACACATCGTGCACATGAGAAAGTTCGGGCGAAAGATCAAGCCGATAAGCGACCACACCAACACGCTGAGTGATCTCGAACGGCCCAATATACCTCGGCGCGAGCTTCCCACTCACCCCGAACCGCATAGTTCCCTTACGAGGTGACACCCTCAAGAGAACAAAATCTCCAACCGCGAACTCTAAGGGTCTACGTCTCCTATCTGCGTAGCTCTTCTGCCGACTCTGAGCTGCTCTCAATCGATCCCGAATCACCGTGACTTTCTCGTTGCTGTCACGAATCTCATCTGGCCCAAGAATAAATCTATCTTCTGGCTCGGCCCAACACACCGGTGACCGACACGGTCGCCCATACAATGCCTCAAATGGTGCCATACCGATACTCGCCTGATAACTGTTGTTGTACGCGAACTCCGCCAAATGCAAACATTGCTTCCAATTCCCGCCGAAGTCCAACGCACAAGCACGCAACATATCCTCGAGAACCTGAATAACCCGCTCAGACTGCCCATCAGTCTGAGGATGAAACGCCGTACTGAAATTCAAATCCGTGCCCAAAGCCTCCTGAAAACTCCTCCAGTACTTAGCATTAAACCTGGTGTCTCGATCAGAGGTGATGGACAAAGGAACTCCATGCAACCTCACAATGTTCTGCATATACAACTCCCCGAGAATCTTCCTGGAACACGTCGACCTAAACGGAATGAAATGCACCGATTTCGTCAACCTGTCGACTACAACCCAAACTACATCATGTCGCTACTCCGTCCTCGGCAAACCTGTGAGGAAATCCATCGTCACATGCTCCCATTTCCACCCTGGAATAGGAAGCGGCTGAAGCTGACCTGCAGGCTTCTGGTGCTCAGCTTTCACCTGAAGACACGTCGAACACTTGGCCACGTACTCGCGAACATCTTTCTTCATGCCTCTCCACCAATAGTGCCTCTTCAAATCACGATACATCTTGGTGCTCCCCGGATGAATAGCAAACTGAGACCTATGAGCTTCGTCTAGAACGGCTTTCGTCACCTCGGCGATAACTGGAACTGCAAGACGCTCCCGGAAGTACAACGATCCATCTGCATGCACGCTCCATTCTTCAAACTGCTCCCCGTTCTGAATCCGCGACCAAATCCCCTGCAAATGTCGATCCTGCCACTGACCTTGCTTCACCATCCGAACAAGAGCTGGAGTCGCTTCCACATGATACAACAAAACTCGATCACCGTCGTCATGATACTGTAGCCAATACTCACTCACTGTCGCATCCCTGCTCCAGTCCTCAAAAATCAAACAAGTGAGAATCCCTGAAGACTTCCTGCTAAGCGCGTCCGCTACCACATTAGCTTTCCCGGGATGATACTGCAAAGCGAAATCATAATCCTCCATATACTCCACCCATCTGTGCTGCCTCAAGTTGAGATCCCTCTGAGTGAACAAATGCCTCACACTCTTATAATCGGAGAAGACCTGAAACGATGCTCCATACAAGTAACATCTCCAAATCTTCAGCGCGTAGATCACCGCTGCAAGCTCTAAATCGTGAGTAGGATAATTCCGCTCGTGAGGTCGTAGCTGTCTCCATCCGTACGCAACCATACGTCCATGCTGCATCAACACGCATCCAAGTCTGCGCCCTGAAGCATCAGCATAAACCTCATACGGCTCGTCACTACTAGGAATAACTAATACTGGAGCTGAAGTCAACCGGTTCTTCAATTCCTGAAAAGCAGACTCACAGTCTTCATCCCACTCAAACCTGACATTTTTCTTGGTCAACCTCGTCAACGGAGCTGCAATCTTCAAAAAGTCCTTTACAAATTTCCTGTAATATCCAGCAAGACCTAAGAAGCTGCGAATCTCCGCTACATTCCTTGGTCGTTTCCACTCCAATATAGCTTCAATCTTGGACGGATCCACTGAAATACCATGCTCCGAGATGACATGACCCAGAAATTTGACCTCAGTCAACCAGAACTCACACTTTTCCCTCTTAGCATACAACTGGTGCTCCCGCAGAGTCTGAAGCACGATCCGAAGATGCTGCTCATGCTCCTCCCATGTCTTAGAATACACAAGAATATCATCGATGAACACGATTACAAACTGATCCAGATATGGCCTAAATATCCTGTTCATCAAATCCATAAAAGCTGCTGGAGCATTCGTCAACCCGAAAGACATAACCAGAAACTCGAAGTGCCCATACCGAGTCCTAAAAGCCGTCTTGGGAATGTCCTCTTCCTTGATTCTGAGCTGATGATAACCTGACCGCAAATCAATCTTCGAGAAGTATCACGAACCTCCCAACTGATCAAATAGCTCATCAATCCTAGGCAAAGGATACTTGTTCTTCACCGTAACACGATTCAGCTGCCGATAATCCACACATAACCTGAGAGTCCCATCGTGCTTCTTAGCGAACAAAACTGGTGCTCCCCACGGAGATGTGCTATTCCGAATATATCCTTTATCAGCAAGCTCCTGAAGTTGCTTCCTCAATTCCTTCATTTCTGCCGGCGCCATCCGATAAGGTGCCATAGAAATCGGTGATGTCCCTGGAAACAACTCGATACCAAACTCAATCTCCCGATGCGGTGGTAACCCTGATAACTCGTCGGGGAAGACATCCTCGAACTCACCGACCACCGGAATCGCTACACTACTACTCGAAACATAGGGCTCGCAATCTAGATTGGCAAGAAAAGCAAAACAATCTAGATTCCTTCGCCCTCCTAGACATGACTTCATGAGACGCTCACTCATTAGCCAATCACCACCACCCTGGTAAGTGATCACCGTTCCCCTATCAGACACTAGGGTCACTTTTCTAAGTTGGCAGTCCACAACTGCACTATACCTGGACAACCAGTCCGTCCCTAAAATCACATCATAGGAACTCATGGGGAGTACAATCAAATCACTTTTCAAAATCTCATCCCCAATATTTATTTTACATGATTTACACATACAATTTATACACACCCGCCCCAAGGGAGAAGTTATGACTAGGGGTTCCTTAAACTCTTCTACTTCTAATCCCAAGGCATGTACAAAGGAACTCGAAATGAGAGAATGAGAGGCACCGGTATCAAATAAAACGCGAGCTAGAGATCTAGAAACTAAAACCATACCATCGACAACCGCGTTGCCAGTCTGAGAATCTGACCCTCCAGATGCCATTGCATGAACCTGCACTGGCGCCTTCCCTTTTCCTCTACCGATATTGCTGGGTCCTGCACTACTCGGCCGATACTGCTGAGATGGAGATGACTGCACACTACCTGTACTCGGCGCTCTATACTGAGGAACACTGCGCTGAAAATACTGCGGCTGCTGTCCCCGTGCCGGATATGAGAATTGCTGAGGAGAAAACTACGGATACTGCAACTGCGGGTACTGCGGAGGCGGAGGTAAGGGTCTGAGGCTGAGGCTGAGACTGACGACTGGCATCCTCCCCGGTCTGCGATCCAAGACGAGCACTCCTGATCGGGCAATTCCTCTTGATGTGTCCGGGCTGTTGACAGAAATGACAATGAAAGCTGTAGGGGTTGCTGCGCCCGCTGCCAGACGAACTGCTACTGCCACTGGTTCCACCGCCTTGCTTGCCTTTCCCCGGAGCTGGACGACTACTGGTGCTCTTCCTGCCACTCCTCTGCGGTCCTCCTGAAGCCTTGGCTCGGTCCTCACAATACCGCACGTAATCATTCTCCACGGAGATCGCCGACGACACAAGCTCTCCGAAACCCCTAAGCCGTAGAGCAACCAACTGCCGTCGAATAGGAGCCTTAAGTCCTTCCTGGAACTTGATGCATTTCTCGCGCTCCGATGCCACAGTTGATGGAGCAAACCTAGCCAACTCGCTAAACTTTGCCTCGTACTCCCGAACTGACATATCACCCTGCTGCAATCTATAAAACTCAGCTGCCTTCTGATCTCTATATCCCTGCGGAAAATACCGATCATAGAACAGATCCTCGAACTTGTCCCAACCGATATCGCCACCGCGCTCCAGACGCTTAGTTTGTTTCCACCAGGTGTTAGCGCCACCCTCGAGCTTATACGCCGCAAACTCCACACGATACTCCTCAGGCACACCAAGAGTATCAAGATGCTTCAAGATCGAATCCAACCAATACTCTGCTATCTGCGGATCCCCATTGCCATCAAAAGTCGGAATAGACACCCGCCGAAATTCCTTAAAGAAAGCATGCCGACTACCAACACTGGAGTCTTCCGGTCTAGTCCTGGCTGCCATCTGCCGGAAAGCCGCAATCATAGACCTCATCAGGCCCTCATCATTTCCGAACTCGGCGTCAGCTGTCGAACGACGTCTAGGTGCCATTCTCTCACTTCTGAAAACAAAATTTGGACTGTCAGAGGTATTTCATTGTCAAACCTATGTGTGCACAATTCCCAAGGTTCATAACCTTGAGCTCTGATACCATTCTGTCACGCCCCGGAGTACGGGAGGTGACGTGGCGGAATATTTAGATTAATTAAAAGAGAGTTTAATTGAAATTAAGGGTTTAAAAATCCAATTAAGCAAGAAATAAAGAGATTTTTACACCACATTTGATAAAAGAATTTAAAATCATTAAACAAATAACAATAATTGAATAAAAACCGCGAATATGGGTTCTACAACCCACAACTTGTGCACACACATGGTCCTGACAATATCACAAATACAATTACAGTCCAAGTACAAATAAAGTTAAGTCTTACATGCCTTGATTAATAAATACAGAATGTAAATAAATTCTCCTATTGCTCCTGAGTTCGGTCCGAAGAATCTTCTCCAAACCTAAATGGGAAACCACCTAGAAGGGGGGAATTTAAAACAGATAAAACGTGAGCGAAAGGCTCAGTAGGACTATGTTTTATAAAGTAATTTAATGCAAAGAAACATAACATTATCAGGAGTTATACAGAAAGGGAACTTGAATAAATAAATAAATAAATTGAGTAGAACCGTTCTGACACAGAACAGTCTACTCGTCAAATCCAAACACCAGTTTACTTTTACCTAGGCAAACCATGATATCACCACCGTAGTGGCCCAGCTGGGTTTCGGGACCTGCCCCCAAGGTCGATCGACACACGACCCGATCTCTGATATGGCATCATGCCTTAGTGTTTATTATCATTGTCATTCAAAACCCAATTATCGAGTGTTGTCAATTACATTCATTATGAAATTCATTTCATGTCACGGTATATTAAAATATAACCGATAAAATCATTTTCAAACAACCGTTGAAAACATTTTATTAGAAATCATTTTCAAAGCCAAATCATTTCAAAACCAGGCTACCAAAGAAATAGGATAGAAGTCCTACCTCAGTACTCGTGCCGGTACCCCACACCGTAATCCCGATCCGCTATACGTTAGCTCCACGGAACCACGAACAATCCTAGATACAAACTAAGTCGATCAATATCTAGTTCGAAACATTCTATGTTACTAAATCATTTCATGATGTCCTAGTGTGCCATTTGTATCATTAAAATCATCCTATAAGGTTGGGATTTAAATCAGGGTTCAAAACAGTGAAATCGGGTAAAAATCACAAAATTTTCCATGCCTCGGTCGGCCTGCCGGACGCCCTGCTTCGGCCTGCCGAACTGCACAGTTCGGCCTGCCGGAAGCAAAGTTCGGCCTGCCGAACATTTCCCCAGATTCGGCCTGCCGGTCGGAAGAACACCGGCCTGCCGATCATCACTCCGGCCTGCCGAACTGGGAAGATCCAGAAATCCCAGCCACGGGTTTCTCGATCCCCAAAATCCAAATCTTGTTTCTAACCTGTTTTCTCAAATCCCAGGCATGAAAAACAACTATAATTGATAGAAAAACATTCTAGAACATGTTTGGAATCATTTAAACAACATTTAAACTCAAAATCCTCAAAAATCCGAAAATGAGAAAAAAAGGAGAAAAATGAAAATCTTGAATCCAATCCGTTTTTCTTCAATCTAGGCTTAGATTCTAGTTGTTCTAAGTTCATTTAACACAAATCCACGGTTTTCTAAGCTAAAACAAACTTAGATTTCAAAAACACACAAAATCAAAAATTTTGTAAAAAGTTTAGAAATTTCGAATCTAACCTCGAATCGAAGCTTCAATCCGCGTTCTCGGTTGCCGAATCACGTCCCCGAGCTTCCTCCTTGCTGTTCCGAAGCTTGGATTCGAATGGAAATCAAAAATTTTTGAAAGAGATTGAGAGAGAGAGGTAGCTGCCGAGAGAGAGAGAAGAGAGAGAGAGTTGAACGTGAGAATGAGGAGAGAGAGAGAAGAGAGAAATAAATAGAGAAAATCGGTGGGCGGTTTTACTGTGCGAAAACCATGTGCCGCCCACGGTTTTGTAAAACGGAGTATTTTTAACATTTTACAAATTGTTGTGTTTTAAAACTCAAAACATCATTTTAAATCAACAAGAAATCTTTTGAACACATCAATTTAACAAAACAACCAAAAACTAAAAATCCAACCAAACAATCTAATTAAAGTTAAAACTTTAATCATGGCACACTAATTCATCATTTACATTACATTAATATTAAATAAATTTCGGGACGTCACACACGAGTATTGAGGTAGGACTTCTACCCCATTCTTTGATAGCCTAGTTTGAAAATGATTTGGCTTTGAAAATGATTTCTATTAAAATGTTTTCAACAGTTGTTTGAAAATGAATTTATCGGTTATATTTTAATATACCGTGAACTGAAATGAACTCCATAATAAATGTAAATGACAATACTCGGTAATTGGGTTTTGAATGATGATGATAATAAACATATAGGCATGATGCCATATCAGAGATCGGGTCGTGTAGCGATCGACCTTAGGGGCAGGTCCCGAAACCTAGCTGGGCCACTACGGTGGTGACATTATTATGGTTTGCCTAGGAAAGAAAAATGATATTACTGGTTGTACGAGTAAACTGTTCCGGGTAAGAACGGTTTTACTCAACTTTATTTATTTATTCATTTAAGATTTCTTTTAAATAATTCCTGAATAATGAAATGTGTCTTTAAATTAAATTGTTTTATAAAACATAGTCCTACTGAGTCTTTCGCTCACGTTTTATTTGTTTTAAATTTTTCCCCCCTCTAGGTGGTTTTCCATTTAGGTTTGGAGATGACTCATCGGACAGGACCCAGGAGCAATAGAGGGACTAGTAAACTTATTTGTATTATTTAAATCAAGGCATGTAAGATCTTAACTTTATTTGTACTTAGACTGTGATTGTATTTATGATATTGTCAGTACCATGTGTGTGCACAAGTTTTGGGTTTGTGGAACCCATACTCGCTATGTTTAATTTTTAATATTAATTATTCATGCAATGGCTTTCTTTAAATTTTCACATTTTATGTTTAATTCAAACCCCTAAATTCTTGATTTTTAATTAAATTCTTTTTTAATTAATTTAAATAATCCGTCACGTCACCTCCCGTACTCCGAGGCGTGACACCTTGAGACAGTAATGACATTGTGACTGATCAAGAGTCATTTTTACAAGGTCTCTGAAACTTAAGGCGATGATCGACTTGACAATTCTGCATAGTCCGGTGAGGAGAGACAAAATGATAACCAACATTTGTAGTCTAGTGAAGAGACAAAATGTCAACTGTAAAAACTATATATATATATATATATATATATATATATATATATATATAGTATGTGTTCGCATTTAGTTATTATTATTCAGATTGTGAATCGAAGCAAACCTATATCAAACACCAAGTTGTAATTGCTACTTCTTGTTAATTATATTTGCTTCTCTAAAGTTCTCAAAAGGACTTAAAAGGTTCTCCAAAATTAAATTGTGCATCGATTCCTTTCCATTCACCAAATACCCAAAAAAAAAAAAAATTCTATGATTCCCACTCACTGCTGACTGAAACATGTATATATACTTTAATCTTTATTATTTTCCATTTGTTGGTAAATTATCCTTTGAACTTTTAATTTTGACACTTTACCTTCTTATTTGCATTAATAACCTAATAAATTTAAGCCACGTTGCTATAGTTTAACAAATTTAGGGGATAATAATCAAAATTAAAAAAAAAATTGAGAGGCAATTTTTCAAACTAAAAAAAGGGAGAGAGAACGAATGGTGTAAAAAAAAAAGTCTAATTTTATAGTGTAAAGAAATATTTTGTTTTTCGTTGGTTGGAAAAATTTGTTCATTACTTTTTCAACTTCTACAATAACTATTTTGAATTGACGAATGAACATACTCAAACAATTGAGAAAAGTAGGAATCAACCAACATTTTTCTACATAGAGTGCTACTACAAAATGATACAATATGCTATAGCCGTAGCATAGCGAGATAGCTTTGTGGGAGACAATATTAAGATGGAGACGAGAGAAAAAGTACTATATTAGCTTAGACTTTGCAGCTGGAGTTCAATACATATCATACTTTCAACTATAATATTACAATATAAAAACAATGCACCAATTTACAAACACACATAGAATCATATTTTTATTCATTTATGTAATATGGTTAACATTAGGTATAGTACAATGCCTTGACTACTTTTTTGTCCTCCACCTTTGAAAAAGCTTATAAGCCTTACCACCGTGTGTGGACATAAAAGTTGATCAATGAGCTGCACTAATTTAACTTAAGGAAGACCTGTACAGAATCCTCTACTTGTTTACAACAATATCACATAGGGATACAGTGTGAGAGAGAGAGAGTTTTTACATATAATATGATCATATGCAAAGAGAGAGAGAAAGAAAAGGACACAAAAGCAAAAGCCGAAGCCAAACAAGGCAAAGGGAAATTCTTCTTTTGAGTAACAAAGGCCCAAAGATTATGCTTCACATTTGACTGTTTGGCATGGTGTGAGTACTGGGGCTTCCATGTTGATAACACAGTGGTGTGTTTGGGGATGCGCATATTGCTTGTTGTCATTCTCATGAATGTCCTTTTTCTTTTCATTGTTGTTATTATTGGATTCCGTGCTTATTACTTGCACCTCAGCCATCATGATTGTGTCAACCTTCTCGACATCGGCTTTAATTTGTTCTTGTACCTTTTGTTCCTCGTCAACAACTACTGTCTTGTTTTTCCTATAGATTACATAGAGTACCATCTGAAGTACCCCAAAGATAAGGCCAAGGACATTTGGGATCTACAAAACAAAAAAAAAACAACGTTATATATAATTTCGTCTTGATCTTGATAATAACTGACATATTCGGGAATTTTAATAATGAAAAGCTAATTTTGTTTCATTTCGTGTAGCACAGTATTTTAGCTATTGAATTAGGATTTTAAGATCTGATATGCTATTGTGTAGGTTAATCATTTTCAACATACGATATATAATTACTTTCAGTAGCAAATTAGACTTTTAAAAAGCTAATTTGATAGCTAAAACACCTATAAAAATTGTTCTGACATATATAGCTAGGAAAAAATCTCAAAACACTATCAAAGGTACGTATTGCATTAAAAAAGAAATGTGTATTTTTTTAAAGCTAAGAGCTTTATATGTCAAAGATGCTCCATATAGGTCACTATCAAAGGTCCATATGCTCCATACGTTAAGGGCTTCATGTCGTGAACAATATAGTTCACTTTAGTTTAAAAGTGGGAATATTTGTTTGGAAGACTACTTCATTTGAATTATTTTTTGAACTACGTAGATAACTACACATAACCATTTAAAGGAGAAGTATATAACTATGTTATATGAAATATTTAACTGCATGCGCCAAAATTTGCTCAAATAATTGAAGTAGCACTATGCCTAAAGCACTATTGTTCTCTTTTTTTTTCCTCTCTTTGTTAATATACGTAATATTTTATATATACAGAGAAAGAGCAATGGTATCAAGAAAAGCTATTACAAATTAACATACATAATACAAGTAAATAGTTAAATACAAACATATATATATGTATATATATATATATATATATATATATATCTTCAACTGCTTACATACCGTAGGTTTAAGTTTTCATTCGTGTATGCTTAGTAAAAAGGGTAAATAACATAAACCACACAAGACAAATATATATATATATATATATATATATATGTATATATATGCATACGTGTAAGTATATATCTAGTTCTAATTAAACTAAGGTGCATTTTAACATATTTAATTATGGGCCATCAACAAACGACATGCATGCATGTTTTGCGTGACGAAATGTACCGAGTAGTGGGAGTCGCGTTATCAATTTATCATGCTATGGAAACACGATAAAATAAAGTTATTGGATCATTGAAAGATAAAAGGTTTTGCCTCCTTTATTTTTTCTCTTCTTTTTCTTTTTTGACATTAAGATCTTGTCTCTTTTTAAAAGAAAATGAAAAGGCATTTTAACTGCTTCATTTTGGCAACTAATTATGGACGTATTATAGGATCATGATTAGCCCACAAAAAAGCCATTATAATCTCACTTTCAAACAATTATTAATTATATATATATTTATATGAGACAAAAAATTACAAATATATACTTACCGCCACGCACAAATCCTTCAGAAATAAACCATAGAGAAGCCACATAATGGCACTTAGTGTAAGAAAGAAGGAAAGAGGAAATGGCATAAACTCCACGCTCTTTGTGCGTATAACCACCCTCTGAAAAAAAAAATAAAAAAATAAAAACCCACCAACAGAAAAATTTATTATAACTTAAAAATGTTTAATTTAACAAAGAAACTAAAGAAGAAAATGATTATGAAAGATATAAAAGAAAAAGAAAGTGTCAATTTTATATGAAAGTGACATATATTCTTACAATAATGCTCAAAGGTGCTGCAAAGACGCTGACAGCAAAACTAGTGCAGACCCATCCGAGAACTGTGGCTCTGAGTGATCCTTTTGCCAAGAAGTGGGAGAGCAAAAGAATCAAACAAAACCCTCCAAAGTTCACCAGAAGAAGGAGCCTCAAAGTGAACATCTGCAGCAGAATAAATTAATTCCAATATTTCAAGAATTAATTTCAAGAAATAATAATATTATTATACGTAAGTATAGAAATTTAAACACATTATATATATAGATTTTTCTTTTTAGATACTGAACAAAAAGAGAGGATAATTGATATCAAAGACAAGTAGTACGTATATTCCAACTAGATGGGCACAACCACTGACTAATATAATATTTTTGTGTGTGTATATATATATATGTATATATATACACACACTCATTGTATAAATCAATAAAGGAGTAGTCATAGGTGCGCACCCTTGCTTGTTTTGGTGCATAAGCAATGTACAAGGCAATGTAGATGGTCTCAATGACACAGCCAACCGAGTTAACGGTGATAAGGAGGACCAAACCAGGCTTGAGGGTTGCATAGTAGAGCCACATCATGGCGCTAAAAAGTGCAACCACATAAGGAACTGATTGGAACCCTTCTGTTGATTTCTTCTTGTACACTCGGTAAAATGTTGGTCTACAAAAAATAATAAATATCAACTTAGTTAATTATACATATAGTAGTAATAGGAGATATATATGTGTGTGTGTATATATATATATATATATAAACATATAATCTATAGTAACTTCAATATATATATATATATATATATAATTGAACGTACACTGGGGCCAGGAAAACGATAAAGGAAGTGATGTTTCCTGAAAATAATAACAATATTGAAGACAAAGAAGATGGTTAGTTTGGTACAAGTTATTATTGTTACATAAAATTAACAAACGCTAAATGAACATAATATATATATATATATATGGTGCTAATAATGTAAAAAAAAAAAAAAAAAAACTCTCATGAAATCCTTGTTTATAATGATATATATATAAATATATATATATATATATATATATATATATTGTAATGTTTTACCTAGAAGGCCAAAGATGAAAACTCCAAGATTGTCAGTTGCAAAAGCGGCCATGTCTTCTAGATCGCCTTTTGTACTGCTGCTCTCACTCTCCCTCTATTTTCTCTCTCTCTCTCTCAAAGAAAATTGAAACTGAAGAGCAAGAAGGTTTAAGAGAATTGTACTAGCCTTCTCTATTCCAAGCCATGCCACGAACTTAAAACGCCGAGTCTCAGCCCTATATATAGGGAGAAAAAATGACCCCTATTATATGCAGCTTAAAGTTGCATGAAAGAGCCATGGAATTAAAATGATTATTTTATTCCTATTATCACTTAGGTGGCCACCCAAATGTGCCACCTCATCACTCCTCGTTTGGTACAATTTTAAACAACTGGTATGCCAGACTTACGTTACGACCAAGAATTTTTAAAAAAATAAAAAAGTTTAACAAATTATATGCCTAAGCTAACGTTTTTTTCCCCCCAAGCAGCGTCACGTGAAATCCCCCATAGCACTTGCTTTTTATTTTTTGGGTTGTTTCGTAACATTTTTGTATTTGTATTTGTATTTGTTTATTTATTTATTTATTTAACAGCCGTTTCTCTTCCGCATCCCATTTGGCAGTATTTTTGTACTCCTTCAAAGTTCAAAGTACTCCAACTCCATTTCATGTATTTTTAATCCATGTATAACCCCATTAAGGGCAATGTTGATTTTCGTGTTTTGTGATCTTTGTGAGATCAAACAATACGTGCACTATTCCACTAAAACATAAATCCTTTTCCCTTCGCTTGGACTGTTGTCAATAAATTTATATATATGTATATTATATTTATATATATTAGCTTTTGCTGCAACCAAAGGTAGAAGTGTAATATGATATTTATTTGAGGTAATACCGAAATTGAAAAATAGTATGTTTGAGTATGACTTGAACCTTGAGTTTAACAAATGAGTAATTTAAACCCATGAGTTTAATCTGTGAACGGTTCAAAAAATAAAAATAAGAGCAGATTGAACCATTTCTTTTGAATCTTTTTCAAATTTGATAAATGTCGGATGGTCGTATATTTTATTATAACTCTATGATTCAGAGTATCATTTTTTATTTGATTCCTTTAAATTTCATATTGAAAGTTACGATTGGATAAATTCATTCAAAAAAATCGATTCAATACATTTTTTATATACCTATAGGTGCTATATTAGATTTGAATCAGATTTCAGATTAATCTGTATTGATTGACTGCCTCTATTATGTTGTTGCTAGCAAATACGACTTTTTTGGTTTTGAATCTTTCAAATCATTCTCCGCAAGAGGCAATGTAAAGCTTTCGCATGTTATAATGTAAAATAAAAATATATGTTATTATATAAAATTTTCACATGCTACAATGTTTGAGTTTAAACTTATAGATCTAAACTCATTGACCAAACACACTATTAAATAAATGTTATGTTACTTTTTATATTGGAAATATATATTCATATATACTAATACATATGTATATTATTGGTATTGTGCTCTATCACATTTAGCTTTATTGACCCTGTCACGCGTGATCGGGGAGAATTCAAAGCCTTTGTACTGGCAATCACACTTGTCATCGTTTGATCTCATGATAATTACATGTATCTACCGTTGTATAAAAACACTCTTTAAAAAACCCATTTCCTTCCCGGTTAACGTTAATGCTTCTTCTTTATTTTTATTTGATCAGGCGTTTGTGTTTGGATGACCAGAAAATTTATTGGAACAGGAAAAAAAAGTGAGTGATTATTATATGCATAGAGTTTGTGATTGCTTTTTAGTGGTTTTTTCTTTAAAAAAAAGATTTGTAGATATAGATGGGTTCTAAAGTGGTAGGTGGAGGGTAAAAACATAATGGTCCACCACAGATGATAAGATTAGCTAAGTGTATCTCAAATGATATTATTCGATATATTTAAGATTAGTACTGTTTCTTATGATTAGTTAATAATTTCTCTGTACGTATTATTTATTTAATTTAGAAAGAGAGATATTTCTAATGTATACGAACTGCCCCAATAACATGATGGACCGAACAACTCCTTGTTAAGTCATTTTATATAAACTAGTAATAGCTATTAGAAAGTAAATTACAAAACGACTATTACTTTATATGTACAAAGGCTGTTTTAATTGTTACGTGTCAAATGAGTACTAATGAGTACTGTTATTATTAACAATTTGATATAAATTTGACGGTTATAATGAAGTAAATGATTGACTAAAAAGAATTTATAATTAATAAAATTGAATTCTTATTATGTCACATCATTGATTGTTGTTAAAATATACCCTTAAAATTAAAAATGTAACAATTGGAAATCTAATCATTAAAAGCAAGTCCATTATGTATATATATGAATTTGTTTTGCTTTTGGTTAGAATTATTAATCTTGAGCTATTATTTAGTTGTGAACAGCTAAGCTAATATATAATTAAGGTGATTACATAATTACGTTAACCTTGGACAAATAACCTGGCTTTTTAAGTTGATTATACCGCCTTTTAATTTAAGTGTACTAAAGCTATTTTTGGTGACAGGAACAACCATTAGAGGAGTTGTCGTATGCATATTACACCTGCCGCGGCTGGAACTACATGCACATAATGATATGTTATTCTTATATATATGGTTTGATCATACACATAATTTTAAATTTTTTCACTAGTGAAAGTTAAAGATACAGTATCACTAGTGGGAAATACTACTACTCCATTTTGTACATCAAGGTATTAAAATAATATGTGCGTACATATAATTGTATATATTATTCCGTAATTGCTCATAATTCGATATCTATATATATATGTATATATATGTTCATAATATATAGTATATCTAGCGTCAAATAGCATCTATCAAACGGCGATATATATATATATATATATATGTGTATATATCTTAACAGTTATTGCGTTGCTTGTTGGGACGTGAAAAATTTAACGAGTCTTGTACCAAGAAAAGTGATTTATTTTTTTAGAGGTAGAATGCAAAAGGAACCAATAATATTGGACTCAAGAGCGACAGGCTAGCTAAACCCACCAAACAACGCAATCTCGATACATTTGTTCTTTTTGATATCTTGATCTCTTTCTTTCCTTTGTATAGGAAATATTACCTACTTTAGTGCGCTCACTAATGCTGCTTAAACTATAGGTGTGTTTAGAAAATCAATTGGAATAGAATGTGAAAACTTTACACTATAAAAATTATTATAGCATGTGATGGTTTTACATTATAATAAGTTGAAACTTTAAATTTTAACTTGCTTCTCAAACAATCCTTATGAAGCTACATAAATGCATTTTGTGTGATTCAAAACTTATGTCTTTTTTTATATATAAAAGTGTGGAATTGCCAACAAAAATTTTATAAAAGTTTTTTAGGTTCAAAATTCAATTTTAAAAATTTGAGTGGGCACATGCTCCAATATCAACTAGTGTTCTATTCGCGAGAACTGTTGAACTAGATGGTCAATTACAGCACAATTCTTCATCCTCTCTAACCTCTGTATTTTTCTTCTCGGAATTCTGATTATTGATGTGTCTTTGGACACAAGATCCTGTGCTCTATCCAAAGAAATTTGTCTCTATTAATATCTGATTTGGAGGAGCGGCGAATAAACTCTCTCTTTTTCCTCTATTTTTATTCCTTTTTTCACGCTTTTACTTTTGTTCTTATATACTTTTATTCCAAAAGCTTATATAGCCATTAGTTATTTTATAATTTCTATAATTTTTTCATGTGAGACTTTTGGTTTAGAACTCACCCTCGTATAAATATTATTCCATGTGGGATATCTAACAACATGGTAGTTCTCTAATAACATGGCTTGAAGCTAATCCTTTTAATGAGTCTCCACATTATACTTCTTTTTCAATTCCTCGTGAGATATACTAAAAATATCCTTATTACACATTGAGTTTTTCCACAGAATCTAGGCTTCATTGTTTTCACTAGCTTATGCCTTTATTAAAAAGGGGAGCGTCAAAAAATAAATATGGAGAATACATTGTAACACCAAATTATTGGTTTAAATTTTGTATTTGATGTTGGTGATGCTGACTGAATTTGTTTCACAAAAAAAAAAAAAAAAAGAAAAAAAAGGCAAAAACAAAACAAAACTTGGCGGTCATGGCCATTTGATATTGCAGGAGCTACATTTAAAGCGATGCCACGTGGCGGAAAAAAGTGCAATATATATGAATATCTGATCATAAAATATAGGGTAAGTATAGAATTAATTGGGGCCTTTAAAAATCTCCTTTTGCCACTCGTAAAACGTGTCTAATCAACTGCATGGAATGTTTTTTTGTCCCAACAAGATTATATTGATCTTTTTTTTTTCTTCATTCTTTCCTTGATTTGACTGCGTGATGATATCATGATAACGAGGGATCATTGAACACTTAAAGTAGAGGTTTATATCTTTCTTACCCTAAATTCTTCAATATTTTTCAAAGGCTCCTGCTCATGATAAACATGTGCAATTAAAGTTAGATTTCCAATCATGTTATGTAATATGATATGAATGATTGATTGATTGATATTATATGTGTAGATATGTCTTATTTCCCTTCTCTTACGTTTCAAGTTGATAATACGCAATTTCCTCGCCCAGCTAGCACCTTATCAAAAGCCTACCTCACGTGTCCAAGTCGGCTACTTCTTTGAACGACACAATGTAAAGGGCTTCACAGCTTGGAAGCAAATTGCAAATTGGTTATGTTCAAAACTTTAAAATACTACATATATAGTAAGTAGTACTAATTATCTGTAACAAGTAATACATTATTCAAAGAAAATGCTATAGTGATATACGTTCTCTTTACAGCAAAGCATGTTCAAGAAATTGAATTATTGGACGTACTAGTTGCCTTTTTTGGTTATGTGTACAAAAATGTTGACCTTTAATTTGTTCTTTCATTGGGTTTTGGAGCCAAACCATGTTGTAGGAATTTTAAATGGGCAGCAACAATCGTGTTTTTTATTTACTTATCTACAGTTGCAATTAAATTTTTAATCACTACAAATGGTCTTCATTCTTTGACCTTATAAAGCCCGCCATATGTATGATAAATTTTCCAGTCAAATTAATGCCACTTGCGTGTGGCAAAATAACATAAACTTTAGGCCCGGCTGACAAATCATCCCAAATTCTTGGAATTTAGTCTGTAATTATATATAATTACAACTTGGTTTCAATCATTGAATTATTCTTTGACGATCGATATTGTATATACTATATAGTGCCGACAAAATTCATCATTATCGCACTTTTACAATATTTTAATTAATATTTTCTTTTGATCTTTTGGTATCTAAGCTGTCCACATAATTAAATTCTTTTTCTTATAATTCTGAGTAATCACCTTCTATGTGCAATCCGGCAAAAGTCCATCCATCTAAAATATAAGAGCACAGAGGGTGAAACTAAAGATAAATTGAAAATACAGTACTTTTGAAAAAGGGCTCCCTCATTTTGCTATAAAATTCGTATTTTGTATTTGCACTTTATTTATCTAGTGTTTCATAGTCTAGGAGTAATTTCGTTGTCGTTTTGTGAGGGTTATAAGTACGAATATTAGTAATTGTAAGGTTACTTGAACATTGGATATTTAAAATCAAAGATGAGTTTTTTCTTTGTTTTTAGGGTTTCTCCCTTGGCAGAGCCACCTATGAATAAGGGTGAACCAGCTGTCTCCTAAACTTTTTTCTTTTTAATAATTAGTTTTGTATAAGAAATTTTATAAAATTTGTTTTGTCCCCCTAAAATTTTACATCTCTTTGCTTGCTTCATTTTATTAGTTTAGTCACGTTTTCGCTCTCCTCCCTCTCCCTCCAAAGTCGGAACTAATTTTTTTGGTTCCATTCCTACCCCTTGGCCATGGGTTCGGCTTAATTTATCGAATTCCATTGCATCCTGCTCATTGATCAAGAGAAATAATATGAGGAAAACTATTGGATGACAGTATAGATAAGATATTTCGTAATTTTCCCTGATGCCAGTTACTCCTTCTTTTCATTTAAAAAAATAACTAAAACTTTATATGTTATTATTTGTTTAGAAAAATATGAAGCATTAACATAATTCACTTGCTATAGTTAAATAGTTTGGCTTGCTCTTTTAAACATTGTACATGTATGAGATGAGATGATGACAAGATGTAGTAAAGATCAAGCTGTAGTGTCCTTATAGGATAAAGCAGGGACTACTTATATTAGCGGAAGCATATTAAAATTAAGAAACACTAATTAACTTATTATAAAGACACACAATATACGGAGAAAGAGTGCAATAATCAGGCAGCATCATGTATATATAGCCTTATTTTTTCGGGAATATTAATAAGTGGCACGCATTTTGATCCAAATTTTGTGTATCTAGTTGATCGTCGTGGCGCATTTTGATCATTCTTATATCTTTAAAATTATTATTTGGAGAAGTGTATCATCCTGGACAGGATATATATGTTCCCCAGAACTAATCCTATATGCAAGTGTCTTAGGAAAAAAAAAAAGGAAAAGATGATTTTTTTTTTTTCATGCATTATGTTCAACTTTATTAATAATTGTGGAGCTATATATATATATATCAAATATGATAAAAAAAAAATTGACAGATTCAAAATCAGCGATAGAGATGAGTTACAAGTGGGTTATTTCTGTCTTCAAATTTTTTATTTTTTTTTGTGTTTTTTTTTTTTTGCTCCGACTGTCTTTAAATTTGATTTGTGCGTTTTAATAATGTAGATGACATAAGCTGAAGTGTGGAGAAAAATAAAGGTTAAAAGGCTGCCACCTTATGACGTTTCACCTGTATAGATTGCATAATGTGACGTATGTAAAAGCACGGACAAAAGTGAGCCAAAGATTGATATTATCTTGTATGAAAAGAAAAGTGGTTAATATTACGTTTTCTCGTTAATGTCGTGCTTCTCTTTGATTATTAATGCTAATCCATGAGCTAATCATATGATTATTAATCTTGTACATCTCTCAAAAGAAAAATAAATCAACATTCTGATTTGAATGATAAACAGAAAAAGGATAAGTATTGTCTTCACAACCCAAAAGAGATAAGAAATAATTGTATCTGGGATGATAAAAAACCATTCAACTTGTATCTTCAGCATCTATCATTCCAAGTTTGATTGGGTTACCAACACTAAATCTTTTAGCTAAAGACAGTCTTTCGCATGCAGCAGAACCCAAACCATTAAGAGGATAAAAACGAAGGCTTCAAAGACGAATTTGTTTGTTATTTGAATAAGTTAGCGTTATATACATTATAAAACCTTTTTTAGTCAATGAAAACTTTCAACAATGTTAATGTAGATTTTGTAAAGGGTAAGTTGGTGTTTGTGTTTATAATTTAATAATATGAGAATTGGATTTCTTTTACAAATTCGTCTATATTATCATATACTACCAAGATATACATACATATATATATATATATATATAGATATAGATAACAACATTCCCTTAAATTCAAAACTTATCTTACCCTATCACATATGTCCTATCCAGTAATTATTGATATTAAACTAGACTTTTTTTTACTTTTAATCTTTAATTTTCTGCCACTCATTTGAAAATTATAAGGTAGCTTTTAATTTTTAATAATAAGCTACCTTCCAAAACAAAAATCAATACTAATTATTCTTTTTTTTGGAAACTAATTATCCTATTTGTTTTATATATATCAACTAATTCATTTAGCCATGTATATATCGTGTTACTTTTAGGTCCACAAGAAGCCAAAGTTAAAGGTAGATAACTCGTTTCAATTATGTTTATTGATTTTCTTTCTTCCACTTTTGTCGCTGATTATGATATCAGTGAATCTCTAATTGCTAGGATTGGGGATAAAAAAAAAAAACCCTGGCATCAAATGACGAATTGTGGTCCAGTTGTTACGTCATAACGAAGCATGATAATAATGCAACCAAATTAGACACAGTTAAATGGGGCATAAAAGTTATAAATTTATGTGCATATCCTTTTCTAATTGGCTGAAAAGTTATCGGAAATGCTTGTGCATATTGCACTCTATCAAGAACATTATGTCCCACACCGACATTTGCTAACACTATGCTAATGATTATTATGAAAAGCTTATTCCATTATATGTGTGTAGGGTATACTACAACGAGCAAAGCAACTCTTATCTTGAAACTTACTCTTTTTTTTTGTGGGTTTTTCAAAGCTCTAGACTCGGTTGATATCTCTCATGACGTCAAGCAATTTCATGATTGAATTTAGTGCTTTTTTTCTAGGAATATCACTACGTGTACGTAGGTGCGTTTCATTTGATCAACATATAATATAATATAATATAATAGAGTACGATAAGCGAGGTAACAAAACAAATCAAGTTCCTGCTCATGATATTAATGACATGGTTTGGTGTAATTAAGCTGCATTTGCTTGAAGGATTTAGACTTTAAGCAGAGTAGTCAAATAGTAAGTATATGCCGGCCAGCCGCTACACTTATAAATATCAAAGTCATGAGATTGAGAAAGCATGCATGCATATGAACTTGGATCTGTCTAATTTTTATGTCCCAAATACTATTTAATTAACTATATTATATCATGTCATTTAAAAGTAACTGACATGTTTATATTATACTAGTGTCCACATTTTAATTATATAACATAACATGATTAGTTAGACAATATTACATGAAACACATAAAATTGAATTGGTAATGCTTACTAAATCTCACTCAAATAATTAATGAAAAAGCAAGACATTTGGATATGGTAGGTTGATTATTTTAATTGGGTTCAAACGATTAATACTCTTTAACTCTTATAAGTATAACTTTAAGAGATAATTACTTGTAATATCACATTTTTAAAAACATTGTTTATTTATGTTACACTTAAAAAAGTTATGCCATATCACCACTCATACTACATGTTTGAATCGTATCACACTTAAACATATGTGGTCTTCATAAGAATTAATTTTAAAAGATAGAATTCATGAAAATTCTCCTGATAGAAAACATGGTAATAAATAGTAGATGTGTGGGCTAAATTTGCTACCATAATGTACTTCGTTTTGTTAACAACTTCTAACAATTACAAAATACTGAAGCTAGCATGTATGCTAGGCATTTTGTGCATCCATATCTATTTTATTTCATTTGAAGAATCTATATCTATAAATCAGGATTCCAAGCACGAGAGGAAAAAGTTTTAACATTTTTTTTTCCAAAAACACATGTTATATTGATTATTGAGATAAGAAATTTAGCTCCTTTTTTTCCCTTTAACGATGTCTTCGAGATCTTGTCCTGTTTGGAAGCTAGTAAATTAGAACAAGAAGCCAATAATAAGGGCGTTTAGAGCATTAGTTTAAACTCAAATATGTAAAGCTCTTACATGCTATAATATAAAATAAAAATAAAAATAAACTATACTATAAACCTCTAACATAATACAGTATTTTAAATTAATTAGTTCAAACCAATACTCACAAACACCAGATACATTTCCCCACGTTCATTTCATTAGCATTGCATGATGCAAATACTAGGAACCAGCCAAAAAGAGGGGGAAAGTATAAAAGAAAAAGGATTTAGGTTGAAGTTAATTTAATGGTTTATTTGAAAATCCCTTCCAAAAAAGGTTCTATGGTGTAGTGGTTAGCACTCTGGACTTTGAATCCAGCGACCTGGGTTCGACTCCCGGTAGGACCTTCTCCATCATTTTTTATTTGGGAAATGTTAGAATTAAATTTGCGTTATTTTGTGAATATTTCCCCTTTTTTTGTCCTTTTCGTCCTTCACAATTTTGAATATTGGGCTTCAGCAAAATAGGCCCAGGGAAAAGTACGGCCCCTTTCTGGATCCAAGCAAAAAAGGAACATCTCACGTAAAAACTCCAAGAATTTTTTCGAACCTCCATTCTTGTTAGCTGTGATTTGCGTTTTTAACGTAGAACATTGATTATATCCCAGTAAGTGTAAACTATGTTACGTGTGGCAGGAGAGAAAGAAAATAAAACAAAATAATAAAAAAAAAGAGACAGATAATTTAGGTGACAAAACTGTAGAGGAATGAAACAACCTTTCTCTTATTGTATTTGGTGTGAATTCTTTCCTCTGATCTCTCCATAATGGATTAAGAGGCTGTTTAGTAGGAGAAAATTGGCAGAAGGAAAGAGTGGGGTGAGGGGGTTAATAGAAAGATTTTGGTTCTCATTAGTTCGATTTTAAGCCTTTTTACTATTCATATATTAAAGAAAAGTATTCAGGCTTTGTTTGAGAAATAAGTTGAAATTTTAAGTTTTAATTTGCTACAATACAAAGCTCTCACATACTATAGTGTTTAAGTTTTAATTTCAAGTTTTAACTTACTTTCCCAACTAAGTGTCAAACTGAACACATTATATGCCCCTGTGTAAATTATGCTATCTTTGAAAGGAGTGAGAAAATAATAAAAAAAGAGACATAATTTAGGTGACAAAAATACAAGATGATCTTTCTCTTATTTTGTTTAGCATAGATTTTTTCCTTTAATCTCTCCATAATGGGATTAAGAGGTTGTTCTGTAAGAGAAAAAAAGGGAAGGAAAAAGAGGGGTAAGGGGGTTAATAGAAAGATTTTGGTTCTCATGATTTTGATTTTAATCTTTTTAAATATGTAGATATTAAAGAAGAAAATCTATACTAAACACATTAAGAGAAAGGTCCTTTCGCTTCTATCTATTTTCCTTATCTAACTTATATGTCTTTCTTTCCCTCTTACCAAGTATAACCTAAAATTAGGTGAAGAAAATCCCTCAGCCAATCTACTATTTGTTTTTTCTCTTCTATCAAACAACCATGGATATCAAAATTCTTCCACTAATCTTCTCGGAATTTAGCTTATATATCTATCCTTTTGTTGTCCCCTTTCGCATCGCCAATAATATCATTACCACGTCGATTAAAATAATTTAATCGATATAATTAGTGACATAACATTTTAATTGACGTAATATGAAATTACATGGAGTACATGAAAAGGACATAAACAAGAGAACACAAGAGTTGGTTTCATCCTCATCCCTCTCTTTTTAGTTTCCCTTTACCAAACAAGCGATTAGGGTAAATTAGCATATCATTTTTTTAATGTTACTATGTTTTATGAGTCTTTTTCAAGCATGCCCCTCCCTCTTCCTATAAACAGACCAAATCAAGCAAAGAAAAGCAAAAGGTTGACCTAGAAAATGTCCCGTATGAATTCGGAGGCTAGCTATAAAATATATTGGGGATAGATACAAGGTATGAATCCACTCACTTTATATATGATAATTAGACTTTTGACTTAGAATAATGCTGCATAACCAAATTATTTGCCTAATTTCAATATCAAATAATGTGGAAATTGACTCGTTAGAGTTTGTGTTAAAGTATAATTGGTAAGCAATTTGGCGCCATAACATTTACCTTACAACTTACATATTGATCGTAGATTTAGCTAACTTTCCCTTTTCTTTTCTTCCATGGGAAACCAATCTCGACGTCACAGCCCAATGGGCGGCATAACCAAACCCAGAAAAAAAAAAAAAGAATATAGCCGGGGCCCCTCACATAGGGTGGGCTCCAGGTCTCAGATGGTGAGGCCCACCTCATGTGAGGGGCCCGGGTTATAGCCCGACGAGGCTATATAGAACTGCCCTATTCAAAAATTCTCTCCTTTGCAGACATATGTCCAGTGAGACGTAGACACGTTAGCAAACATTCTTTATGGCAGGGTTCAACCCATGTTTTAGGAATTAGTCGTGCCCGGCTGCTTTGTCAGACAAGGATAAAAAATGGAAAAAGAAAGTAACTTATCATATCTATATCTGTTAAAAAATGATTTTGAAATGATCTAATGGTTTAAAATAAACACTACAATCAGTCAAGTTCTACCTCAAAAATTTACAATCGCGAAAAAGAAAAAATATCCAAAACATCTATGTGTTTTGTCTAAATACCACTTTACCCTTTGTATTATCAAAATACCCAAAACATCTGTAGTGTTTTCAACATTGTAGTATAATACCTTGTGTTTTGCCTAAATAACATTTTTGTTCATTTTATTACTAAAATGCCCAAAATACCACGTGTGCTTTCAAAAATCATGCTCAAAATATCCTCTAAAGAAATTAATTTTTAAAAAACTCTAATTATGCTTCTTAATATATTAAATTAAAAGAATATTTTGTGAACAAGTGTTTTTTGTTTCAAACGAGTCTTCTCATTTTTTATTAAACTTTTTAAAGAATAAAATTATCCTTCCGTACTTTTACTAAATACAATTTAAAAAACTATTAATTAAAATACTAAATAAAATCAATCTTAAAAAGTTAAACTCTCTAAATAATTGAAAGATTTTCCTAATCAAAATATTTATTTGAACATTTGAAATCACGTTTTCCTTAGCTTTAGGTCAAGTTATATTTAAAATAACATTAATAATATTGAGAAGAATAATCTTGGAGATTTAAAAAACTTAATTGCTGCAAGGAGTATTTTGAGTTTAAGTTTAATCTTGAAAACACAGAGGTTGAGTTTTTGGCATTTTAATAATAAGAGGGACAAAAGTGATATTCAAGCAAAACACATGAGATGTTTTGGGTATTTTTCCACGAGAAATGATAGCTTTTATTCATAAATCAAATATTTGAAAAATTAATACAATGACTCAAGCAAAAATACATACAAAATGTGTTGTCCCTCCTAGGCATTTTTAATCCTCTTGTAACCTTCCTCTTCTTTTGCGCTGTTCCCTTTCTTTGGATCGTGACAGTTTATTGAGGGTGGTGATAGTGCATGTGCTCCTGGGTGGATGGGGATTCGTTGTTCATGGGAGTGGGTTGTTGCAATTTTGCCACTCGTCGCGGCTCTAAGGTACTTGTTACATCAGTGCTTTGGTTCCCATGGTGTCATGTTACTTCAAGTGGTGCTCAGGCTCCAATTTGGGCGTCAAGCTTATCTCTTGTGATGTGGGAT
This sequence comes from Artocarpus heterophyllus, assembly GCA_025403435.1. Classification (NCBI taxonomy): domain Eukaryota; kingdom Viridiplantae; phylum Streptophyta; class Magnoliopsida; order Rosales; family Moraceae; genus Artocarpus; species Artocarpus heterophyllus. The sequence goes on along the minus strand of CM046346.1, from coordinate 2,947,570 downwards.
TGTCTTTAATTTTAGTCCTTATCTTGTTTCCATGAAGGCGATGTTCCACTAAGACTGTTGACATGCAATGTAGAGCGTGGTGGTCTTAGTGTTATAGATCTTTTGATCTCAATTGATTAGAAATTTCCATCAAATGCATATGTGTTGTTTAAAGAACTATTTGTATGTTTGATCAAAACTACTTTTGCACCTAATTTATGTTTGGGGCCTCTTTTTCTTAGATCTTGAGAATATTTGCATTAATATTAATGCTTGTAATTCTCTGTTTCGAAGTGAATAGGGTGTTTTAAAACTCAGTTCGAACCAATGATTTGAATTGAACATACTAACAATTCAAATTTTGTGAAAGAAAGTATTGTAGTAAAATTGGTTAGAATCATAATCTGTGATTCGAACCATGGACTCTCAAACACTCTTTAATTCCTTAAAAAATAGAACTATATGCCAATAGTAAAATTTGTTTAGAAATATGGAGCCCAATTCAAAGCTTTTTAGAATATAGCCCTATGCAAAGGATTTCGGGGATCGATCTTCTCAACAAGGTTGTCGTGGGGAACGGAGGCAGGAAGCCCCCTCCTAGGGGGTAAGGGGCTCAGAGCCCTTAGACCAAATTTTCACTAGAAAAGTGCAACAAGAGAAGAAAAACACAAGAAAAATGGGGTTTTGTTTTACCCCAAGTGCTCACCCCTATAGAAGAAGAATTCGTGCAGCTGTAAGGAAAGACAGAAGCAACGCACCCCCGCAAAAAAGAAGGCACGCGGAGCACTACGAAAATCGTAGCACAAGGCAAATCTCACTTCGGCCACGCAAGCAAAGCGAGCAGCTGTGCCTGTCAGTATGGTGGAGTTCATGTTATGCGTTTTTTATTTTTTTTTGGTCTTTATTACTTTGTCTTGTTGAAACCTATATATAACTAAGTTGTATTCTTTTCTTTGTAAGGTGTATCTCAAAAATTAGAGGAAAGACAAGGTACAGAAAAATTCTAGAAAGAATACGTGCAATTTTTTCTATTGTAACTCCTTCATCATTATAATGAATTATTCTACAACGACTAAAAAGTGGACGTAACTCGCACTTTGAGAATAAATCATTATAAATCTTAGGTGTTTTTATTTATTTTTTATTTGTATATTTTTATTTTGATAGAATCAGAGCTTCTAATTTGCAACAAAATTCACTATTACCACCACAGACATTTCCTCTTTTTTAAAAAAAAAAAACCTACCCTAAATTTCTCAATTTGTAATTATGTACAAACATCCTTCTCCAAGGGTCTAAGCCAAATAAATTCACCATCACATTTCACATGATGTAATAACATATAGTACGGTATTCACAAAAAAAAAAAGGAATGTCACATAGGATGTCATCCAAAAATTTAGGAAAACTTTTTTTTTTCCCATCGAGTTGTGACCTGGCCCTCTCAGCCCCACTGTGGGACCCATTGGGTGGGGCCCACCCTACTGAGAAGGCCGGGCCCCAGTCCAATCGGGATATATAATGCTCCCCAAAAATTTATTACAAAGAACGGTTATCTGGTGGCAGTTGACAACTTATCAACCAGTGAGCGTTTGCCACGTCATGTATAGTTGTCCGAAATTGACACCGTGTGAGGAGGTACGTACCAGTCTACGCCAAAATATTCGTTAATAATTAATTCAATTATAATAACAATAATTAATTATTGAGCTAATCTAATCTTACCATATTCTTAGGACTTTAGAACAGGATTATGAAGAATAATAAGGGAAACAGACAACATGTTTTAGATGGGAATTTCAATATGTGGGAGTTTAGAAAGTCAAACTACAATCCCATTATATTCCCTCCCTCTCTCTCTCCTTCTTTCTTTCTCTTTTATAAGAGCCGCCCCGCTTTTGACTTTTTTTTAGTTTACATTTTTTTTTCCATTTTTTAGAGAGAGAAGGGAAGAGAGAGAGGGAGGATGAATGCGGCGCCACGTCACCAGCAAACTCGGGGTTCGGAGTCGGCGGCGGCGGAGGCGGCTGCCGGAGCTGCCGACGGGACGGTGATGCTCAGAACTTACAAGGCTTGGAAAGGCAGCAATGTAACTTTTTTTTTCTCTTTCTTTAATTCAAAAGTTTGTTCTTTTTGTTCTTCTTTTTGGTTTATCTTTCTGGGTTTGTTTCTAAATTTAACTTTCTTTGTGTGTGTCTGTGATTGTGTTTTGAATTTTGATTTTTGATTTTTTTTCCGTCTGGGTTTGCTAAATCTGATGCTTTGGTTTTGGTTGATTGTGTGGAATTATGTGGATCTTTTATAGGCCTTTTGCTTGAAATTCAAAAGGGTCTTTTTTGATTTTTCGCTTTTGGGAATTTTGTTTCTGTTCAAGATGGAAAAGATTGTAGCTTTTTCTTATGTGGTAGATGTTTCAATTGATAAGCTGTATTTGGGTGTAAAAATTTAGTGATTTTGTTTTTTGTTTTGTTTTTTTTTTTTTTTTTTTTTTTTTATGCTAGTGATTTGGCTTTTTTGGTTGAGTAATTCAGCTTCTATTTCTTGGTGTAACCAGTTTAATTTTGCCAAATAGGGTTGTAGTTCCAACTATTTTTGGTCATTTTATGACTGAATTTAGCTTGAATTATTGTTTTAAAACTTGCCTGAATATTTTCTTGCTCAATTTTTCACTTGAGCAAAATCCTTGGTGTATATTACCATCAACGATTTTTGTCTACTGTATTTTCCGCACCACTTTTATTGTTTATTAACTCTCAAACTTATGTCTCTTTTCTTCTCAAGTGTACAGATTTTGAAAGAAGTCTTTTCTGTTTCTGGAAAATTTCATTTGCTTTGCACGTAAGCTGAACCATTTGTAGTTGTTTGAGTTTTGAAGCAAAATCAGCTTGCTTTTGCAGCTTCTTGTTTGACCAAGAAGTTTGGACACTGAACTTTCGGAACTATTGTAATTAACTCGAGTAGAAAAGAAACTTGCCCTTTTTCTCTTATGGTCCATACAGCTGAATTCTTGTGCCGATATTTTTATACCTCTGGAAATGGTTTTCCCTCCTATTATGAACAGTTTGAAGAATTAGTAGTTGTGATCACCACTAACAGCCTTATCTTTTTGGAAGTAGTCTGTATAATTACAGTTTACAATCTTCTGATGCTCGCTTTAAGTCATCGTTGTCTGTTTAATTTTTCTGGTGTTTCTTTAAGTCATCGTTGTCTGTTTAGATTTTTCAGGCTTTTATGGTCCATAAAGCCGAATATTTTTGCTGATATTTTTTCACCTATGGAAATGGTTTTCCCTCCTATTATGAACAGTTTGGAGAATTAGTAGTGGTGATTACCACTAAGAGCCTTATCTTTTTGGAAGTAGTATGCATAATTACGGTTTACAATCTTCTGATGCTCGCTTTAAGTCATCGTCGTCTGTTTAATTTTTCAGGTGTTTCTTTGTGGTGGAAGGCTCATATTCGGACCTGATGCAAGATCTATTTTGTTAACCGTATTTCTCATTGTGGCCCCAGTCGCAGTTTTCTGCATCTTTGTGGCCAGAAAACTGATCGATGATTTTCCTAATGACTGGGGAATAGCCATAATGGTCATTGTTATTGCATTGGCATTATTTGTAAGTTTCTTTTTCTTTCTTCTTGTTAGATTCTAAGTTTCATCCAACCAGTAAGATGTGTGGAAAATTGTTTTGGTTATTGTATTTGCATTGTGTGAGAAAAATCACTTAAAACTCCTGGAATTCTTCACTAGTTTTTCCAAACTTACAAAACAAATTGATGACATTTTCTCGTATCTGAATAAGGTTTTGTTTTACAGGATTTGATTCTTCTTATATTAACCTCAGGACGAGATCCTGGTATAATACCTCGCAGCGCTCACCCTCCGGAGCCAGAAGACTATGAAGGGAGTACAGAGACAGGGGCTAGTCAAACTCCACAGCTGCCATTGCCAAGGCATAAGGATGTAAATGTCAATGGTGTGACAGTGAGGATCAAATACTGCGACACCTGCATGCTTTATAGGCCTCCCCGCAGTTCTCACTGTTCGATATGCAACAACTGCGTGGAAAAATTCGACCATCACTGCCCTTGGGTTGGTCAGTGCATTGGACTGGTAATTTACACAAACTTGAAATAGTTTTTATGCTATATCTAAAGCTAAATTAGGGTCTTTTTGCCGAAGATTGTTTTGTGGAAACCTTATTGTTCTTACTTTCCATTGGACATGGTGCATACTGCATGTCGCAAGCAGATTGGTAGTATATGGGTGATCTTTTACCATCTCCACGACAATGCATTACTCAAATTTGTCTCAATAGAAATGTTCTTTTGATCTCCGTGCAGAGGAATTACCGTTTTTTCTTCATGTTCATCTCCTGTGCTACTCTTCTCTGCTTATATGCACACGGGTTTTGCTGGGTCTACATCAAGAGGATCATGAATAGTGAGGATACGACAATCTGGAAAGCGATGATCAAGACTCCTGCCTCCATTGCGCTAATAGCTTACACTTTCATCGCGTTCTGGTTCGTGGGCGGTCTGTCTTTCTTCCATTTGTATCTCATCAGTACAAACCAGGTAACACGCACCTTTCTTCTTGGAATTCTTTCTAGTTGATTAAAGTCAAGTTTTCTTCAGCATAACACATCGAGTTCTGATATAATTGTTTGATGCTTTTTTGCAGTCAACTTATGAGAACTTCAGATATCGTTATGAACGGCGAGTCAATCCGTTTAACAAAGGGGTGTTTAGAAACTTCATCGAGACGTTCTGCAGCAGCATCCCTCAATCCAAGAATGATTTCAGGAAAAAGGTTCCCAAGGATCCTTCTATTCTACCTCGCGTGGTTGGTGGTGGCTTTGTTAGTCCCCTAATAGGCAAAGCCATTAGCGACCTAGAAATGGGAAGGAAGCCAGCGTGGGATGAGGCTACAGGACAGGAAGGCGACTTTGAAGAGGAACAAGTCAGCAACGATGATGGTCCAGATAAGGATCAAGGACCTAACGATGCTGATGTGTCGCCAGATTTAAGTAGAAACCTTCCGACAGAAAGTGCGGAGAGACGCGATGTGTTGTACTCAAGGCGTTCTAGTTGGGGGAGGAGAAGTGGGAGCTTGAATATATCTCCCGAGATTCTTGCTTTGGCTGCCGGAGTTGGAGACTCAAGGCGTGTCACCGAGGGAAGGAATGCAAACTTCCAAACAGAAACCGAACAATCTCAGTCCAGTTCTTAGACGTGTACAGAAAACCAGCGAGAAGGCATGAATTGTAAGGGAAGAGAAAGAAACTATTTATAGTGCAAATGATGTAAATCTAAAGTTGGTGGTGTTGATTTTGAGTGAAGTGCTCAGCAGTTAGAAGCTTTTGAAAACTGGGTTTTAAGGACGAGCTTTTTTGTTGTTTCTAAGACATGCTTCTGGGCAGTTGATTCTTTTGCAAGTAATAGCGTGCCATTATTGGTTAAATCGTTATCTTTTGTACAATTATTTTTTTTTCTCTAATTAAAAAAGGGGTCACTCTTGACGTCCCGCTCCCCATATCCGGGAACTACAAATGAAGTCGGACAGATATAACCCAATTCTGCTCGAATGATCATTCCGATTTCAAGTAAACAACCATGATTCCGACAACAGGCCGGGTAGAAACTTTTTCTATCATTAATTGCACCAAAACTGCATTTATTTTTTTGGGAACTACCAGATGTTTAATCAAATGAATGTTAAGACTCATCTGGGGATTACAAGAAGCAACCACTCACAAATTTGAAGACGGAAAATTGTGAAATTTATAGATCCGAGTGCTTGTAGGGTAAAAAAGACATCCCAATGAAAATGGTTTCAGGGAAAATAATAAGATTCAAAATTACGAATATGTAAACATATTTGAGTCACTCATCACAAAGGCCCCCAAAAAACAAATCTTTCCATGTGAAATTGGGCATATCAAAACATCCTAAAACTTCATTGCATGTTCTGGAAACGTTTCATGATCAATGCGCTCATGTCCAAATAGCGCTGAGCGCAGTTCAATAGGCAGGATTGTTCGCTTGAGCTGAATTTGCTCCCCGGAGTACTGGTTATGCACTTGTCCCAGCACACAGTTGTGACCTTTGCCACCATCTCATTGATCATGGCTCTTTCCTTTTCTTGCTGCATGGTAAAAGAATTTTGCAAAGCCAAGTCATACAAGGGGCTTAAGATAAGAAAACAGGTATTTTCTACATCAAATCAAAAGGGGTTAAGCATCAAGCTTAACTAGATATGAAAGGCAGAATTGTTCAGACAAAATCTCCATATTGCGCATTTCAACTGAGAAATGCAAAGCTTTAAGAAAAACTTGAATTCATGAATTAGGTGAAAACGATGGAAGGTTACGTCACATACAAGTGTATGTGTGCAAGTAAAAGAGTGGTAGCAAATTTTTCGTGTTATGGTTTGTGTACTTGTTTTTTGTGAAGTGTGGAGGGACTCATTTCACTTACACCATTAAAAGCAAAAGCAAACAGAATCAAAATATTGAAAACAGATTGACGATACAGGTTCAACCTCAAATGATCAAAGTTCTTTCTTTCACTTTGCCAACGAACACATTTAAGATTATTGAAGGATGAAAACAAAGCGGCTAAGGAGAGAAATCGTTTGGATCTCGCTCAACCATTATAGACAATTACCGTTGCGCAAAAGAATGGTAGGCTCTAAATGACAGGGCTTGTAAAAGTACTAATTGGTTATTGCTATGAAATAGACCTACTCCTACACTTGGGAGTATTCTTTCAGCCTTCAGGAAGTATTCTTACAACTAACAAATTTAAATAAAATTTATATGTGAGTAAATATCATGAGGGAATAATGTTGGTCTTTGTAATTGGGCTAAAACTCATTTTTTAAGCACATAAACTTTAGATACACTACTGTAAGGGTATACACTACCGTAAGGGTATAGGTTTAAATATTTATTAAAATTTTGTGTGTATTTATATATATATATGCGTATATAATTTATACAACATATATATATGGTTCGGATTCACAGATTATAGGGATTCGAAAATACTCAATTCGTAATCCAATCTGTATATATTAGATTTGGGAAATTCTAATCCAAAACCAATATGTATTTTGCATAACCCAATCCAATCATTGGATTGAATTAAACCGATCGAACAGAATGGCGGATTCCATGAAAACCCTTACTTTCAGGAAGAGGGAAACCAAATTCCATCATCAAAAGCATAAAGAAAAATCCTTGACAAGCCAATCCCTAAACCGGCTAAATTTTAGAGCCCAGTGGTTCTCTATGAAAATCTGGAACTTATTTACTTACCCTCAAAAAAGAATCTTTAAATAAGCAATATAATCCTAAGCCCCATTGTTGTGTCTTATACTAAGAAAGTTGTCTTCTTTTGGCCTGTGCAATCTTATAAATAATAGGAATATGAAGCTAATTAAAAAAGAAAAAAAAGAAGGTTTTGAACGAATTCAGAATCCAATTCAAATAATATTGCATAAAGACAAAAAATAAATTTAGAAAACAAAAACAGAGAAATCTTAAAACCCATGAAATGACAATCTAAGAGTAAATCGGTTAAATCCAATTTCTTGAATTAACATTACACAAGACCCTAACAACCAAAAATATATATACAAAATTCCAAGCGTAAAAGAGCATTCCTCCGAATCTGTACATCTATTAAAAAAAAAAAGTGACTTTATTTTTCTTTTTTCTTTTTTTTTGAGGTTTTAAAGGAATCGAAAATGGCAATATGATCAAAGAACAAGACGAGAACTTACAACGATGAACTGAAGCATTTCAGGGCTGTTGAGAGCTGAAGGATCCATGGCGGTTAATAGCGAGTAAAACCCCAAAAATTTGTTATTTAAGCTTCGGAGACGCTCTTAAAACCCTAAAAAAAAAAAAAAAAAATCCTCAGAGACATGAACGACACAAAGATAGAACATGAGGCTGTTGGGTGGGCCCAATTATTCAATCAATTTGGGTCGGTTTTCAAATGAGCCAGCCCAATTATTTTTTCAAATGGGCCAAGGCCAAGTATAGGCTTTCAATTTTCATAGGAAATTCCTAGCCATTGATTTTAGGAGAAAATTACTCATATGGTAAAAGTTATGTTTATTTATGTGATACTTAAAAAAACTTATATCACATTATTATTTATACTACATAGTAAGTTATGTCACAAATAAAGATGTGTTCATTTACAAAAAATAAATATTAAAAATCGTATTTATAAAAAATTTCTTAAATTTTTATACAACCAATTATATAACCTTTATATTATTATTATTATTATTGTTTTCTTTTTGCAATACCACGCTTTTAATTTTCTTTGATCTGATTTTCATCATGAAATAAAATTTGCAATCCTTTTTCTTTAGTCAGATTAAGAAAAACTAAATAGGACATGAATGATACAAGATTGTGAAAAGAAAGTTTTTATAAGACCATTTTCAATGCAAATACTAATACTAATACCATATTTGCCTTCAAAACGTGTCAAAATAACATATTTAATATACTATTCTAGGCTGCATTTCAACGTATTATTTCAAATGTTATATTTATTTTTTGTTATTATTACTAAGCCTTAAAATTTGTAAAAGTAATATGTTAATATTAAAATAATTTGAAGACGACAATGTTAGTTTTTATGCTCAATGAAAACACTAACTTTTGTTTTGATAACAACAAACAATTAATTGCTTGAACGCTAATGATTTATCTTGAGTGTGTAGATCCATTTATCATTATTATTTTAGCGTCTTAAGAGAAATCAAAAAGGATTTTCATTAAAACTCGAAAGAAATTAACAAAGACAGACTATCTACTAAGAGCATGAAGATTGAAGATATGGCATCAACAAGCATGAAGAATAGGTTTAAGTTTATTTCTTAGCTTGTATGATGTTAGAGCATGCATAAGATGTTTATCAAGTTTAATTGGCTCATAATCTTGATTTAAACTTGATTTCAAATGTTTTTGAAATAGTTTTCAAAATTAAGATAAAAACATTTGAACTCTTGAAATTACATTTAAAATTGTTTCAATATCATAACATTTGTTTTCAAGACTCAAAAGTTACTTAAGAAGGGTTTTAAAATTGCTTTTAAACTCAACACCTTCTTAAATGTAAAGGAGATGCGCCTGAGCACCTGGAGAGGCACGGTCGAACCATGCGTAGGTATACACAGTCGACTGCACCAGCCTGAAGAGGGCTAGTCCTCCAGCTCTATGGTCGATTGCACATAGTATTGTGTGGTCAACCATGATTCTAATGGCTATATTTCTAGTCGTCAGGAATGCGCCTCAAACGGTCATAAATGGCTAGTTTCAAGTTTTCTTCTATAAATACCCTCATTTATGACCTAAGTTAAGTGAGATAACACCTTGAATCAACATTGTTTCAATTCTTAAGTGTGCTATTAGCTTTTGATCACATTTGAGCCAAACTTGTTAAACATCCTTGTTGTGTGCTTGATTATCTCCTAAGTTGTTCTATATTGTATTCAATCATTTTCTAGGAGCTGAGAGTGAGAGCTTTGACATTTCAATCATTCCAAACCAAAAGAAATAGGTTTTCAAAGCCTTAGTAAATTCGGGATTGTTTTGAGTTTGCCAATCTTTGTGTAAAATTGGTAGGATATCTTGGTCAGTCAATCTCCGTGAAAATTGATGATTTTAAGATGTTGTGGTGAGCCTCGGGTAAAGAAAGTCACCAGATTGTACAAAAAAAGTGATCGTGTAGAAAAGATAATTGTAATAATGGAAGAAGCCAAGTCGAAGACATTGCTTGGTGACAGTAGACGTAGGCTATTTGCCTAACCACTGTAAATCGTGTTTGCATTTTTCTATCCCTATCTCTTTACTTTAACACACATACATTTTGTTGAAGTTTATTATTATTGCTATTTGTGTATTTGTATGTGTTGCATTGATTTGTGTATTTAATCTAGAAAATTTAAATAATTGTGAAACAGTTTTTAAAACTCAATTCACCCCCCTCTTGGGTAGCTATTCTTGAGCTAACAATTGGTATCAGAGCTAGAAGCTCGATTTCATTTTTGAAAAAGATTTAACAATCTTGAGCATAGCTACTTAAATTTTTCAAAATATGGAAGGTCAATTTATCACTAGACCTCCTTTCTTCAACGGGGATAACAACAATTATTGGAAAGCTAAAATGACAATTTATTTAAAATCCATTGATTATAATCTTTAGGACATTATTGAAAATGGTCTGTATAAACCTATGATAAAGGTGGATAATATTGTTATACCAAAAAACCCTAAAGATTATAATAGCGATGATAAAAGAAAATTGTCATTAAACGCCAAAGCCATAAACATTTTGCATTGTGCATTAGATAGGAATGAATTTAATAGAATTATTTCATGCAACTCCGCACAAGAGATATGGCACACATTAGAGGTAGTTCATGAAGGCACTAATCAAGTAAAAGAAACGAAAATAAATTTTCTTCTTCATGACTATGAAATGTTTAAAATGGTAGAGCATGAAACCATAAGTGAAATGCATACTAGATTCACAAGCATTTTCAATGAATTAAAATCTCTTGGAAGAACTTTTGATGACAGTGAACTAATAAGGAAGCTTTTTCGATCGTTACCTCCATCGTGGCATGTCAAGAGAATGACACTAGAAGAAGCTAAAGATTTATCAATGTTGCTGCTTAAAGAATTGGTGGGATCTCTAATGACTCGTGAGATCATAAGAAGAAAAAATAAAGAAGAAGAGGACAAGAAAAGAAATTTGGAATTTCGTTGAAGGCGTCCATCCTCCAATCGAAACAGTCAAGGGACGAAGAGCCTAGAGAAACAGCCAACATGTGCTTCATGGCATTTGATGATGATGAGGTAAGTATCTCTAACTCTTCCGATGATGATTGTGATGAAATAAATTTTAAAGAATTATCTAAAGCCTTTGATGAACTTCATGATGACTATGAAAAATTGGCTACTAGAAATTCGTTGCTTAAAAAGAAAGTATCTACTCTTATAGAAGAAATGGAATTGTTGAAAATTGATAAAGCTAAGAGTGATACATTGATTAAAGAGAATGCATCTTTAAAAGAAAAAGTTGATGATTTGACAAAAATTATTTTGAAATTCACCAATGAAAAGAAAATTTTTGATTTAATGCTTGGTAATCAACGTTGTGTCTTAACAAAGGTGGTTTAGGATATAAACCACATCTTGAACAAAAAAATTTCAAAAATTATTTTAAGACATCAACTTATCCTCAAAATCCAACATATATATGCACATATTGCAATCAAGATGGTCATACCACTTCTTATTGCCATATCAAGAAAAATGCATTTGTGGGAATTAAACAAAGATGGATTGCAAAAGGCTCGAAGACTAAAGAAAATGGACCTAGAGCTATATGGGTGTCAAAAATTAAAACTTGAATTGTTTTGTAGTAAGCTTGGAGAGGTTCCAAAAATAAAAGGATTAAGAATATATGAAGACAAACCATTTGCGCAATTTCGGAGAATTTTCATCACGACGGGTCAATTAGAAAATCAAGATCACATTTTGTTCATGACTCTTATTTAAAGAGGTTATTTGTTTCTAACATATTTATATCTTTGATAAATGGTTGATTTTCTTATGCTTATCTTATAATGCCATTTGATATGAAATTCCTTGACCATTCTTGCATATTTTTATTTAAAATGTTACATATCGATCTATTTTATCTAAATCTCTCTTGAATGCTTCAAAATAATTTCATATGTGCACGAGCGGTGTTTTTTTTTTTTTTTGTGCTATAAATATGTTCTCACAATTTTTCTTATCTTTTTACTCCTTTTTCATTGGATGATTTGTCTAAATCTATCTTGATTATTTCAACATGCTTTTTAGATCATTTATGTGATTCTTCAAAAGTTTTTCTCGTTGTTAAATATTTAAGGGGCAATGACTACAGCTAAGTTGAAGCAGTTAGGGCTGCTTCTGAAGCAGCCGCGATAGCTCTCGTTATATAGGTCGCGGTCGACCACTTCGTCGGGTAGGGCACAGTGACCCGACTGCTAAGTTTTTTTAAAAAGAGGAGAAACTCCTCTTTTCTCTCATTTTTCTCCCTTGATTTTGAAGCATAGCAGAGCAAAAAATCCTCCCCTTATCCTTTCCTTTGAGTTCTTTTGAACCATATCAAGTTTCCATTATAATTTTTCATCAAATTGCTTAAACCTCTTCCAAAATCTGTCCAAAATCGCCCGTCACACGCCAAATTCGTCCCTATACTCTCGAAAACGTTTTTGATATTTTGGGCATCCTAAAATCATCTCTTTCGAGCGTTTCTACTATAGCGGAGCGTGGAGAATCATCCAGAAGGCACGGCAAACGTCCGGTTTCTAATGACAATGATAATGAATACCGAACCAAGGTAATTCATGATCCTAATATTTTGACTGCTAGCAGTAGGAGAACTTATTCAGCCCTTACTAGGAAAGAAATTCTCTCCGGAAAAATTATTATCTTTGAGGAAATAAGATCTCTAAACCTTAGGATGCTTTTTGAGCAGCTAGGCTGGTTGAACCTAGTAGAAACTAAAGAGTGGGTCTATCCTAGATTCGTAAGGACCTTTTATGCTCAAATGAATGCAAATCTAGAGAACCTTACCATTTCTTGCGAATTAAAAGGCAAAACCATAGTATTAAACTCATAAACCATTAATCTTGCCTTAGGGAACCCTAACACTAGTTTACCAATCCAATCCTTAGAAACTTTTGGAATAGATTTTGAGCCCGCTAGAACGTATGGTACACTTATGGAAGCACCAAATAGTATCCATCCTCTCAAACCTAGAGCCAGAGAGTTGCCTATTCGTGTTAGAGTATTGCATCACATTGTCTCACTAAATCTTATCCCTAAAGCAGGTTACAAGGATAGTCTCACTGTCTTTGACATACCCCTCATGTATTGCTTACTTAGTGGAACTCCTCTAAACATAGGGCAGCTTATCCTCAACCGTATTATACAAGCCACTGGTGGTCCATCTGCGTTAATTTGCCTTACGGTATGCTTTTAAGTCGTATTTTCAACTACTTGAAGTTTCTCTTATTGGAGAGTCCGAGAAATATCAACCCTCTCCCAACATGTTTTTCAATGCTACAAACCTTAAAAAATAGGATTGGAGGAATTTAATGGCGTCTAGCGTCAAAGAGGACAAGGTCCAACTCCTCATCCTTGAGAGGAAGAAGAGCAAAAATTCGACCAAGTTGAAGCACATTTTGCCATGGAAGAAGATACACCTTCTCAAGATGCTTCTGAGAGTTCATCGTCTGAGCCTTCATATCAGCAAATCATCTCTAGGATGGACAACCTTGAGTCCAACCTTGCTGCCTTTAGAGCACACACTGATGAGCAGTTCTCTATGCTCAACAATACCATAAGTAGCATTCTAGAGGAGCTTGGAAGATTTAACATGCGAGGAGCCCCACCGTCATAATTTCTTTGTTTATGTTTTGAGAGTTTGTTACGTCTTTTTATCCATTTGATCTTTAATACTTGAACGTTGTATATTTTTTGGAAGTTATAAAATCTCTCGTTGAACTTATTTTGAGATGATAGTTCTTTTGAGTTTCTCTTGCTTCTCTTTTATCTTGGATTAACTAAACTTGCCTTGGTCAATATTTGCATATTCTCACTCGTGGCAAGTTCACAAGGGAATTAACATTATGACATTTAGGGGGAGCACACTTTCATATTGTCTGTTGCTAGTTTGCATCATTTATATCCTTGTAACTAATTCTTTTGATGCAGGGGAAGTCATGTTTTTTTTTTTAATTAAAAATTATCTTTGCAAAATTCATTTGGATTGAGATTGAAGCTCTCATGACCATGTTTCTCTCATGATATCAAAAGCATGTTTTTAGTCTTCTCCTCATTATTCATATACTTGTAACTTATTTAGGGGGAGTCTTCGAGTCACTCATCTGTAAGTTTCTATCATTTATGCATGCTATCCAGGGGGAGTATTTCATTTTTGCATATGATGAGTGAACATTTGATAAGGGGAATTTATCATTTCCACCGTGTTTTTAAAGCATTATTGATTTCAAGGGGGAAAGGAAAATATTCATTTATTAGTATCAAAAGGAAGAGGAAAATATCTATTTCAAGGGGAGATATGCCTCTATTCATCATTTTAGTCTTCTCCATATTTTTGTTTTGATGATCTTAACTTGGTATATTCTTTTTGATTCGTCAACCGTTTTTACTAATGCCAAAGGGGGAGAAGTAAGATTGATTGATTGTTTGCTTAAAAATTTTCACTTCAAAGCTTTATTTTTATCATAAGTAATCAATTGTTTGTCATCATCAAAAAGGGGGAGATTGTTAGCTTTTATGCTCAATGAAAATATTAACTTTTGTTTTGATAACAACAAACAATTAATTGCTTAGACGCTAATGATTTATCTTGAGTGTGTAGATCCATTTATCATTATTATTTTAGTGTCTCAAGAGAAATCAAAAAGAATTTTCATCAAGACTCGGAAGAAATTAACGAAAACGGACTATCTACCGAGAGCATGAAGATTGAAGATATGGCATCAACAAGCATAAAGAATAGGTTTAAGTTTATTTCTTAGCTTGTATGATGTTAGAGCATGCATAAGATGTTTATCAAGTTTAATTGGCTCGTAATCTTGATTTAAACTTGATTTCAAATGTTTTGAAATAGTTTGCAAAATTAAGACAAAAACATTTGAAGTCTTGAAATTACATTTAAAATTGTTTCAATATCATAACATTTGTTTTCAAGACTCAAAAGTTATTTAAGAAGGGTTTTAAAATTGCTTTAAATTTAACACCTTCTTAAATGTGAAGGAGACGCGCCTGACCATTCAGAGAGGCACGGTCGACTGCGCGTAGGCATACGCGATCGACCGCACCAACCTAAAGAGGGCTGGTCCTCCAACTCTGTGGTTGACCGTGCATAGTATTATGCAGTCGACCGTGATTCTAACGGCTATATTTCTAGCCATTAAAAATGCATCTCAAACGGTCATAAACTACTAGTTTTGAGTTTTCTTATATAAATAACCTCATTTATGACCTAAGTTAAGTGAGATACCACCTTGAATCAACATTGTTTCAATTCTTAAGTGTTCTATAAGCTTTGGTTCACATTTGAACCAAACTTGTTAAGCATCCTTGTTGTGTATTTAATCACCTCCTAGGTTGTTCTAAATTGTATTTAATCATTTTCTAGGAGTTGAGAGTAAGAACTTTGATATTTCAACCATTCCAAACCAAAAGAAATAGGTTTTTGAAGCCTTAATGAATTCGAGATTGTTTTGAGTTTGCCAATCTCCATGTAAAATTGCCGGGATATCTTGGTTGGTCAATCTCCATGAAAATTGACGATTGTAAGAGATTATGGTGAGCCTCGGGTAAAGAAAGTCACCGGATTGTACAAAGGAGTGATCATGTTGAAAAGATGGTCGTAATATTGGAAGAGGCTGTGTCGAAGACATTGCTCGGTGACAGTAGACGTAGGCTGTTTGTCGAACCACTATAAATCGTGTTTGCATTTCTCTATCCTTATCTCTTTACTTTAACACACATACATTTTATTGAAGTTTATTATTATTGCTATTTGTGTATTTGTGTGTGTTGCATTGATTTGTATATTTAATCTAGAAAATTTAAATAATTGTGAAAAAGCTTTTAAAATCCAATTCACCCCCTCCCTCTTGGGTAGCTATTCCTGATATAAGAGACAATGTTGTGATAATTGAAAGAAAAAGTTGATGTATCAACCAAGACAAATTTTGTACTAAAAATGGCACTACATTATAGAGTATTTTTACACTTAATTACCAAAATTTGATATTAAATCATCAATTTAGTATACCATTGAAGATGCGCCAATAAATGTTTGTTCTAGATCTGGTGCTAGCTAGTTTAGGTACTTGTATATGTGGAGTTTTTCTATCTATGCAAGATTTGATTGTGAAGTTCAAATGGATGGATTTTGAGATAACAAGAAGAAAATAACTTGTGATCATGAAAGCTATAGAAGCAAAACCATGCGTGAAAAATCTTGAACAAAAGGAAGCCGTTAATATTGACTAACTTTCTTATGCATTAAGCATATATCATCTTTTCTCTAAGAAAAAAAGGTGCTTTAAAAGGCAAATGTTAGTCATGTCAAACTTTTTCATATTATCTCACATGATACCCAAATCAAAGATCACACATTATAGAATGGTATCACTATTGGGTATATATGCATTGCTTCTCCTACCATAACCTTAATTTTTATTTGGTCCAATATTCATTGGCTGTCCGATCCAAGACAAAGAAAGAATAAAACAAGAGAAGCATATCTCAAAACACTAACGAATAAGTTCTTCCAAATTTGATATAGACTTTATTCTTTATATAATATATATATATATATATATATATGTACAAATAAATGTTTCCCTCCTAATTAGTGAGGAAAAGGCCTTCTATGATTCAAGGTTGTAAAAAAAAAGAGGTGTATTGAGATACCCATGTGTAAAAACCCCCATATAACAACGAAAGGCTAAATTTTTTAATAAATAATAAATGCATATATATGGGTTTTTATTATGGTTCATTCAGATGGACGGTCCATCCAATATAACATATAGAAGTAAAATACGTAATGACAGTTATTGAACGTAAGACTGATGTTGAAGAGACATAATATAATCAACATCACATTCGATGACTATTTGTTACGACTAAACATTACTATTATCATGTCACATTACTATTATCATGTCATGTCCTTTTCTTTTCTATGGTATGTTTGGATATGGCTGTCCATCCGATAGACTATAATAAATATTGAACCGTTTGCAACTTTAGTTGGAGCTATAGTTTTAAGTCTAAGTACTATAGTATATAAGAGCTTTATACCGTAACAATTTGCTATGACATATAAGAGTTTTATACTGTTTTTGATTAGTTGGAGCTACTTTTGGAACTGGTTTTCTGAATCGCCTATATATATATATATAATCCTGTTACCGTACTCTGAAGCAAAGGCTTGCAATTTGCAAAGACAAAAATGGGAGTTACTTTCTACGGGTGGGAAGGATCTTTTCGACCACATTAGTGCATGAAAAAAAAAAAAGAAGAAGAAGAAGAAGAAGAAGTAAGGAAAAGCTACATCTTAGCAATGAAGAAAAGTACCGATCCGATACTTGACTACACCTTTGTAAAGCCTTAGCCTTTTTACTCTCAAAAACCAAAAAAAAAAAAAAAAAGGAATTATGAATGTTCATTCAAATGTTATCAGGAGAGGCTCATAAGAAAGAGTGCTAGTAATGGGATTCAAAAGCAAGACCCCGCAAAAGAGTACAAAGTGCGGCTAGGGAGCTTTCTGAGTCATCTGTCCATAATAATATTCATAGAAAGTAGTTGTACTTAAAACTAAATTAGCCAAAACCACTGAAGAAAAAAGTGACCAGCAAATTTTCCGAAAAATGAAAAGAAAAATAAAATTGTGTGTATAAAAAAGCACATCAAAGATTCAGGTTTATTAGCTTTAGTTAATAATTATTTAATATAATCTTTCTTTTTTGTCGGAGGAAACAAACGTGTAGCGTTATGGGGTATTATTTTATACGTCGTTTAAGTTTCTTAAGAAACTTAGCTGAGTCATTTGCATGAACCTCTGTTGTCAAAAGTAAGGAGAAAAGAGCTTTTTTTCTTTTTATGTTTTGGTTTAATATAATATTATACAGTGGATTTTAATAGTCTGCATGACTTAACCCAACAGCTTTACGTCTCGTGGCAATTGTTGGGAGATGCATCAAACATATATAATCTACAAATATATGTATATATAATATACATATATTTACGTCTCTTGTCAACGTTCTAATTAAAAAAAACCCCAAAAATAAAAGTGCCTCTTCATCAGAATCTACAGAGAAAAAAAAAAAAAAAAAAGAAATAGCCTCCTCCTTTCTAGAAAGGAATCTTTACAAGGGGTAATCTCATCTTCTTTTCAAGGAAAAAAAATCTCACTACTTTTTTTTTTAAATGTGTATTTATATAATCCCAAGACTTCGCTTCTTTTCTTTTTTTTCATTTTGGTGAAAGGCCAAAAATTCTAATTACGCAATGACTAGAAGCTGTTTATAGAATGGAAGGACTTGATTTACAGCGTGCATGTTAGAGATATCCTTTTACTGTCCCAAAAACCTAATTATATATTTTTTTTGGAGGGGTTATTTACCTTTTTATACCATGTGTTTTAAGTTTACTTAAACATTATACATTATTTCATCGAATGTATACCATTAAATTAGATTTAATACATAAATTTATACTTTTTCTCGATCAATCTTTATTTTTGATTAAAAATACCCAAAATACTCTTAAATAAAAAATAAGAAAACTTTAGAAACTTAAAAAAAAACTTTAAACTAAAATTTTTGATCTAAAAAATATCTAGAATGCCCTTAAAATAGGATTTTGTGTGTTTTTCATTTTTGTTTTCTTCTTATTTATTAAAGCTTTAGTTTTTTCTCTCTTTTACTTAAAGATAATTTAGTCATTTTAAAGGCTAAAATCAATTATTAACCAAGATAAGGTATAGATTTATGTATTAAATTTAATTGGAACGTATAAATTCAACGAGATAAAAATCAAAGATATAGTTTCTGAATAAACCTAAAACAAAGGATATAAAAGGATCAATATCTTTTTTTAAAAAAAATATTATTGCTTGTTTTTATGTTTTTGCCTCCCTTGTAGAGAATTGCATGAGCATGACGTACCTATGACGTCTCTTTACCACTACCAACGGTGGAAAAATTTTCACTTTTTTTTGTTGCTAAAGTTATTTAAAAAGAAAAAAACCTAAGAGAAAATGTTAATATTATATCTTGTAATTTGGCACTTTTATATTGGCAGAAATAAATTAAAAGGAAAAAACACATTTTAAAAAAAATGCAACAAAAATATGCTTCATGATGTCAAAAAAATTGAATTGTATGTTTTTTCTTGTAAAAATGTTTTTAGTCTAAAAAGGTAAACTATTTTCATGTCTCAATAAAAGGGCTTGTTGATGAGATGACACTTTCTTAAATAACAGGGTATCTCAATGGGATTTTTGGAAACCAATGTCTGAACTATAAGATACCAAGATGCTATATAATATATATATATATATATATATATATATATATATATATATAAAACTCAACCCAGTTACGAAACTCCATTACCTATCTTTATTACCTGGGTAAGAAGTATACAGATTAAAAAAGAAAAAATAATTATAAAAAAAGAAGCAATAATAGAAATCTTTCACTAAGCTTTCAATCTTTAACGTTAAAGAATAAAACTCAAACAATCAATCTAGATAGTAAAAAGTCTTGTCACATATATACGCTATCTTTTGCCGCTCCTGATCATGATCTTTGTTACAAAAAATTATTGCACTTAGCAATATTAATATTATATTTTTATTATTATCAAAACTAAAGCCAAAAATCTCTTTCCAAGTCAGAACTTGGCTAAAGCCACCTCCTATATATATAGAACAACTCCATAAATACCAAACATCCATTGTTTGGAACTTTCCTTTTTAAGTTTGAGAAAAGAGCTGCAAACCTTCAACGAGTAATATTCAAATTGTTATATATCAAAAAGGGTCTTTTATTTTGGTTTCCTAGCTCTTGATCATCATCAATATGGACAATTACTTCAACTTTGCAAGGAACAACAATGGAGTGATCAGACTACCACCCGGTTTCCGATTCCAGCCAACGGATGAAGAGCTCGTCTTTCAGTATCTACGACGCAAAATCTTCTCATGCCCTTTGCCATCTTCTTCCGACCATATCATCCCTGACATCAATGTGTGCAAGTATGATCCTTGGGATCTGCCTAGTTCAGGTGATTCATCGCGTATATCTTGCAGATTTGAATCACAGTTTAAACTTTTTTGATACAAAAACTGAAATTCTGTTGAAATTCATCTATTTAAACTTATAAACCAGACAGGCTCATAGTATCACGAGAAACATAAAACCATTAATTAGGGTTATTGTATTCGTTAATTCTTACTTTTGTGTTTTTTTAGGTGATATTATGGAAGAAGATAGGTATTTTTTTAGCAACAAGGAAGCAAAATATGGGAACGGATCGAGTAGAGCAAACAGGAAGACAAGTTCAGGGTGTTGGAAGGCAACTGGGTCAGATAAAAAGATTGTGTCTTCAACAATGAAGCATATTGTAGGGATGAGAAAAACCCTAGTTTTCTATAGAGGAATGCCTCCTCATGGCTCTAGAACTGATTGGTTCATGCATGAATATAGTCTTTTTCATGTAGAGACTAAAACTGGCAATAATTTCTCACAGGTACAACAAAATTATATTAACCCATTTAAGGATAAAAAGTTAATTTCCATGTCTAGTAACAACGTACATGATTGATATATGACAGATGTTTTATATTTATTTGTTTATTTTTGTTTGTTTTGCAGATTTCTCAAAGCCAAACAGAAAATAATTGGGTTCTCTGCCGCATATTTTTGAAGGAAAGATCAAGTAGTAGTAGTACTACAAACAATAATAACAACATTAATAATATTGATGAGATTGATCAGCAAAATTGGAAGGATAACAAAGTGAGAAGAGTTGGGAATATTAATGGTTATCAGCCTTATAAACTGTTTGATCTTGTTATGGGATGCGAGATAAATGTGGGTCCTATATCGCCGTCTTCGTCTTCTTCGAGTTCTTGTTATGTCACTGATCATGATCATGAGGTATCTTCAAGTGAGGGCATGCCATGAAAGAAAGCGGTGCCTGCACTTTTTTTTTTTTTTTTTCTGAGATAAAAATGTATTATCAATAGATATTAGCCAGAAAAAAGCAACCTTCCATCTTCTAATTCAGAGATATTGTGAAAATGGCGGGCCAAAAAATTATTTCAAAATGGCAAATATGTATTCCATTTCCACGACAAACCGAAATGCTAAACTATTTTAAGAAATTAACTGCATTAGTTATCACTTAAACGGCTGTTATATATGGAGATCACTGTATCCCTATGAATATTTTTTTATTATAGTATTATGCGCTAATGACATGACAAAATATGCATGTCAAGTGCTAAACAAAGTCTCAATATATTCTAGTTATAGATCTTTGACATTGTTATGGCAAAGATATGTAATATAAGAGCTAGCTAGCACTCATCCCATGGGAATCTTTAGCTTTTGAAAAAAAAAAAAAAGGCAAATGATTTTTTTTTTTTAAAAGAAGATAATAACGCTGGTGAAAAAGAGAGGGGGTGTAGCATTTAAGAATTTTCTTTATAATTGAAAGCACCAGGTCAAATGTACAATATGGCCATGTGGGGGTTCCCTTCAGACTCTATTTTTTTTTTGAGGTAAACACCAAAAAGAAATTTAGAGAGAGAGAGAAAGAGAGAGTAATATTATCAATCCTCAAAGTCAATTCTTCCTTTAGAAAATATGCATGAACAGGAATATCATAATCAGATCTTTAGACATAACAACAAAAACAGCAAGAAAGATAACAATGACAATAACAACAACAACAACAACAATGATGATGATGACGATAATAATAATAATAATAATAATAATAATAATAATAATAATAAGAAATTATCATCATCATCATTAATTTTTTATTTGATATATCCAAAATATTGGCTGTTTGGTATTATTTTCAAAATATGTGAAAATATTTTTATTTTAAAAAATGAGAATTTTTTAGAGATTGTGTTGAGAGTGTTTTTAAAATTTTTGCTTCGAAAAGCATGCAAAAACATTTTCAAAAATTCTAAGAACAAAAACAAATGGATATGTCTTCTAATTTTCTTCCCAAAGCTGTTCGATTCTTTTTTCTACATATAGGTCCAGTTTTTGTAGAAGCACATGTATGTCCATTGTATTATATAACATAATATTTGTGTTTTATTTTTTATTTTTTTCATTTCCCTTTTTGAGTCTTTATGATTCTTTTCCCAGTGTACCATTTGAGGAATATCCAACCTGCTTATTCCCAAAAAGGGCATGATTTATGGATCTTCACCATTTTCAGAGCTGGCGCATTCTTTAGAGACTATAAATATACATAAGACTCATATATAACATATCTTCCCCGTCTCAACTTTCAAGGCCGTCAATGACAACTATTTCAATCATGCATCGAGAATAATCATGCATCTCTGTGTTGTAAATGTGTGTTTTAAAAGTATTTATAGTGAAGAAAAAATAATAATGGAATGGAATTAAGAACAAATATATAGCTAAATATTGATATTTATTCATTCATTTTTCAAACTATTCAAAAGCCTTTTTTTGGGAGAGGGTATTAAAGATGAATTTAAGAAGAAAATTATTCGATTGTAATTTATGTTCAATATTAATAGCAAAATTAAGTGGTTTTTTTTTTTTTTTTTTCCTTTTGTTCTTGTTGTGCAACAAAACAGTTATTTGAAAGAGGATTGCAAGATGTTTGGACTGAGATATCAAATATGCCACAAGAGAAGTTTGAAAAAAATATAAATTATCAATTTTTTTAGGGAAAAAATAATATTAACAAACAAATTATTATTACAATTTTTTTTCAAAAAAATACAAACAAACATCTTTTAACACTAGTTCTTATTTGAGTTTTAGGGAATTAAACTAAGACCTAAGTGATAGGATTTGTTTATTTTTCTAGAAACAAAAAACTAAGTAATATGCTTAATATTTTGAGGTGTAAAGGTAATTAGTTAAGAGTTTCTAACAAAAAACTTTTGAGGTGTTAAGATAATTAATTAATGGTCCCTATAATAAGGAGCCTTAATTAGACAGTTGCCTTAATGGCCTTACCCTTGAGCTGGCGTTGGTTGCAAAAAATACATACAGGAAATGAAAAAGAAAAATCTCAGAAAAACGAGACCAAACAGTTACATTTGAACTGTCATGAGGGATTCTTTTTCAAAGCTGTTTTGATCAAGAACAACCCCATGAGATTTCAAATGTGAAAAAAAAAAATCCTAATTGTACAACCAAAAATACCAGATCCCATCTGGGTTTTTTTCTTTTTCTTTTTCCTTTCAATTCTCCTTCCAATAATTAATACTAAATTTCTTGACCCCCTAAATCTTCAAACCATTTTTTTAGTCCAAAAACTCTGATAATTCTTCAAATTAATTACTATATATAAATTCCCTCTAATGGGGTGCCAAAATTCAAAGCTTAATGGGGATATATTGGCCATCCCTCCAAAGCTCCGTCCCCTCCTGTGGCGCAGGGTTGAGGAGCTACGACAGAAGAGAAGCGGCGGCAGGGGCGACAACAGCGGCACTATCTCAAAAAAAGAGCTATTGACTGAAGGCGGCGGCGAAGATCAAAGCGACGGCTTTTCACGCGATCACGAATACTTGCATGAAAGTGAGGGATTAATAAACGACAAGACGTCTTCGCAGGATCATGATACCGTTTCTTCTTCCGTGACAAAACCAAAAACAACAATAATTGTGGAAGATAAGAAGATCACGTACAAGAAGGAGAATATCATCATGGAACCAGAGAAGAAAATAGAGATCAATATGGAGATTGAATATCAAGAGAGAAGTGTAATAAGACATGATAAAGAAGAAAAAGAAAAAGAAAAAGAAGAAGAAAGAGATGGAGAAGTGAAAGAGGAAGATCGAAAGGATGACGAAGAAGATGAGCGAGAATATATAGGTCCTAGCTCACCAAGTTTTAGAGTATATTTCGTCGAGTCCTTGAAGGATCAAGATCAGGATCAGGACCAGGACGAGGAGGCGGAGGAGGAGAAATTAGACGAGGGTAAGTAATATTGTTGGAAATCGATGAATGTGTGTTTTGAATATTTTATTTATAAAAAAACCATTTTTTTTATGAAAATTGACAAATGATTTGATGAGGAAAAACGAAATTTCATTAAACAAGTCAAGCATGATTCAGGAGACTTTTACAAGAAGGTCTAATGCATAATGATATTGAATCAAATTACAAAATAGAATTAAGAGTGAAGAATTATCAGCTATAGTCATGATTCTAATTTTTTTTTTTTTAAAAAAAAGACGTAATCTAGGAGAGAAGGTTTATATATTTACAAAAAAAAAATGTGATGTGCTGGCCATTCATGCTTATTCCCTTTTAAATTTATTTATTATTTGTTTTAAAAGGTAACTTTCATTTTTGCGTGCAGGTAAGGACGACAGTAAGGAGGACAAGAATGACATGCAAAAGGAATGTAGTGGAGAAATCAACTCTGAGAACGTTGTATTGATAGCTTCTAATGAGGTAAATATATTGTCTTAGATATTAATCCAATGATATATATAATAAATACGTACATATATATACACATACAAAAATAACCTTATATCTTGGATAGTGAAAGTGTGAGCAAATTA
Organism: Artocarpus heterophyllus; assembly: GCA_025403435.1. Taxonomy (NCBI): domain Eukaryota; kingdom Viridiplantae; phylum Streptophyta; class Magnoliopsida; order Rosales; family Moraceae; genus Artocarpus; species Artocarpus heterophyllus. Next base: position 2,923,142 of record CM046346.1, on the reverse strand, counting down.
ATAGTTTGAAATTTTGAAATATATGTAATACCCGATAAAATTTGTAGTTATTCTCCTGAAATTTTGAAATATAAATTGTGTTTGTCCTACTTCATAATAAGTGAAATACGTGAAATCTCTCACCTGATTTATATATCAAGTATAACAAAACTTTTAACATACGACTCTTAGAATTTGTTCAAACATAAAGTGCTTCTTATAATTACCAACGCATGAAATAAGCAAAAGAATACAGGCAATTTTTATCGAGGTTGAAAAATGTTACAATCATCAATTGATCTTATACAATGTCAAGACTCCCTCTTTCAATTATTGTCTTTGAGATGCAACTCTTAGATGGATCTATCTAGCAAGCACCACTCGTCTGCTACTTAGTTCGACACTTGTAGAATCCCTCCGTGTACAAAGTGTTTTCTCCTAAAACTTTACCTTCTTTTCCCAAAGAATGCTTAAATGACTCGCTCGTAAAACCTCTGTGAAATACATATAAGCTCTCTAGACGTGCTAAACACCTTCTAAGTTGAGGTTTATATCGAGCTCTTTTTAAAATCTCAATTCGATCTCAAATTAGCTATTTAAAATTCAAAGTCGTAATCTAGGTTGTACTCAAGGTTGCGACTTCATCTTATCAGATCTTGATCTGATTTTTTCAAGTGAATCTAGCTGATTTCTGCCGTGATTCTTGATTTAAATCTTCTAAAATATCTCCATAAATAATCCATGAAGGAAATCGCAATCTCCTTCTTTTGAAAGAACAAAAATCAAATTTTTTTTCAAATATTAAGATTGAATCCAATTTGTTCTAGGATTTTTCTTTTCAAAACTTTATCTTTATCTCGAATTTGAATTCTCCTTGAACTAAATTTTGCAAGATAATATGTAAATCATCTTAAATTTGATCTTTGAATTTCTTGAATAATGTTTCCAAAAATGCCAACACAAAATATAAACCCCAAAAATTATCAAATGAGATAATTTGTTTTGAAATTAGCATAATCAAAAATTAATTTCAGGACCCGGAGACCAAGATAATAAAGAAGAGATCAGGAAAAAGCCGAATGAGATTCAGGAGGGCATTGCGCAGAGGAGGACCAGTTGCTGTAAAGCATCTACTCAACGTTGGATCATGTTATCATCCTAACAGTGACGTCAGAGCCACTCTTCTTGCCAGAAAATCAACCTCTTGATTAATTTAAACTTATCCTAGGACACTGCAAATTAATCCATATTTATATGTATACTAATTCCTAGGCTTTTTTTTTTTTTTGGTTCTGGTCATTTTCTTCCTAATTATCCTTTAATTCTTGGTCAGGAATATTCAGGACGATAACTGGTGTTGTATTTTATGTTTCAGGATTTGACCTGATTAGTTTATAGTACATTTGATATTTCCTTAAAAAAAAAAAACAAAAAACAAAAAAAGAATGAAACTTTTGTTGATATATGTGTCATAGCTTGTTTGTTTAGTAACTTCGTTCAAACCAGATAAAATTTAGCTCGAATTGGGTTTGTTAGAGTGCTTTCCCTCGTAATCTGAATTGCCACAATATTTTCCATTCGAACTGACAGTTCACACCAATGATCGAAATACCTTCTAAATTGTTTGCCAAATTTAGATAACATGACAATACACTAGTCATGAATATAAAATTGGTTAAATAAGATGTGCATAACATAAGCACCATTTACGTGTTGAATTCTAATCACAAGTTAATTGCAATATCAGTTGATATTTAAATTTAATAAATAATCTAGTGCACATTGGATTTTTCTTATTCTTCTTGTTCAGAATTCAGTTTATCACCAGCAACTTACGGTAATGTGGTATAATCAGGACATCTAAAGATATTAAACAAGCCGGAAAGAAAACTAGATCAATTATTTTGCTGATCACACAAGCAGAAATGTTGTGTTTTTTATTTGGAATTTTTGCTGTCTTTCTTGCATGTTGTAGATAATTTAATTGCGTTTGCGTTCATCCCTTTGTTGTTTCTCTTTCATTGTCGTTTCTATTTGATGTCGTTTAATGAGGCATTGTTGATACTTGATAGTTTCTTTATTTTTTGTTTTTCGTTAATGTCGTTTCTTACTAGTTGACGTTTACTGAGATTTTTTGTCGTTTCTGTCTCTTCTTGTCTCTTATACGGTGGGGCCCCCTTTCACGTAGTAGTTGTTGTTCTTTCCTGAGCCAAAACTCGCATGTTCTTGGCTTCTTTTTTCACTTTCTCGTTGTTTATTTGTTCTATTATCGTTTCTCATTTCTTCTGCTTTTTTTTTAAAAAAAAAAATCCTATCGTCACATTTGTTTATATGAGGCAGCCTATTTATTGAATTGTTGTTTATGGTTTTTTAGATTTAATTTTTCATTGTCGTTTTTTTATGCCAATAAGGGCAGTTCTTTAAGAAAAAGAAATCCGATGTCTTTTTTTTTTTTTTCATCGTTTCTTCTCGGTGCTTTTTTTATCCTTTTGTTATGTTCTCTCAATTTCATTTTGTTTTGGTCGTTTACTAAGGATATTGCCGTTTTTTATGATGTTTATTTCTTAATTATCGCATTCATAGCTGTCGTGTGTCATTAATTTGCCTTTTTAATTTGTATTTTCATTTGCACGAATTTATTGAGTATATTGTCGTTAGGTGCATCCAGATAGATTGTCGTCTTTACGTCGTAATCATTTGTTTCTTTGATTGCCGTACGTTTAGTCGGTAAATGTTTGTCGTCATTTGTTTCTTTGATAACAGTTTTTCTTTCTTACTTGCTGTACTTTCTTTTTTTTTTTAACTCAGTTTGGCATCACGGTCAAGGTTTTTAAAGGCAAAAATAAGATCGAGGCGTTTTATTTAATCGAGGCAAGATGTAAACCTTGAATGTAAAATAAAAATTTCATAAACACATTATAAAACACACATTTATTTTATCATAAACTCATAAAATACACAATAAAAAAATACATAAAATACATACAATATAATATATATATATATATTATTGCTTTTTTTTATGTAGTTATACTTATATCGCTTTTAGAGCACACAAAATAACTTCTCTTTTTTTTTTTAGAAAACGAAATAACTATATATCTAAATGGATAAAAACACATATTACTCTCTCTATATACCTTTCGTTTTATATAACGTTACAACTTTTGTATAACACCTACTTCTATTACAATATACATTACTACAGTAGTTATAAGAGGAGGAAAAAAACTAGCCTATTGTAGAAAATAAAAGAAAAAAACCTGAGTGAGGGCTGATGAGGTGAAAATCTAGAGGTGGTTGCCGTCGGTGGGTAACCGCTCCGATCGTTGGTCGCTGCTCATAGGGGAGTGGGCTCGGAAGTTGCATGGGTTGATGATGAAGAGAGGGTCGATGATGAAGATGGGGTTGGTGATGAAGAAGTGTTGAAGAAAATGGTAGACTTAGGGTTTAAAGCCCAATTTTGACAATGAGCTAACTTTCTTTTAAAAAAAAGGTTAAAACCAGCCCAAAATTGCCTTCAATATGGAGCTTATGACTCATAAGCCCTAAGGAGAAGATGCCTCAAAGCGCACGCCTAGATGGAAAAAGGCATAAGCCTCATCCAAGCTATTCAAGACTTAAGCCTTGAAGCGCTGCTTTTAGGCACATGCTTTGAACGCCTTTGTAAACTATAATCATGGTTACAACTATTTTTTACAGTTCCAATTATTTTTGTTATAGTGTTTTTTTTTTCACAAAATTTAATTAAAAAAAAGGATTCTAACCAATCACATAGACAGACTATTAAGCTTATTTTATAAGGCCATTGTCGTTTTAATTCATCTTTCACACGCTTTAGTTATTCTTCACTTTGTCGTCGTTTATTAAATTCTAGCTGTTTTATCTTATTATTTTTTATTTGCTTGACTGTCGTTTTCTGGAGCATAACTCTGTTTTGGAGTAGCCTCCCGCCCATCACCAAATGAGCAGAGTTTCAGAAAAGATGTCATTAGAGTGTCGTCCTTAGTTTGTACATGTGATGATCTCTTTAATTCACCTGGAATAATAAACCTTCAAACACTCGATTCCCTTTCAAAACGACAATAAAGAGAGAGTTTGCCAAGGTTCTTATAGAGAGCAACAGAAAGGCTGTCATTTTCTTGCATAAAACTATCGATGCTCTTTTTTCTTTCTTTCTTTTTTTTCCTCTCCCCCCTTTTTTTCGAGGAAAGACAATTAGAAAGGAAATAAATTAAAAATAAACGTGCCTTTTTTGCTACTGAAAACATAAAATGCATACGGTACACATGTTTACTGATCGATGGTTAATCTCTCTACACATCACTCCTACGTAATGTTTGGAAGGTGGTGGAAAGCGTTAGGTAGAACTATTTTTATTATAGCATGTGAAAACTTTTTATTGTAGCTTTTTTTTTTTGTTACTGTAGTATATGAGAGTTTTACATTGTTCATAACTGAGATTGTAGTGGAAACCGTGGTTCACACCACTATACCAAACAGGGGTTAGAGTAAGAAATGATTAAATCGCAACGGGTAAAGGGAAATATTTTGATATATTATTGCATTAAGAAGCATCTCTCAAGTAATACTCTAATGGGTCAATTAAATAATTATACCTTTTAGTTTTGATTATTTTTAGTTTTTCCATTTATCTTTTTAAAATTACAAAAGTATCATTTGAATTTAAAAAATTTGTTTCAATTTTATTCCTTGTAAACTTTTTCGACCAAAAAACATGAAAATAAGATTAAAAAACCCTTAATTAAACTTAATTTGTTTATAAAATATATATTTCTTCTTTAAAAAAATTTTAAAAAATATTAGGATGTTTAGGAAAGTAGTTTAAACCATCAGTTTGGGTTTGAAAAATGTAGTATATAAGAGCTTTATATTGTAGTCTTTTATTATAGCGTGTAAGAAATTTACACTGTTTACAGTTCAACCTATTGATTTGAACTGCCCTTCCAAACACATTGTAAATTAAAAAAAAAAAACTCAAAGGTTTTTTTTTAAAAAATTTGATGTTTAATTTTATGATTTCTTTATTTTTTAATAACTATTTAAAGATAGTTTTATTATTTTGCCTAATATTTTCTATTCATAGAATTGAAATTGAAATAAGTTTTAAAATTTAAAAGATACATTTATAGTGTCTAAAAACAGTTGTACAAATTAAAAAATAATTAAAATTAAAAGATACAATTTTGTAATTAACCCGTACTCTAATCAAGATTAATTGGTCCTTTTCATATGCTCCTCTAGATTTTTAGTAATTATTCACTTTTCCCATCTTTAAAATCATCCTTATTCCTTGTTCCACTTCAGAATTGATTTTTTGTACATTGAAACAATGGAGATACGTAGGAACCAATTTCAGATATCATTACATACTAAATACAGAAGCCATATCAAGTCTCTCCCAGACTAGTACAGAAAAGGCTTTATATTACACAGCAACTAACACCACTCAAACATATAGCTTAGTTCCACATAATCACATTTTTAGATAAAAGCAAAGAAAATGAGAGACCAACACATATACCGGCACCAGTACAAACAGTTTACCAAGCACACCTAATCACGAGGGAAAGCAGCAGAAAGGACGCCCCCTAGACGAAAATCGGCAAATTCTTCGCTTTAATCTGCATGGATAAACCATTAAACAACTGTTAATTTATGGGATTAAGTGGATCATCCGAGTATTAAGAGTGATATTCTAAATTCTCAAGTGTTCAATTGAATAGGAGGATACAGAGAAGCTATTGTTTTCTTTCATATATAAAAACTACACAAGTTTTGTTTCTTCTCTCTCGTTTTTGTGGAAAACAGAAACAAAAGACAATCATGCTTAATACTTCACGATTAATCAATAGCCAAGACCCCAAGTACCTCAAACATTATATGATGTAAAATTTGAAACATGGATGCAACAATACGCAGGTGCAATTTCCAGATATAATTACATACTTCAGAAGTACAGAGAAGTCATCACATAATTTCGGAACCCATAAAATGAAAACACACTACACTTGCATAGCAATTAACATGCTTCAAAGTTCAAGCTTAGTTAAGTTCAACACACGACTAAATTCTTAAAGAAACGCAAAAAAGATAAAGAGACTAACATATATGCTAGCATCAGTACTAACAGTTATCAAGCATACCTAGTAAGACGGGAAAGCAGAAGAAAGGAAGTCCTCGTCTTCCATGAAAAGCTGCAAATTTTTGGACTTCATTAAGAAAGAAACTGCTTCCTCACTGAACTCCAGCAGAAAGGCCAACTTGATCAGCTCAGAGAGTTCATGTATATGGTCACCATTCTCCCATAACACACCCTCAGCAATCACTTCAGAGAAATATGTAGCTCGCTCAATAAGATGTCCGGGTCCTTTAGACTTGTCCATTTTTTGTGTGAAGAGTTTCGAACTCTCTCTTTCCCAACGCACCATTCGACTTGCTCTCACATTCAAAGCTTCCCCGGAAGACAATGCCAGATTATAGCTCACATTGATTGGTTCAGTTGTCTCAACAACAGTCAGTTTGCAAAGACCTTCAACTGCTTTGTGCCTTGCTTCGGAATCCATTTTGATAGCAGGACCAGCTAGAAAACCAAGGATAAGCTTGACCAAACCTTTCCCAATCAAGACATCCCTAGGATTCACCTGTTGGCAAACATCATTTAAGATAGACATTTTTTTCTTTTCCACCGATTCTGAGATGGGACGAACGCCTATTTTTTGATAAACTTCTAGCAGCTTAGTCTGGGACAGACTAGGCAAGCTTGGCTGAGGATACCAGACAAAAATGGGGCGAGAAGATGACTGTTCAAAGAGATCCTTCAGTTGAAGGTCATCAGCAATGAAAACATCTCGCTTGCTCAACAAGACAATTCCATCAGAGCCCGAGTTTACGGGCACTTTTACCAGCTCATCCTGGAGAGTTTTGTCAGTTTTTGAAGTGAAGTGTTTGGTAATGTATTCCCAGAACTTGCAGCACTCATCATGTGACAGTAAATGCCCTGCACTCTCCCAATACTTCCACAGTTTACAATAATTTTCAGTGGAAGGACTGTGTTTGACTTGGAAAGCACCAGAGAAGAAGAAGCAAAGATTACAGTTATAGTGTTTGTCCAGAATAGTCAGCTGCGAACTAAATAGCCTGCTTTTATCAGATACAACACAATGTTCTGGACTTACCCATTCCCCTTTATGATGTCCATTTGGGATCCAGATCCTTCGTTCTGCTTCAGTTTTAGGCTCCCAATTGAACATACTCAAGTAATTATATATCTTTTCTATAGTTGAAAACTCAGAGTGGAAGTCAAGTTGGCTGGCAATTAATGGACATCCTTTATCCACATCAACAATCACCCCAAGTTTCTTGAGCACTTCTCTGTAAGATGAAAGTTTAGAGCCATAAAACTCTTCATCGATGAAAGGTCCATCTGTCTTCTGTAAATACGAGCCCCATTTCGCATCGAACAACAAGCACTCTTTAGGAGACCTGTATCCAGAATATGTCTTCAGCCAAGCTTGAGAAAGAGTTTTGGCGAAATCCTCAGGCAAGGTATAATTTTTCTCTTGCAATAAAATCTGGATGCATTCCAACAAAGAAAGTGCATTTTCACGTGTTATGCAGCTAACATCGTGAAAATAAAGGCCACTAGCTACAAACTTGACACCGTCCTTGAAATCAACAACAACTCCCATAATCTTCAGCTCTTTCTTATACTCATAGATGTCCTTGCCATAGTAGTTGTCCCTATCGTCAATGAATGGGAGGCGAGCAATTGGAAATATGGATTCCCAATCAGAACCATAGAGAATGCAATCCTTTGGAGATCTATAGTAATCGCAATGTCGAGTTCGCAGCCACTTTACTTCACGAATGCAGCTTTTGACTTCTTTAGGGAATTTATGAGAAGTTTCCGTCAGCACTCGGTACGACGATAGAAAAGATATGACATTCTCCTTGGAAATGGAATTGTTTGATGCACGCTCCCTAAAACAACGAGCAAATCCTTTAGCTGCTTCCTCGAAATCCACCATTACTCCCAACTGTTTCAACTCGTTTTTGTAAGTGAGGATGCTCTTATTATAGAAATCGGTATCAACAAACGGGACCCCACTGAAAACCTGAAGAAGGCAAGCCCATTCAGGGTCACACAAGACACATTCAGAGGGTGACTTGAAACCATTATTTGTCTTCAAACATTTTGTACCCGTTAGTGCTGTAACAATCTTTGGAGACAATTCTCGACGCATGCATTGCAGCATCAAAAGAAGAGCGTCAGCCGAAAGAGATGACAATTCTGTAGATGGCTTTAGGTAGGAAACAACAAGCTCGTGACTTCCATTAATACCACTGAAACAAACTACCACGTCGAGCAACTCAAGTTCTGCACTGAAATCAAGAATTTCTTCGCCATAGTATCCTTCATCAATGAATGGAATGTTACTAATTTTGGATGCAGTTCTCCATTTCTCATCAAACAAGACCGATTCAGCCGGAGACCTATCACCGCATGATGTCCTTAACCATTTCCCTTGGTTGATACTTCTGATAAATTCCACCGGCGAAAGACGGTTGTTCCTCAAAAATCTGATAAATTTCAATATGGAAAGCACATTGTCTCTGCCTAATGAGCCAAAAGCCGCAAGAGACATGAGATGGTCGCCAATGAATTTGCAAGCTTCCCCGTATTCAGACATGACTCCAGCATACCTTAGCTCCTCCATGTACTTCCTTATCTCACTTCCGTAATACCTCTCATCAACCAATGGAATATCCACGAGCACTGACCCATTCTGCAAAAGGTTTCCCCAGGAGTGGGACAAGCTGAGCAGGAAGGATTGAGGAGGACGTCTAGAAACAGAAGAGCCATTCAGGGTGACCTTCAACCAGCTTCCTTCCTTAATGCTAGTTACGAACTTGTTTGGGAACCGGATGCCATTTGATCGAATGTATCGAATCCATTCCAGAAGCAAGATTGCATTGTGCTTGGTAAGTAAGGAGGACACGGCACGGATCCTAGAATTGGGAGGATTTATATAAGGAACATCAAGAGCTTTAGCATGACTTACAAGGAAACTTATAAGCTCCCTTTCCGGTGTAACCAATTTACCAGCAACTCGGAATGGATTCGTGTAGTCTTCGCCTAACTCAACATAGCTTTCTTCTCTCCATAAATTAGAAACAACCAATCCTGCCCATTTGCTTCCTTTGGCAGGGACAAGAACCCCTTGTCTCTGAGTGATGATGTTTCCATAACTGTCCACCAGAGGCATAATGCTACACAAATAATCCACTTGCCTCTCCGAGAGAAATTTCTTTTTCGAAAGCGAGTGATATAAAAAGTGGACATAGGAAACAACGAGCTTCCGCTGCCTCTTGAGAGACTGGCAAACGTGAACTGCAAAATCATATACGTCAACCACACCAACCTTTACTTGCTCTTGAAGCCATTTCAACAATGTCCCCTTATTAGGACATGACTGTATGGCTTCCTGTGTGATTCTCGGCACAAAAAAGCGGGAAGTCACAGACCCAAATTCCTTGTTCCACCCAATCAGCCACGAGATTTGATGAGAGTGGCGAGATGTGTAAACCAGACTCTCAGCAGAACTTAAGCTGAACAAAGAGAGACTCCCGTTATGATCCTCATATTTGATAAGCGGAATGTTTTTTATTCTGGTGCAGTGAAATTTGGCCCGCCAATTCTCAGCAATAAACAACAGAAGTTCCAAATAAACTTCTTCAGAGACACCCTCCACAAGCATAGAACCCTGGATACACTTGGCATACCATTCATCATCCACTGGCTGGACTTCCAAGAAATTGAGTATGTGATCATACATTTCTCTGTCAAAAGCCGAACTCAATATGTATGTTCCATGGCTGGAGAGACTAAGCAAGCTCACCCCTTCTTTCCGCGCCTTGTCTACAATACTCCAAAAAGCAGGACATTAGCCTGCCCACTTCGCGGGGTTTGTGGAAGAACTTCTGCTCCACCAGCTTCTCACTCGGAACGATTTCTTCTTCAAGCAGTTTCGCTTTAATGGACTGCCTCACAACATTCAGCTCTTTATAGTTAGAGGGATTGACAGGTAAGAACCTGAATATATCAGGCAAGTTCCAATCTGGTGCATCTTTCACTAGCGAGTTAAACGCGTTCACAAAGGCGAGAGGCACACAATTAAGAATTCCCTGGTTCCACTTGTTGTCCAAAAGAATAGTCTCCCTTGAAGATGCTAGCAGAAAATCTGCCTGCATTATGAAGGGGAAGTTTGTAACCATCTCCGTGGGAAGAAATGCATAAACCCCAGGTGAGCTTGTTCCTCGTTGAAGCAACTCTCCAGTTGGAAATGCGAGTGTGATCGCCCACTCCTCAACTTCCATTCTCCTGTCCACTCTGTACTCATTCCGAACAGGAAACTTCTGTTTCCACATGTAATAGCGGCACTCCTCGCCAGATCCATTTTCTTCCGCAGACAGATGGAGAATAAATGATTCAGCATCGATATTTTTCCTCTGGACCAAATCAGTCTCTTTTGTTATTGCTATTGCATTAACAGTAGTTGAGCCTTGGGTCCTCATTATCCTCCCTGACTGAAAGCCGTTTAATCTTGGACAGAAACAAGAGAACTTGTGGGTGGATGCTTGAGAGTTGCTGCTTCACGGGCTTGACCTTGTCGGGCTTCAGAGGCAGGATGAGTACAGTTGTTGGAAGGACAGCACCAGAACCATAAATCTGGTTTATTTCAGACGGAGTCGGGTTCGCATCAACCCATTCAGGAACAATGTAGCCAACGTTGCAGTGCTCACAAGGCTCTTCATTGAACCTGATCTGGTATCCATTGCTGAATATGTATGGCCTGGCAGTGATCAAAAATACACTCTTGAACCCGATACCTGCAAATAGGCCAGAGCTTAAGTCAGTAAAAATTAGAAACATGACGTATGTAGAGAATATATTCAGCAAAATACACCATTCCGGAACACACAGAAAAACGTAAGAGTGCTGTATTTTTGGCTCTTCAATTTTGTATGCACGGTTCAAGTATAACATCCTGGAGGTCACAATTTTTTTTTTTTTTTTTTTTTATTTTTACAAGAAGGCCTATAATTGGTGTTAAAGTAATATGACAAGCATATAAGAAAGGAAAAAAAAAAAAAAAGTCTAGAAGGTGGCAGCCATTCTACGATAAGTTAACGTAAATTCATAACAATTCAAAATCAACTCTTTTATTGTTATATATTAATTTGTTATCCTAGATGAAACAGGTTCAACTTTCTAATCTAAACTCTTTATGGATCCATCAGCTATTTGTGCTGAGAAGTTAACAAAAATTCATTTTAAAGAAAAATCATGGCAACTCTTTTGGTTATCCGTAAATTTTTTAACCAAAAGGAGATGTGGATAAAGTATATATGCTAGTTGAGACAACTTTTGACCACCTTACTTATATGGACGCGAAGAGAAGTCACAGTAAGTATCAAAAACATTCGAAGACATATATATATATATATATATATATATTTCAAAAACCAACCACTGATGTATGCGCAAAGAGTACATATATATATATATATGCAGTATCAGGATCTGTGTGTAAAAAAAAAATAATAATAATAATAAGAATAATAATAATAATAATAATAATAAGAAAACAGCTAGATATTCAGAAACAACAATGACGAAATATACTACAACAAAATGAGAGAAGGAACAATTAAAGCGTCGTTATGAGAAACACGACAAAGTGAAAACGACAATCCTCAAAAAATAAACCAAGAAAACAAAGAGCAAGCAAGACAACAAAAAGCGAAAACGACAATCATCACAAAAACGACAAAAAATAGAAACGACAACTAACAAAATAAATGACAGCAAACAAGAAACGGTTAGAACGACGATTAACGAAACAATCAATGGCAACGTAAAAACGACAATCTACCACAAAACAACCACAAACAAACTAATCGAACTAGATCTAACTCAAAACAACTACATAAAAAAATTGCAACAAAAAGCTTAATATAATAACCTATTTTTCTAGGGTACTCTTATTTTTAATTTTTATATTTTTTTGAGACTAAGGTACTAACTAATTGACCTAGATATAACACACTATAAAATAAGAAGTACATACATAGGCGCAAACAGTTTCTAAAACGACAACTAACCGAATAAACAGAAAATAAGAAACTGTAAGAACGACAATCAAAGAAAGACAAGCAAGGACACAAACAAAATAGCTATGCAACACACACATAGCCAAACGTTAAAACAACAATAAAAATAGAAACTTTGACAGATTAAAGGATGGCAAATAAGAAACGAGAAAACGACAATCTATGCTACGAACAAAAGGGACTACAATAAGCTCCATAAATTAAACTAGCAATATATACACACGCATATACTTATAGTTCATTCACAGTCACATGCCTAAATAAAACCACTCTCCAAAACGCAGATATAAAAAGCAAACGAGTTTCATCCATAAATGATAATAAAGAAACGACGATCCAACTCTACACCAAAAAACAAAATAAAAAACAAAACAAAACAAAAAAAAAAAAAAACAAACAACCGAATTGAAACTTTTAGAACGAGACAAGAAAAAAAGAGAGGAGAAGTTAAGTAACCTTTTTCGCCAATGTAACCGCGTTTCCTGTTGCCTTTCTTTGTGGATCTTCCAACACTGCAAATGGAGTCGATATTTTTCGGAGAAAAGCCTCTCTCGTTGTTGAATATCAGCAGCGTCGCCGGAGCTCCAGTCGCCGTTACGTCCTTCGACGTTATCACGAACTCCAACGACGGATCCACCCCTTCCGAGTACTCATTATCTTCGGCATTCTGAAAAAAGAAAAAAAAAAACCCTGAAATTTTAACTTCTTTTTGAACAAGAATACGATCATGAGGGAAAATTCTACAAAAAAATCACATTCCTCTGTTTTCTTCCTGATAAAGTCTTGATTTTTTACTCACATTTCAACCAAAGCCCAACCAAGCGATCACGAAGCAGAAATCATCATAAAATGAACGAAAAAATAAACAAAAACACCAAATTTGATCACAAGGAAAAGCAAAAGCAGATGAATTTTTCAGTTTTTTTTTTTTTACCTGGATGAGTTCCATGAGAAAGTGGACGTCTTTGGCGTAGAGTTCGGCGGAGAGGTTCTTGACGGCCTGGTGAAGATCCTCGGTGAGAGGATTGAGTTCGCCGCCGATGGAGAATTTGGTTCTCCGAATCTCTTCTACGTGCTCTTTCGGAGTCGCCATTGTCGTACGGACGCTTCAGAGAGAGAAAAAACGAAATGCAAGGGAAGAAGAAAAAGTAGAGCATGAAATGCGAGAGAGTACGAGTGAGCTTGGACTATATATTGTCGAAATATTTAATTTTACTTTTCTCTTTTCTTTTTCGAAAATTTTATAAGGAATATTATTTTCATAGAATTATGGGAATAAATTAATTATGGTATCTAGTACGAGAATACAACTAATGAACACAGAGTGGAGTAGAAAAAAAAAAAAAAGCAGGAGTACTGAGCTTGGATTATATATGATTATATAGAAAATAGAAAAAAAAAATTATTCCTTCCAAAAAAATAGATAAAATTATTGAAAATATGTTTAGAAATCTCGTTATCATAGTATAAACCTCTCATATTTTATAATATCAAAAAAAATTATAATATAAAATTTTTACATATTACTGTAATTTTAATCAAAATTAGTTTTAAACTATATTTTTTTATACACCGTGTATATTTCTTTTAAGAAATCCTTTATATTGGGTTTTTTTCTTAAAAGTTTTTATTAATTACAATGGTATGGTTTGACGTGATTTGATGAAGAAAAGAATAAGTTTCGTGAAGCATAGGTCGAAGAGCATATTAAAAAATTTTTTAGATTTTACTTATAAATTACAAGAGATATAATAAAGTGGCACAAACATAAAGTTTCAGAATTTACAGAGACAAATTACAAATTTAGTACATTTTACAAGCTTTTTCATAATTAGGGGAAAGAAAAAAAATAATAGAATAGCATCCTATGCTGTTAAAAATACAGCATATTTAACAAGTTAATATTGAAATTAAACGAGGTAAAATTTATTTTTTTAGCATGTTTTTTCTTGTTTGTTTATCCTATCATGCAATCGTTAGTTTTTTTTTTTTTTTTCTTCCTCGTTGTTTTGTTTTTTCTTTTAATTTTAGTATAGGAAAATGAACTCCAAAAGCAAAGCCTTCTCGACGAAGGCAAGGGGAAAAGACATAGAAAGAGAGGAAGAGAGAGAAGGAAGTAGGGTTGTACGGAAAAGTAGGAATTTTTTTTTTTCCCATGGACTTTGGACGTTGATTGGACCGATGAAACGTCGTTGCTAGGATTCCTTGGGCCCTTCTTTGACGCGTTTCCAACGTCTTTCGGTTTTTTTAAGAAAAAGGAAAAAGAAATAATAAAAAGCAAGGCACTTATTAGGGAGTACTGGTTGTCTGTGGGAAGACTAGCGACTGGAAAGTCTTCCTACTTGTTGGTTTGATTGATTTTTTTTCCGACACGTAGCATGAGTTGATAGGCTTCCTTTTTGTCATGGAAAATCATTTTTGGAGGACTGTAACCATGTTGCTTATAAAATTGCTATTTAAGTTTAATACGAAGGATTTATTTAGTAAATAGATTTAAATTAATGGTTTAATTTAAGTTATATGATTTGAATTAAGATTTAAGTTTGTAATTTAAATTGTTATCTAAATTGATGTTTAAATGTGTATTTAAGTTTAATCTGAATATAAAATAAAATTAAAATTTATGCTTTGAGAGGTAGTGAAAATAGTTTTTGATTTATTAACAAATATAATAAAATCATAATGTCAATGATTTAAAAAATATATATGCAATATGGATCTTAATTTATTCCTCTCTTCACTAGGAACACAATAAAAATATAATCATCTCATTTGGATATCAAATGAAGAAGTTATGATTTTTTTTCCAAATATAAGAGAGAGAATTTCGGCTTCTACTATAGCAAAGATATCTGAGTATTAAAAGTTTATGAGGGGTCTCTAGAAACTTGAATTCTTTATACTAAGAGGATTCAGATTTTAGAGGAAACAAACACATATCTAAAAGATTCTTGATACTCGAATCTAAATTTGAGTCTATTGAGTCCAAAGAATACACAAAATAAACAAATAGTATACTTTTTAGACTAGGTCTTACTGTTATGTTAGTAGCAGGGTTATAACCCTTTAGGGTTAAATACTACTGTTCTTCTATTATTGAATTTTTTTTATTTCTTGTAAGTTTTTGACAAATTATTATTTAGGTCTTATTTGATTCATTTGTTGGAACTGTGTTTATTTAAATTTTTTTGTTTAAAGTAAAAATTTTAAATTGTGTAATTTAAATTGCAAAACTACGTTAGTATGTATTGGTAAAATGTAAACGTGAATATGGAATGAAACTTAAATTTGCGTTTGGATAGCGTGAAGGGTATAAAAAATTAATGGTTTGAAAATTTAAAATGCACGGGGACTATATCTGAGACGTTGAGCGGTTCAAGCTAAAATCTGGACCTTACCGAATACGAATCTGAACGTTGTCATGTTGAAAAATCTAGTCTGAATAATGAGTCTAACAGGGATATTTTAATTAGATATAAGATTTTTCCCTTTTGATAATTATTGCTGTTTGTTTATTCCTTTGTTGCATTATTGATTTAATTTAATACAATACTAGTTGTTCTTAGAATTAAAACATGAGACCTCTGCCTTAAACTACTCTATCTTTTATCGGCTTTATTGCATGATTGAATCCAAAACGTTCCTTTTGAGACTAATAAGATATTTAAAGAGTAGCTTAAACCATCAGTCTGGATTTGAAACAGTGGCATGTGAGAGCTTATACTGTAGCTTTTTATTATAGCATGTGAGAACTTTACACTGTTCACAGTTTAAACTATTGGTTTAAACTACTCTTCCAAACACCTTATTAAAATTGAGATTTGAGAATCACAATTTGCAACTTTGTTAAAAAAAAATCAGAAATAAATAAATTACAAAATGTTCTTTCTGTTTTAATAAATATATTTTTCAATGTTGAAAATGTAACCATGGTTTTACAAACCACGTCAAAATTCTCTCTCTTATAAAAAAGATCAAAATTAAGAGCTGAATTCATGCATGAACCCGTATTAAATAAACCAATGCCTTTTATGCTTCAACCTTAACTTTTAGTAATTGGTACACATGCTATTTAGTAAAAAGTAAATGCACAAATTCACCGTAATTATGATCTTTTTTTAACAACAGGAGATGTTTTAATGTGATTATTGGGTACGTTTATTGTGAAGAGATCAATTTTGTTTGAATCACTAAAAAAAAAAAAACCTACTTTGATTTGATTCTCTTTGCAACAACTTGTGCTCTAAATTTATTAATAAGGTGTTTGGCTCTTGATTCTAACCTACAAACAACGAAATATTCTCAGCAACCATAGTAAAAATGCAAAAAATTGCTACAGTATAAAGCTTTTATATACTACAATATTTTTAATTAAAATTAGTTCTAACCATTCTTTTCAAACACCTTGTAAAATTTTTTTTACTGTTCTTGGCTGTTGGTTCATTCACTTAATTTGTCAAACAAAAAGAAAACTAAGAATCGCATGATTACTCAAAACCACTTTTACATTAGTTTTCTCGCATCACAAAGATGTATCCTTGAAAACCTTCTCTTAGTTCTAGTATGAATATTTAACGGGTGTTTGGTAGTTATAGTTCAGACTACTTGTTCAGTTATGAACAGTATAAAGTTCTTACATGTTAAAGTAACAAAAAAAAAATTGTTACAGTATAAAGATTTTATATGCTACAGTAAAAACAATTCTAACTACCCTGCTAAACACCTTAATCTATTTTTATATTTTTTTTACTATATCCAACAAGATAAATATCTTGAGTAACCCTAATCTACATTGTCAATTATTACTAAATATATATTATTGACGTATCACACTCTGTATTATTTAGAAAGAAACAACATACCATTCACATTATTATCCATTAACATCCATAAAAGATCAAATTTAGCAATTATTTATCGTACATCCTTTCCCTAGAAAAATGCTTGACGTAGAGACGGAACAACATCATTTAAAGTTTATAAAATGGAGTTTTTAACGTTAATAGTCCTTCAATTTGTGAGGAATTGACACGAGTCGACGGTTTGGTTAGTAGAAAAATGACCCCTTTTAGGATTTTTTATGGTATTTTCAGAAATATTTGCGTCTTTTTGAGCTAAAAATTTTAAAATCAATCTGGACGTCATTCTTTAAAAATTTTCATTTATTTTTCTTAGCAGTTTTAACCTCATACCCAAAATTGAAGATTGACTTTTGAAATTAACAAAGGTAATCACATATTTACCATGCAATAACTCAAAATTTTACAGAAACAATCACGAGGGGAACAAAATGTTGTCCTCACTGTCTTTTAAAAGCCCTTAAAAATTGCAGAAGTTAAAATTATCACCTAATAGACAAATGATTACTTTCCTTAAATTTTAAAAATGTTCAGCGTCAATTTAAGAGTTAATCTAATGTTCAACGTTATACTTCAATTGAGTTTCCTTGTCAATATTTCATAGGCCAAGGAAACAAATATCATATCTTAAAAGTTTAAGAGGAATAAATATTATGTTTTAAATTTTACGAAGCATAATATTATAAGCGTTATAGGTGACGAGGAATTTTTGTAATTAATCTCCGTATCATTTTTCGTTGCCTTTTACCATCCAACGTCCTAGTACTGTGCCAGTCGGCCTTGCTTTCTTTTCTTTTTTTCTTTTTGGTTGTGAAAGGCATGTATCAAGAAAGCAAAGCAGAATCGAGAACCTTTAGGAGAACAGTAAAGGAATATAAAAAAGTGGTAACTTTCTCCACTACACAATATTACATTCACACCCAAGGAGTAGAACGATTGCGAGAAAACAGAGGGTGGGTTTTCTTTTGAGTCAGATTCACAAAAATCCTTCTTCTTTTTTTTGTCTCTTAAAAAACGGTTATTGTGTTAAAAGTTGTATCAAATTTAATTCCTAAATTAAACATTAAAAAAATTATTCTCTCTTTTAAATAAATAGTTTTAAAACGTTATATAATATCAAATTAAGTCCAAACTCTAAAACAAATAAGCTAAAATTAGTCCATTTATTGAACAAAATTAATTGAAAACATTAAATATCAATTTATAATGCTTTGTTCTAAATCTTTTTTGAAAAGAAAAATGTTTTTCCAAAATAGAAAGGTGAGTTTCTTTTTTACTTTTGGAAAACGCTTTTATTTTTGTTTCTTATATTTTTCTTTTAAATTATCCTTCTTCTTTTTTTTGGTTTAAAGTTTCAAAAAATTTCTTCTTTTTCCGTCAACAAAGAAAATTTCTTGTTTTTTAAAACAAATGTTTTTCTCTAAAAAAATCTTGTGTTGTAAAATCAGAACCATGTTTGTGGTTGAGGCCAGGTCAGGATTAGAGTCAAGGTTAGTTATTCCGGCCTCGACCCCCCAACTACTCTGGTCTTCACCTCATCCCCCAATGTCAAACATGTCCCAACCTTGGATTAGCCTTGGCCCCAACCTAGGCCCCTATCTCTTATCTCAGCCCTCACTCTAAGTCCAAGCCCTATCCTGACCTCTAGCCTTGAACCTCCAAACAAGAAATCGTTTGGTTTCTCGATTAAAATAAAATAAAACAATATTATCAAGCATTTTTTTTAAGTTCGTCTAAAAAAAACAAAAGAACAACAACGATGGAAAAAACGATAAGAACAAAACTAAGGCACTCACATCGAATGTTTTCTATCTGTTTATTTCGTAAAAGAATTAACTTTAATGTATTTTTTTATTTCATAGACTAATTTTAGTACAATTATCTATATTTGACGCTTTTCATCTATGTATTTAACTGAGGGGCTAACTTTGACACATGTTTAGTTTAAGGGTTAAATTTGATACAACATTTAACAAATAAACTATTTTGAGGGAGAAAAGAAAGTTCGGGACCTTTCATATTTGTTTTTCCCTTTTCATAACAGGTACGTAGTAATGGTCCCTTTGTATTTATCGTGGTCATGTATTTTCATCTTCCAATATTTGTTCTAGACAATTAAGTCATTAATTTCGTGAAAATCTTAGGAAGAATTACCAAAAATAATTATAATTTTAATATACGTGTCCACTTAACTTCCATCAATCGTCACTTTTGTCCCCAAAAACCTTTTATTTTGAAAGTCAAAAAACTTTTTTTTTTTTTGGTACTTAGTCTTTGAATTAGTTATAAAATGTAACTCGTATTAACAATTGGAATTGGTGTTAATTGATTGTCTATTAAAAATTCAAACACTAAACTGCAAAAAGGAAAAAAGATTCAAAGATGAAAGCGTCAAATCACAACACATTTTGAATTAAAGAGTATCACAAAACATTTAGGGCATGTTTGGTGGACCGTATTAGAGTATTGTATTATATAATAATACATTAACACAATGTTTGATATGGCCATTGTATTGTACAAATTAGCATAGATAATAAATTAATATAATTCATATTGTATTATAGAATATGACTTAAATTTGGCATAATATTATTTTATTTCAGTCTCTTAGTTCATGTCAGGGATAAGGATCACACCGACAAGAGATCAGATGACAACTAAAATTTTCTAAAAATTTACGGGTCACAATGCAAATTTTTATTTTAATTTTGATCCCCCAATTTTTTTTTTATAAATTTACGTCTTGAACTTTTAAAAATTCTCTTTAATTTTTACAAAATTATATTTGGACCTAGCCACTTTTGGAAAATTACATTTGTGACCTCTTGGTTTTTTAAAAATCACAAGTGACCTCTTATTTTTTTGAAAAAATTATAGTTTAGCTTGATTTCTAAAAAAACTTTAAAAAAATATTGGACCAGCATTGGGTTTGGGAAAGGCTTGGAAATAAAGTATACAATGCAGTATAATTAACTTCTTAATACCAACATCTGGCTGGTTTAATTCGTAAGGGACTGTTCAACTTAAGCAAGCGACTCGGGTTCGAGTCCTTGTGAATGCAGCTGCCAGTTCTCTCCATGGGTCGACTCTTTCAAATTCTTTTTTCTATGGGAAGGACATGAACATCCCATTAACCTGTGACGCCTGAGGTGAGGTTAGAGAGTTTTAGATAAAGAAGTTGAATTAAATAAAGTAATTAAAGAAAAAGTAAATAAATATCGTCGAAAATAAATAAATATCATCGGCGGTCATCATCACGTGAATGCCATGAAAGTAGGGCCGAAATGTTATTCTCATTCACCGTCAAGTGGATGCTTACCACGAAGGTGGGCAGGTAATTAAAATACAATATCAAGAATAATAATACAAAAATATTGAAAATCATTGTCTCTAAGATAGATTAAAATATACTATTAACAAAGACGAAAATGACATCAACACTGGGACAAGTTGTACAGTACACGCATCATACTACAGTTCTAAAGAAAATACCATTTCAATCCAAAGAGTCAGGTTTTGATCCTAGGCCCATCCTTCCTCCTCAACCGGAAAGTGGGATTTTAAAAACAGAAAAACGTGAGCGGAAGGCTTTGCAAGATAATTAGTTAAAAACAAGTTATTTTAAAATAGTAATAAAAAAACAGATAATTATTCACAAACCGTTCTATTTGAGATGAATCTCAAAGTCTTAACAAATCAATAAAAACACTTACTTAAAAACAACTTGATAAAACATCACCGTACGGGTTTTGAAAATCCAAAAGGAATATCAAAATACAATTCTTTAAAATCAAAAACAGAAATCATTCTTAAAAAGAGACATTTAAGAAATAAACTTTGGCCAAACAAATTAAAGGTGCTACCAAAGAAAGGGATAGTAATATCCTACCTCATTAAAATCCAATAACGTAAGCTCCAAATAAAATCCAACGTACACTCCACATATGTTTAAAACCTTAAAAACTGTATTTAAGATCAGAAATCATATTTAACAAATATCATTATGTTAATTTAATTATCAGTGTGCCTTTGGCTCAAAATAATCATAACTCAAAATCATAATCCTTTTTGTAACATTTTGGAATCATCAAACATTAAAAACCGTAGTAAAAACACAAGTTTCTAAGTCCACAGTCGGCCTGCCGAACACCATGAACTGGCCTACTGAATTGCACAATTCGGCCTACCGAACTTTCCCAGGTTCGGCCTACCGACCTGATGAATCCGACTTGCTGAACCTATGAATCCTGCCTGCCGAAGATCAAGTTCGGCCTGTCAAACTGGCAAAATCTAGAGACCCGAGACTTTGAGTCTCGACCTCTCCAAGCTCAAAATTTAAATTTAAAACCTGTTTTTCAATTTCAGATCATGAAAATCATACAAAAAGCATAGAAAATCATAGTAGAACAAGTTTAGACCATTTTTTCTAAATTTAAACTCAATTTCACCTTTGATTTAAAAATCAAAGAAAATTATCAAAGAAAAATATCAAAACTTGATTAAATCAAATTTTGTTCAAATAAAGCTTAGATTCATAATAAAATAAGGCCTACAAGCTTAGATTAAACATTATCTAAGCTCACCAAACTCCAGATTAGAAAATGCATAAAAATTCAAACCGAAAATCAAAATTTTAGAGAGAAAAAGGGTTAACCTCAAATCAACCATTTTGAAGAGGATTTTAGGCTTCAATCTTGTTTCTTGGCTTCAAATCAAAGAGAATAAAGCTCGAGTTCGAAAATTTTTGCAAAGAAGAGGGAGAGGGAGATTTGCATAGAGAGAGATGGGAGGGAGCCAAGAAAAACGGGGAAGGAAAAGGAAAGGAAAAAGAAAAGAAAAAGAAAGGCCGAATGGCATTTTCGTAAATATTGAGAAAATATGAGGTAAAATGTCATTTGGTATTTTTAACACTAAAATTCAAATTTTTAAATATAACAAATGCAACAAAATCTTCAAATGACTAAAATTATTAACAAGATTTACACTGGTAAACTTAATAACTAACCTTACTTTGAAATTAAAGGGTGTTACATAACCATAATCAGTGGTGAAGCCATAAATTTTTTCTAGTCGGGGCGTGAATTAAACAAAAAATTTTAACTAAAACACATATTATTACTATTTTACTGGATTAAATACATAACTATACCTTCTAGTTGTAATTATTTATCAATTTATCCTTTTGTTTTCGAAAACTATAAAGGCATCTTTTGAATTTGAGAAATTTGTTTCAATTTCATCCCTCTCAAGCTTTTTGGATATAAAAATATGAAAATAAGATAAAATCCTTAATTAGGCTGGATTTGTTCCAAAATATATCTTTCTTTTAAAAAAAAATTAAAAAAATATTTTGATATTCAAAAAGCTATAAAACTTAAGATTTTTTTTTTGAAATTTGGTGTTTTGTTTTAGGATTTGTATGATTGTAAATCTATTAAATATTTTTTACAACTATTTAAAAATAATTATGTTGTTTTGTCCAATTTTTTCTATTCATATGGATGAAATTGAAATAATTTTTTTAATTTCAAAGGATACATTTATAATTTCTCCAAATAGAGGGACAAATTGAAAAATAGTTAAAACTAGGACGTATATTAGTTAAAACTAGGATGTATAATAGCTATAACTGGGGACAAATTAACCTTATTACTATTTTAATAGAGTTTAATTCAATATTTAAAATTTACAATTTACAAAATTATGAATCTATATAATATTGTGATTGAGTTGTTGTTTATTTTGTATTTTAAAATTGAAATATAATAGGTTGTTTGGGAACCTTGATTTTGACCAAAACTTTTAGTTCAAACTAAGGTTATTTTGGTCTTTTTTCTTACAAAACTTAAATTGTTATAGTGTTTTGAATTTAAATCAATAATTTAAACTAAGGTTTCTAAACGTCGTAAAAATTCAAAAGATAAAATTCAGTGGCATAATTGAAACTCTTGTAAAAGTTTTAATGTAAAGATAGTCAAAAATAAGTTTAAGTATGTGCAAAATTTTTTAAAAAAAAGTGTAAAAAAGCTAAACATTAAACTTAAATCATTAAAAAGCGACTTGGGCCAACAGGGGTGGCCGCCCCCACTCGACTCAACATGGCTCCGCGACTGACTATAGTTCCTTTTGTTTACTGCAGTTAACTGGTCCATCCGTGACCTCTCACTTCTCTTCTCCTAGGTTTTAAATACACATCAACAATCTAACAGTTAAAAGCATAACCACACGAAGGAATTCTCATGTAATTGTGTGTATTAGGAGGAACGTTCTACAATATTGTTTGGACCAACTTTTTGACGTGCAGCTATTCAGCAGCAACATATACTGAGGATGTTTTTGGTGAAGAGTTTCAACTTTAGCTTCTCTTTGAAACTTCAATTGTAATTAACACTTTTAGTTTAAAAACTATAACATGTTACTATAATAACTTTTTGCTTTTTATTATATCTAATACATGCTTTACATTATTCACTGTTATAATTGATATGTTGAAACTAAAATTTTAAACATCACTTTAGAGTTTAATCACGTATTGTAACATGTAAAAGCTTTACACTACAACATATTTTTATTTTACATTATATCATATATACGAGAGTTTTATATAAACACCTTATTGATATATGAAAACTACCAACCTAATAAGGTACTTTTGTTTCATGGAAGATTGCACTGGCTTTCATAAATTGTACACGAAAGGGGGACTCTATTATACAACGAATATACACCCCTTTTGGGATCTCGTCACGTGGATTATACAATAAAACAATCATAACGTTACAAATACAAAAAATAACGGCCACGATGACGAGCAAAAAGATAGCATTCTGAAAACCATACACAGACGGCTTGACGGAAGAAGGAAAAACTCTTTCTTTTCTTTTTTTCCTCAATTATTCCACCCGCTAAAAAGAACTCTGAAGATTATTATTTACTCTTGAAAAATAGATTTGTTGATATCCCTACCGAAGGAGGCTTGAATCCGCGGATGAAATTGCGCGATGGGGCCATCCGGGGGTCTTCTCTGCTGGTTTTCTTCCTTGAAGAAGGCCCCCCAGCAGCCCCCATGCTCTTGACAGATACCGGTGACCTGGAATTGAACACTGTCAAGCCGAAAGAAGCGTCAGCTGGGCCAAAGGACAAAGGGACTTTGTTTGATGTTTCTTGTGGGTGTCCAACTGCTCCATCCTGATGGGGAGGTGGGAATTTCTCGCTCTTGCTCTTTGTGTTTGTATGTGTCACAACTCTCCATCTCTGTAAATCAGATAATACACGAGGATTTAGAAGAAATTGTCAAGTGAATCGGATGAATCCTTGGATAGCATATCCAGTCATGTTCGTAAGATTACTATAACAAGCTTGTCAACAAGCATAATCAATCTTAACGAAACAAATAAAAGGCATGTCAAAGCTCAAAATTATTGGTCCTTGCGTACAAGGAACTAGGGGTTCAAACTTCAAAGCTTTACCAAGGCATAAAGGACATGCCAGTGAGCATATAAGGGCAATTCACAGATGGTTTCAGGTGTTCTAACTTCGATGAAAAAAAAGCCATAAAAGATTCCAAAGAGCGAGAAGCACATTTCACATACATCTAAGTTTGCTTGATTCTCCGCATTGGCTTCCGGGGCTGGAATTGCCCGACCAACACGGTCACGAATCTTGACTTTCTTGGCACCATCAACAACATTAGATTTCCCACTTAGACCTCTTTGCCTGAGAAGTAAAATAGATATTAGCTGTCATCTCGCATAACCATGTTGAGTCTAGAAGATAAGAAAACACCAAGAAAGAAAGCAAAACTCTGACCTTCTCGCTTCTTCATCACGTAATTTTGCATCCAGTTCTTTGCTGGGAGGATATTTAGGCAAACTTGATGGCTCACAAGGATAAGGCTCAGTGGTAAAGAACTGCACCCACACAACAGAATACATGTTATGTTCTAAACAGAGTCGGCTTTGTTCTGCAGAAAATTTCAAGTACATGCATTGAATCTACTTGGTTAGTTTCATATTTGTAAAAAATTAGTTCCTTGAAGAAAGGATACTCACTTCGCTTTGTAGAGCAGCAGCTGCGGTGCCTCGTCCAACAGGGTCTATTGAAAGAAGAGTTTCAATTATAGGTAGCGAAGCAGGAGGAAAATCCTTGAATGTTTCTGCTACACAGCGCTGGTATGGCTGCTGTGGCTTAAAAAGTGTTGCATTTGGCAATTTATATTTCTTCCAGTATTCCTCGGATGGGGAGCCACATAATTTAAATATCTTGTGCAGTTGTTCAACCTTAGCAAAACAGAATTTTTGGAGGGCTTTGTCAAGCTCAAAAATATACGTTTTCAACAGCCAAAAACTATACCATCAACCAAGAAGGGAGGGAAATTACAAGTAGAAGCTACCAAATCCGAACAAGTACTGCAATCTTCTCTCACAAAGACTGACGATTGCACAGGATATTCGTTGTATTCTACTCATGCACATAAGCAAGGAGACAAAAATCTCAACCACAACATAGCATTATGTGGTTAACCATCATTCATTTATACTTTCAATAATATATATGTATGTATAAATATATACACACACTTTTGGGTTGACCCCATTAAGCATTAACACTTGTTGTATAAAGCAAAGGGGGGAAAAATTCCTACTCACAAGATTACATGTCCTAAAGGTCTGGTGGCGCCAAGGCCTTAATAAATATTCAGAATACTCAATCATTCTCTTTAAATCTAAAACATAATTTATTTATTTACTTAAATATAAATGCAAGTCATTCAAAGCACGTCTAGTAGCTGAAAACTCATTCACAAAGCAAAGATCAAATGGACAACAAGCATTTTGATTAAAATTAAAGAGAAAGTGGACCATAAATCTGGATGCATAAAACTGCTGCATGAATACTGTAGACTCTTACATCAGCATTAATTAATCACAAAATAAGTGAGTAATCAGAGTATATGTTCCTTCAAATCACTAGGCGAGACAAATAATATATAACAAGATAAAGATAGTACCTCAGTCCGTCCCGGCATAATTGGCTTTCCAGCAAGTAACTCTGCCAAGATACAACCGGCACTCCAAAGATCAATCCCAACACCATAGATTGTGGCCCCCAGAAGAAGTTCAGGGGGGCGGTACCAAAGGGTGACAACACGACTAGTCATGGGTTGCTTGTGGTCCAGATCGTAGAAGGTAGCCAGCCCAAAATCAGCTATTTTTAAGATCCCTTCATTGTTAAGAAGAAGATTGGAACCCTTGATATCGCGGTGCAAAACACCATTGTTGTGGCAATGCTCGAGCCCCGACAACAACTGCTTCATATAACATTTGATCTGACATAATAGCAAGACATAAATAAGCCCCTAAACTTCATATTATCTACGCAAAACTAAAACCAAGAAGACACCCAGATAATAGTTAAAATAGGCAGGGGGCCATATAAACCATCTAACGAAATAATGAAACTCAAAAAAACTGTCTTTTCCTTTCCACAACTTAAAAAAATTCCCTTTTCCACAGTTCACAGATTAATGGGAAACGAATTGTCTATGAATTTTCAATTTTGCATTGCCAAAAATAAACTAACGAAGATTTGAAGTATCTCGAAACTACTAGTTTATGGGGCCCAATCAACCAATGCAACTTAGGAAGGTCTTTTAGTTACATCAAAGCCAATAAAAAGCAAAAGGACAAACACAAAGACATTATTTGTTCTAGAACCTAATCAGGAAAAACCAAAACTGATTAGCAATAAAACAAACGAAACCTAACAAAATTACACACTACAATCCAACTCATATCCCCAGAATCCATCAACATTAACAAGTATACACCAAAAAACAAAAAATCGACTTTTTTTTCCTGAAAGAATCAAAGTTTACGAAATTTTTACCTGAGCTTCAGTGAATTTGACTCCGGAGTGAGCGGCAAGGCCGGCGAGATCGTGTTCCATGTACTCGAAAACCAAGTAAAGACTACAAGACATTCTCGAGGTGGCTAAGCCTTCGAGCTTAAGCACATTGGGATGATCAAGCTTTCTCAGAACTAGAATCTCTCTGGCCATGAATTTCACACTCTCTGGCTCCAGATTATCAAACCTAACCTTCTTTAACGCCACTATTTTTCCGCTAATCAGATCCCTAGCCTTATACACATTGCTATAAGTCCCTTGCCCAATCTGAAGAAGAACAACAAGAAAAAACATGAAACAGAGAACAAATTTAACGGAGCGAACTCAAGATGAACATGAGAGTTAGGGTTTTCCGATCAACCAAACCTTCGCGAGTCTCTCGAAGCTGTTGGCGCGACGAGGAGTCCAGCCTTGGATCGCGTCGCCGGCGGCGGCTAAAAGCCACGGAGGCCAACCTTGCTGCTGGTTAGCTAGAAAAGAATCCGGCGGCCTGGGTTTCCGTTGCTCCGTCGCCGGAACATCGCCGGTTCTTCTGGTCCTCTGCCTCTCTGCCGTCGCCTCCTTCCTGCCTCTGACCTCGACGTCGTTGGCGGCGGACGGAGCAGGCGGCTGCTGCTGCTGCTCCTCCTCTGCCGCCTTTTGACGGCTGGGGCGCCTGGATCTCCGGCTATCGCCGCGGGATTCGGTGCCGAGAACGCAGCCCATCGGTCACCTCTCCCGCCTCGCAGAGCGCCGGCAATGCATCCGAAACGCCGGCACGAAAAAAAAACCGCTACTGAAACTCGCGTGTTCTTTCAGCTTAACGAAACGCCGTCGTGTCAAACTTTTAGTTACTAAAACACGGCGATTTTTTCCACCGGCAAGCGTCGAATCGGAAGCCAAAGTTTGGCGTCTTCGTCACTGAGCTAAGCAAATATTAAGTTGGAGAGAGAAAGAGAGAGGGGCTCTTTTATTACTGCCTTATACTTGTCCTATGTTTTAAAAGTTGAGACCTTATTTACAATGTAACTACGAAAATGCCACCTCGTAAAAACAGCGCCTAGATAAATATATATATATATATATATAAATATAATTATAAAAATGGAAGATGATGACGTAATAATGAAAAGGGTCGTCTGAAAAATGTCAATCCAAAAGAAGTGCAGTATACTTTTTGACGCAAACCGTTTTAAAAGTCCGAGTTCAAAATTAGTTTTTTTTTATTTATTTTTGCCGTGTCCCAATATTCCCACCAAGAATATGCACTATAGTTTGTTTTTTCTAAGGCCCTTCTGTTAGGCTGTTTGGCAAAAAAATAGTTTGAGTTATTTTTTGGTTATAAATAGTAAAAAAATTTATATGTTACAGTATTAATAAAAAAATTACTATAATATAAAAATTTGATATATTACAATAAAAAACAGTTTTAATTAATAGTTAAATTATTTTATCAAATACCTTGTATATTTCACCTCATATTAATAGTCTTTATCTTTACTATTAAATATGGTTAAAATTACGTCCAACTAAAACAAGCTTACAAAAACAAACAATTACCAACATAAAAATAACTCGTGAAACATAGATATAATGGTGGTTCATTTTTGTATTGTAGTTTTGACTAAAATTTTTTGTTATTATAGTATAAAATTTTTATGTGTTACAAAAGTCAAGAAAATTAAACTACAACATAAATTATCATATGTTGTAATTTTTAATTTAAAAACTCTAAACCCGACCTCTACTTTTCAAATGCTTTAAGTTTTATCGTAAATATTAGAATAAAATAATATTAAAATGCAAAAGACAAAATTAACATATTTCAGACCACTTTAAGAGCGTGAAAAGTTGGTCTGTTCTACCGAGCTTTCACAACGATACACTGAATAATTTTTGCCTGTGGAATGAGAACAAAATGGTCAAATCCATTTATTAGCCAGAAAGACCCCTTTTTGAAGTTGTTCATTTCTAAAAATACGTTTTTTTGGAATAAAAAACTACGATAGGCTTTGATTTCCCATTTTTTTTTTAGATTTTGATTAAATTGAACGATTAAGAAAAGTGCACTATTTGTATGTATTTCATGGATAAAGACCTTCAAAAATAAGAGCATTTTTATTCAATTTCACATGGTTGAAACATCGTTATTAAAAATACATCATAAATTAAATTGGGTTTTATTAATTTATGAATACTAAAATTTTCACATGAGGGATAGGAAGGATTTATTTTAAAAATAATGAAATTTATTCTAACTACCACGCCAAGGCGAATTAAAAAAAGGACATGCTGATGGTCTGCATTTATTACTGAAAACAGTGATAAGAGGCTTGCAGTTATTGTCAAGCTACAAATGGGAACGAAATTTGATTCTTTTGCTCAAAGGGGTTGAAAAATTTCTCAGCCAAATTCTTAATTCTCTCACCAACCTCTACTATCCAACCATTGTCGTTTAGCATCAGAAGGAAAAATAAAAAATTAAAAAAATTAAAAAAATGCTAAAAATAAAACTTGTGCAGACATTGTCACTTAAATTATTTAGAAGTCAGATTGGGTACACCCCTTTTTTTTTTCTTGTGCAAGTGGCATTTCAGATTCCTCCCTCGTTAATTGGCAAAACAAAGCAACAAGAAACGAGGGCGCTTTAAAATAAGATTTCCACGTTGCGTGAGAAATTTGTTGAAATTAACAAATTTTAATTATAGTATAAAATTTTTATATATAACAGTGAAAAATAAAAATTTATTACAATATAAAACTCTTATATATTATAACTTTTAAGTTTTAACTATAAGTTTCGACGTTGTTTTCACACACACTCTTCATGTATCTATTAATCCCATGCAAGATGAAGCCAAAAAAATTAATAAGGCCTTTGGTAAAACTAGCTTTAACTAAAATTTTTTATTGTTACAGTGTAAAACTCTAGTAAGCTACAATGATCTAGAAAAATGAAAAAAATAAAAAATAAATTGAGTTATAGTTTAAAGCTCTCATATTTTATAGTTTTCAGTTTAAAAATTATGTTCTAATTACACTTTTCAAACATCTTATTAATTAGGACTGAGGTGAGACTGAACTAAAAAGATAAAGCATAAAAAAAAGATATAGAATTTTAAAGGAACGAGATGTTAGGGGAGCAGACTACAATTTTAAGAAAGAACGGAATGTAATATTTTTATAAAATTTCATATATATATATATATATATATGTGTATATATATAAGGCTTATAAGAGACAAACGCTCACCTTTATCTGTGGCTAGGCTAGTTCTACTCCTACCTCATGGTATTTTTACGAAGAGATAGCAAACAAATAAATGTCCTACATAAATAAAATGATAAAAATTGGTCGTTAAATTTACTTTTTGTTGTTGTTTAGGACTGCCCATTATCCTATTGAATAGATAAATTCACTTTCTATTATCATTTAGGGCTCCCATGATGCTCTATAGAGTCAAAGTTTGTTAAGAGCCAAAATTATAGAATTTATTCATAAAACTACTCAAATAAATCAATAATAATGACTTAATTCGTATATAGTTGCAAACTATGCACAATTTAACATTAAGGTTTTTTGAAACTTTTTTCTTTAAGCAGGATTAAATAACTCAATGAGATGGTTGTCCACTAACTCACAATGGAATGGGCCCTAGTAGTGCGACTCAGGTAGGACCCACCAATAAGGCACACCCTATTACGAGTAATGGGTAGCTGCCCCGTCAAGCGAAAAAAGATTTTTTTTCTTTTCTTTTTTTTATCACGTATTGTGTTTTTTTAACAATACAAGTATTATGTAGTAGTTTTTAATCACTAGAATAAATTAGTATTAGTTAGTAAATGAGTTTGAATTAGTGATTTGATTTAATTTATGTAATTTAAATTAAGATTTAAATTAATAATTTAAATTGTTATTTAAATTAACGTTTGAATATGTATTTAAATTTTAACTTAGAATATGTAACAAAATTAGTAACGCATGAAATGTGGTGGTCACAAGAAATTCAAGCCTCGTGCTTTTACCAAGATAGCTTGTTTTGTCAACAGTCTTCTATGGATTTTAATGGAGTTGTCAATTAAAAGTCAATGGTCAACCTATTAAAATGTCAAAAGTCATTATTTTCCATAATAATATAATGATCTACTATGTTGTCCATTAGAGAATATATTCAGATTTTTTCAAATAATATTAGGAATTAGATTCGGTGCTATGAAGTAATGTTCTAGTCACGACAAAATAGATATTTGGATTATCCTCTTGTATCAAGAAAACACTATATATATATATATATATATATATATATACACGCACACAATATATATATATATATATATACACATGATGTATAGATATGTATGTATAGGTGAAATTGTGAGTCGAACAACATTAGTCATCGTAAATGGTATGAAAATGCATTTTCCACGCGTTATGCTTGGTTGTTTTTTCTAACTTGTTGGTTGAAAAATTCTTCAAGCAAAATATCGGTGTCTTTCTTGGTTTCTACGTCATGCACCATAAATTTCAAATCCGAGTTTCCAGCCCATTACTTCAAGACATTGAAAAATTAGTGGTCTCACCTAAATTTATAAGTTGATCGTGACAGCTTGAAACTTCAATGTTTTAAGCTCATTGATCTAAGAACCTTGGACTCTAGAAAAGTAAAACGTACATATATATATATATATATATATATATATATATATATATATTATGTGAATATATGTTCTATATATGTGTATATATATTATCTATTATCTATTCTCTATTAGTCTTTTAGGGGAGTGATTTATCGTGTTTAATTTTATGCTCCACCCAAGGCATCTAATCATACAAATTACTTGACTTTTCTTTTAAAAATTTAAATGTTATGGTCAAGATTTCTCTAAAACCTATTTATACATGCCTTTTTGCTTTTTATTATGAGAACTTTTGTTACTTCAATGTTTATTTTCACCTGTTTTTTTTTTTATATGTTAACTTCATATAATAAATATTTTTCATATCTTGTAGATACACTTGTAAAGTCTATTACATGCAACAAGTGATTAACTTCATTTTGTAAAATATAACATATTAATTTTGTGTAACGTTTTTTAAAAGTGATTTATTAATAATTTATGGGTACAAATAAATAGATAAATAAATAAATAATAGTGTTTAAATTTAGTCACACGACCGATTCTTTATCTAACATTTCACACACTATCTTTTACAACTCTTCAAAATTTTTTTACCTGTTTAATTTTTGTGAGGGTTTGAATCATGGTTTAAATGCATGAAACAAATGTCCTAATTACTTTTCTACATTGTCTCTTTAATTTCTCGTATAAATTTTAGGTTTTATTTTTTAGTCATTGATTTGATTAATTGAATTTTGTTGTTGGTGGAGTTTTTTTTTTTCACTTTTTATTTTTATGTTCGGTTTTGCAATTTTTTAACTGAGTTGAAATGTTGTGCTATTGCTTAACGCAGCATCTAGTAAATTACATTCTCATTGAGATCTTTACTATTTTTTCGCTTTTCAAGTTAGATTTACAATTATTCATTTACTAAAAGTGTGATATTTTGTTTAACAAAGATGATAAGACGTTACTACAAGAAATTTCACATTTAACAACTGATTTTTCAGTCATAGAAAATTTGAATTTAGTCGCAGAATACCTTTTATGACTAAAAATTTTTATACCCCTCAGTCATTGAATGTTGATCGTAGAAAGTCTTTTACAACTAAAATTTTATAGTCGCTAAATTTTTATGCTTAAGTTCTGAGCTATTTTGTGCATGGTTAAGTACTGTCAAGTTTCTAGATAGTTATGTTAAAAACATTTCAAAACATGTGAACATAAGTGAAGGGAAGATATCCAGTTTGAAAAGCCATGATTGTCATGCTTTGTTGCAATGTCTGCTTAAGGCCTTATTTGAAAAAAGACATGCTTGTTCCAATTTTTGAGCTATCTTTATTTTTTTGAAAGCAATGTGTAAGAACATTGTATGTTGCAGACCTAGATGCGTTGCAAGGAAGGATTATCAAGTGCTTGAATCTATTTTTCCTCCATCATTTTTCGACGTAATAGTTCACCTTATAGTATACTTACCTTACGTAGCAAAGTCGGCTGATCCAGTGTCCACACGACGGATGTATCCATTTGAAAGATAAACTTATATTGTTTTAACTCATATTTATCTTAAAACTACTGCTTCATAAATAAATAAACGAACACTACTAACACAGTGCCATATTGTAACGCCCCTATATGGGGGTTAACAGTTTTTAATGAGATAAAATAAAAATAAATAATAAAAGTAAAACCTTAAAAATAAAATTTACCCGGGACTTAAATGAAAACTCTCAACTCAAAAATAAAAATATAAACGATAAATAAACCACAGTTTTAATGTAGCACCTTAAATTTAATAATATAAACTGTTGTCATCATCATTTTAACCCTTAACACATTGTAATACAGTCACAGAAAGTAACAATTGATGCTTACATTATCATGAAGAACATTCTCAACGATTGAAGCAGTCCCAATGTAATATAGTTACATCACTTCCTCAACTATATTTCTCGTAGCCACCTCACACTTAGTGAGTCCTGAAAAGATATAAACATAAGGGAATGAGCAACACTATGCTCAGTAGAGAAAGCCATTACTCACCTTTAGGTTTTTATCATTACCACATTAAAACCTGCATGATTAGTAGGTTACATCATATTCCAGATTATAAGGTTTATTATGATCACATCTTATGGATACCGTAGTTAATCATTACCAAGTGTCATAATTACACATTTATACAAATATTACCAATCATCATTGTTCCTAGGTATCCATGTTAAATTGAGTATCACTCAACTCATCGAAACCCAAATGGGCGCACTTGATCACCCTATAAACATTCCAAGGGTGTTCCGGTGAGGGGACATCAAGCCCCGAGTCCTCACCAAATCAATTCCTGTACAGTGTGTTCTGGGACTTTCAACCCAAGGAAGCGTCATCACCTTCCCCCTATTTTACCTTTTAGGGTATTCATGCCCAAGGACGTAACCGTCGCCCTTTTCATGTCTCACAATTTCTCTATATTAAATCATTATTAATAGAGTTAATTTTCCTAACCATGCTTCTCAATTTATAACATGTGTCAATTCATTATGTTCCTCGCCGTACAATACAAGACGAGTCCATGTCATAGTTTCATATGTGATACACATATAATATCAGTTCAACATAGATATATATATATTGCAGCAAAACAATCAATTTTAATTCTATAAAAACCTCACAAAAGATGAGTAATAGAATCCCTACCTTTCAAGCTTATCAACAGTCTCTTAATCCTGGAATCAATTAACGTTAGCTCCATACTCCCTTGATCCTAAGGCGTGCATAAGGACAATTAAAACTAAAGCACAACATACAACTACATTCATAAAATTTATTTTAATTTAATCTTAGAATTTCAAGAAATAACCACTGCCCATAGAGGTATTATAAAGTTTAACAATATAAATTTTCTGTCTAGGGCATATACACTTAGACTTCATACATATGCTCCAAAATAGCAACAAACATATAC
Source organism: Artocarpus heterophyllus (assembly GCA_025403435.1). Lineage (NCBI taxonomy): Eukaryota > Viridiplantae > Streptophyta > Magnoliopsida > Rosales > Moraceae > Artocarpus > Artocarpus heterophyllus. Next base: position 2,888,633 of record CM046346.1, on the reverse strand, counting down.
TTAGGTTTAAGAACGCAAATTTGAATAATCCTTTAGTATAAAAGAAAATTTATAAATGAAAGACTAAATTTGTTCATAAGATTCTAACCTCGGATTATGGTTAGTTGGAAGCTTGAAATGGCTTCAAAACAGGTTCCTTTACTTCGGTATGACTGAAATTCTTGCTCAAATGGAGGTGATGGTGGCTGATTTTTATGGCTGCCTTGAAGAAGTTCTCTAAGTATTTTGCTTCAGCAAAGAAATGAGAAGAAGAGTGTGGGAACCGTGGAAGAAAAAGGAAGAAAAGATGAAGTCTTTGAAAAGAAGTGATAGAAACAATTATAGAGGAGACATGTTGAAGCATGTCACGGAGGAAATAAAGAAAATGAGGGTCAAGAGTAGTTGGAAAAGATATCCTTATGTCTCATCTAAAGACTTTAACACACATAATGCCAATATGACATTTTTGAGATTTATTAGAAGTTCTAAGGCTTTTTAGTAATCATACTAAATAAATATAGGAGAATTTTAAAAAAATTTAAAAATAGATAAAAATAAATATTATAAAATAAATTTAAATGAAGCAATTTTTTTATACATTAAAAATTAATTTAATTACCTCAATACCCGTTAGAAGAATAACGGGTGTCACAGCTCTACCCCCCTTAAAGAAATTTCGTCCTCGAAATTTCAATTCTAGCAATACTAGTAAAAATTATGATTCCACTATGATTCCAATTCTGAGTCTAAACCGTTAATGTTGTTTGTCCTCCAAATTTAAGTTATCGTATCTCCACTTATTTACTTGCATAATAAATCTTACTCCTAAATCCCTCAATGAGAGTATTTCTGACAAGTTTCAACTTATAACACCGTATAATAGTCTAAGAATCTGATCAGGCCTACATATTGACCATATCATGATTCCAGTCCTTCATTGTCCATGGACTGTGATTTACAATCACATTTAAGGAGATTGCCAGAGAAATTTTATATACTTCATCTTTAGGTTCCTTTTCCTTTTTGAGTAAGGAAAAGTCAAATATATTTGATTTCATACCTCAACTAATAAACTAAAACATAATCATAAAACATACATCACAAACACTTATATTCAAAACCATACATTAAACTTATTCATAGAGATATTAAACGAAATCTCTGGTTGCAAACATACCCGACATATTTTTCATTAAACAGCTATCCTCATGACACAAACATTCAATCCAAATAATATACTCATATTTCATATGGAATATCCCCATAACTGACTTTGGTACTTCCACATAATATTAACAGAATATTACACATTACAAACATGATACGGATACGTTTCGAGAGTACAAGGCACTCCGTATACCAGCTATCCATATCATGCATGCTTAGAGGATACAAAAACATCGATAAACAAAAGATCGGACCTTAAGAAGGATGCGTTTCGAGAGTATCAAGTACTCCGTATCCAGCCATCCCGGCATTAGGCTCAATGAATCTAAAAGATTGAACAACAACGTACCACAAGAAACACAGAATACAAGGCAAACGGTTATTCGTAACACACGAAATACGGACACACATGCCTACATGCCAAAGATAAAACAAAAAGATTACAGATGGAGATTCAAATCAATTGGCCGCTCCCGGCTTTCCCTTTCCCATTCAAGCTTGGATGTTGCAGTGTCGGATTCTGGATGTATGATTTGCATTTTATCTATCAATTCCTCAGCTGTTGAAGCAGTGACAAAGATTTGTCTCTCCGATTCTGTAGTGATGTTTTCTTCCACAGCGTAATCTAGAAATTTCAAAAGACCGTCATAAAAACCCTTTACGTTCAGCAGTCCCAAAGGTTTGGAATAAAAGCCCAACAATTACCCACAAGCAACTATAAATATTTCCTCAAGAGTACCTAGACCACCAGGTAATGCTATAAAAGCATCAGAATTATAGATTATGTCTTTAAAATTTTTAGGGATACTCCTGACTCCTTCTCCCTTACCTATGGCTTCCTTACAAAGGTTTCCTTCAACTGGAATATGAGGCCAAATTCTTACATCAGTAGCGTCGCTAGACCTAGCTGCTAGTGCCATATTTACCATCATTTTTATACTACCACCCCCATAGATTATGTTAATCTTTTTGCGTGCGAGGACTTGCCCTAAGTGATTTGCAGCTTCTAAATAAGCTTTATCTTTTCCAAAGCTGGAACCACAAAAGACACAGACATTCTTTATTTTCTTCGTGGACTGGGAGGTAGACATATTTGGTTTATAGAAGTGGTTGCTTAATGTCTGCTCCACTTAGACTTCGGGTTCTACATGAGATTTTAAAGATGAGAAATATACAAAAAAGGCTAAAGAGATAGACGAGTAGGTAATGAAAAGGTAATCCAAAGATTTAAACAAAATCTTGTGCGGATAAGAAAGTAAGATAAGGTGATTGATAGTTTACAGAAAATCTGATTCACTTTTTGAAAAAGATTAGACTCTAATTGTATAACTTTTGACAATTGAGAACAATTCGACAAAAGACCCTCATGACACAACTGTAGACTTTTTGACAAATATACACCAAGTCTAGAAATTTAATATAAACGACAAATACTATAGAACTTTTGAAATTTGAGACACAAATCTTGAAATATCTGGATAAGTTTTTCAAAATTCAAACATATTACTGTACCGTATGTAACGTGTCTGATAAGATAATATATTTTATTATATATATATTTAAGAAAATCATAAATTAAATAAGATATTAACACTTACTGTATCAATCTAATAATCACAATTATTTCAAACACAAAAGCAAATATTCTGAGTAAAAGAAAAACACAAACTGTTGAACATCAGCTAAAACAGCTTCAAATAAGCAAAGACTAAATAACCTTTATAGAGCGATGACTTATTCCCCATCCAGTTTTCTTATGGCTTGGCAAACAGGATCTAGAAATACCATATTCCTGAGGCGTTGTCTTTCTGTATAAAATTTAGGCCAGAGTTTAAAAATAGCTCCTTGAACATATCCACTAGGGTGACCGTGGAGAGGAGGATGGATGCTATCCAAGTTCTCATTTGAAAGTCCTTCCCTACAAAACCTTATTTTATCCTCTCTATTCGTAGACATATAACCAGGTGAAGTACATTTACCGTTACAATTTTGTCTTCCACATTTGTTACAAGTGACCACGATGGCACGAGCTCTTCTTTTCATTGCACTACGACTGGTACCTGTTCCTGGTAAACCGACATCTTGACTAAAGTCACTCGGACGGATCTTCCCCTCTATTAACATTCTCACATCACAAGGGATACCAAAACGCATAAGAATCCACAACCGAGTAATTCTAGCCTTGTATTTCTTTCTGAGAATCTTTTGGGAGAGTGATGGGAAATACTTTCTCAGGTGTTGGTACTTTGGGTCCATGATGAGATGAAAGAAGAGTAGATAGAAAGGAAAAATTAAGATAGTAAATTGCAGAATCCTAGAATTCCTTCTTCTTTTAGAGGAAAAGAAGAATTTTTAATGAAAAAGAAGAGGATTTGCGATTTAGAGAGAAAATAACAAATTAAGAGAGAAAAAGTGAACTCGGAGAAATAAGCTCTTATGCACAGTAAACGTATATGTAAACAATGATTAAACCACTGTATATGACACGTATAGAGACCACGTGGGAGAGACAGTGTGAATCAAACTGATTTAAGATTTGAACTAGGCCCAAATGTTCTTAGTTGAAAATGGTCAAGTTGTTTCAGGCCTTAACACATTTGGAACGAGTTAAATAACAAACATAAAATTGAAAACCAATTTGTATAAATCTCAAACCCAATTCAAAGCCCACTATAGATAAAGTTAACTATGAACAACAAATCTAATTTAACGACAACAAGGATCTTCCTGAATGATATTTAAAATCATTTCATAACAACATAATCTTCCAGCAACTCGAATAATTTTGTTTTAATCAAAACCTTATTGAACAATGCATACACCCATATGTTATTGATAATACTTAACATCTATCAATGGATTCATCATCATTACTACCAAGGGTTTAGAATGCGACTAACCTTGAAATCAATACAATTTACGTCTTTCAACGTAGACCATATCAACAAACAAAGACACTTGATGTTACTACTTAAGAACATCTACAATCCCCACAATTCTACTGTTACAATATATAATTTCCTCATATAACAAAACCTTAGGTAACCAAAAGATTCACTGATACACTTAAATACAATGTACGTAACAAAATATTCCAATTTTGAGATTCATGCATTCTAGACTTTACACAGTCTCAACAGACCAAAAGTCTAACATTTATCTCTCTCAAAATTCAACACCATGATTCCCAACTTATATCATATTCCTCAAATATATAGAACTTTTAAGAAAAGACATTGACACTTATGTGCTCCATCGAATCCACACATAATCATTACTTAGGTTTGAATCAATTACGAAAAATTTGGCATATCTATGTCAAACTTTAAAATCAATAAGTCAAGCCTTATATTTCTTATTGTTTTTCACGAGACAAAAGGCTCTTAAATCCTCGTATCTATACGAATTTCTCATCGTTTATACGAATTAAATATGCTTATAGATCCAAATATTATACGAATCTCTCATAAGCATTCTACTTATAAACTCATTCCATATAATTATCATTCCCTTATAACTATTAATACTTTCCTTCTATATAATTATTGTACTCATATAACTATTGATATTTTCATTCTATGGCCTTTCCATGTTACATCCTTCTAGACTGTATAAATCAATGTGAAGGTTCATTTTGATGATGACAATGAAAATTCAGCTTCAAAACCATCTCAAAAATATTTTTTAAAGTGGTGCTACACTCCCTAGGTTAACCGAACCTAGGCTCTGATACCAAAAATTGGGTTAACAGTTTTTAATGAGATAAAATAAAAATAAATAATAAAAGTAAAACCTTAAAAATAAAATTTGCCCGGGACTTAAATGAAAACTCTCAACTCAAAAATAAAAATATAAACGATAAATAAACCACAGTTTTAATGTAGCACCTTAAATTTAATAATATAAACTGTTGTCATCATCATTTTAACCCTTAACACATTGTAATACAGTCACAGAAAGTAACAATTGATGCTTACATTATCATGAAGAACATTCTCAACGATTGAAGCAGTCCCAATGTAATATAGTTACATCACTTCCTCAACTATATTTCTCGTAGCCACCTCACACTTAGTGAGTCCTGAAAAGATATAAACATAAGGGAATGAGCAACACTATGCTCAGTAGAGAAAGCCATTACTCACCTTTAGGTTTTTATCATTACCACATTAAAACCTGCATGATTAGTAGGTTACATCATATTCCAGATTATAAGGTTTATTATGATCACATCTTATGGATACCGTAGTTAATCATTACCAAGTGTCATAATTACACATTTATACAAATATTACCAATCATCATTGTTCCTAGGTATCCATGTTAAATTGAGTATCACTCAACTCATCGAAACCCAAATGGGCGCACTTGATCACCCTATAAACATTCCAAGGGTGTTCCGGTGAGGGGACATCAAGCCCCGAGTCCTCACCAAATCAATTCCTGTACAGTGTGTTCTGGGACTTTCAACCCAAGGAAGCGTCATCACCTTCCCCCTATTTTACCTTTTAGGGTATTCATGCCCAAGGACGTAACCGTCGCCCTTTTCATGTCTCACAATTTCTCTATATTAAATCATTATTAATAGAGTTAATTTTCCTAACCATGCTTCTCAATTTATAACATGTGTCAATTCATTATGTTCCTCGCCGTACAATACAAGACGAGTCCATGTCATAGTTTCATATGTGATACACATATAATATCAGTTCAACATAGATATATATATATTGCAGCAAAACAATCAATTTTAATTCTATAAAAACCTCACAAAAGATGAGTAATAGAATCCCTACCTTTCAAGCTTATCAACAGTCTCTTAATCCTGGAATCAATTAACGTTAGCTCCATACTCCCTTGATCCTAAGGCGTGCATAAGGACAATTAAAACTAAAGCACAACATACAACTACATTCATAAAATTTATTTTAATTTAATCTTAGAATTTCAAGAAATAACCACTGCCCATAGAGGTATTATAAAGTTTAACAATATAAATTTTCTGTCTAGGGCATATACACTTAGACTTCATACATATGCTCCAAAATAGCAACAAACATATACTTAGGTTTAAGAACGCAAATTTGAATAATCCTTTAGTATAAAAGAAAATTTATAAATGAAAGACTAAATTTGTTCATAAGATTCTAACCTCGGATTATGGTTAGTTGGAAGCTTGAAATGGCTTCAAAACAGGTTCCTTTACTTCGGTATGACTGAAATTCTTGCTCAAATGGAGGTGATGGTGGCTGATTTTTATGGCTGCCTTGAAGAAGTTCTCTAAGTATTTTGCTTCAGCAAAGAAATGAGAAGAAGAGTGTGGGAACCGTGGAAGAAAAAGGAAGAAAAGATGAAGTCTTTGAAAAGAAGTGATAGAAACAATTATAGAGGAGACATGTTGAAGCATGTCACGGAGGAAATAAAGAAAATGAGGGTCAAGAGTAGTTGGAAAAGATATCCTTATGTCTCATCTAAAGACTTTAACACACATAATGCCAATATGACATTTTTGATATTTATTAGAAGTTCTAAGGCTTTTTAGTAATCATACTAAATAAATATAGGAGAATTTTAAAAAAATTTAAAAATAGATAAAAATAAATATTATAAAATAAATTTAAATGAAGCAATTTTTTTTATACATTAAAAATTAATTTAATTACCTCAATACCCGTTAGAAGAATAACGGGTGTCACACATATGTTTTCTTAACCAGATTTATGGGCACTCTAAAAAAGTATGTTAAGAATATGGCTCGCCCGGAAGGGTCATTTGCTACAGGATATATCATCAACAAAGTATTAAACGATTGTTCAATGTATGTTCATCGAATTGAAACTTGTTTTAATCATTCAGAGCGCAATTTAGACCATGTTGAACAAGAAATAGAATCTACAGTGTCTGTTTTTGATCAACCAATAAGGTTATTTAGGAAAAAGAATTAACTATACCTGAAACAAAAGTCCAAATATGACCATGCTCATTGGTATATTCTAAACAATTGCTCTGAAGTGCAGCTCTATGTTGAGAAAGTATCCCTTTAAAAAAAAATTTATTGAGTATGTTTCATTTAAATACATTAAATTTGTAAATTTTAAAATACTTCTACAATGCTTGAAGTGTTGTTTGATGTCCAACAGTGAGCATGCAGGATTATTACAACCTAAAGGCATCAAAAATATCTTTCAAGCCTAACAATCACAATTTCCACCTTGGTTTGCTTAAAAAGTAAGATTTTTTTAAAGAATAAAATGTGCAACTATTTTTGATGACTACAATTATGAATATTTGATTATAGAAAAAAAGTATTTATTGTCACAATTTTTTTTTTTTTTTACTTTTTTTTAATAAACTTTAACTTATTGGAAATCTTAAAACTATTTTCCATCCTAACATTTGTAATTACATACTCAAGAGAATCGTAAATTATCACCGCACGAAGTAAGTGATGCGATATATGCTCTTTCATGTAAGCCAGATTACTGAATAGATCAATACAATGAATGTATAGTTATCGAAGTTCGATAACAAAATGAAAGTCGAGATACTAGACGGTCCACTCAAAATTATGGTGTATGAGTAACGGATGAACATAATGACAATACATGTGACTTTTATGGTGCTAACTCATATTTGGGAGCTTACTTATTTTTTAAACTATAGAATAATACTATTTAAGTGCACATGGTATAAGACTAATGGGCGGAATAATATACGTCACAAATACCATACCATAAGCATAAATGTCAGCTCGATGTGATATATAAATCAACCGTTCTTCCAAACAAACCATGCAAATCAAATATTTTGTTTGCGAGGTGACAAGTTTGGTTCAAATTGAAAAATTGTGCAAAAGGTACATCATTGTCACGGTGTCACCTCTGGGATATTCTAAAAGTTAGGCCAGAAGGTGCTGAAGAGTGCGAGGAAAATGCCAATTTTTCTAGTGAAGCTTACTAAGAGGAAAGATCAAATGACATCAATGTAGTATTTGATAAGTCAAATATCCAAACTCCTCTAAATCGTGAAGATGTTGGGATGACAAAGGTCAACTCATCGGCTATTGAACTCCTGATACATCATGCTAGTAATCATATACAATATGAATCAGATAAAGATTTAGACAATGACAAAAAATCAGATCCCAATGATAATACAGAAACGAATAATATTAATGAAAATACAAATGAAACTAAGCGTGATTGACTTCCAATAAGAGGTAACATTTGTAACTTTCATAAAAATGATAATCATTAAATTGAAATTAATTTTTCAATTTTTTAACATTTATTTAGTAGTATAAGATGTTGGGAGAGTAGTTTAAATTATTAGTTTAGGTTTAAGAACTGTAACATATGAGGGCTTTATAATGTAGCTTTTTACTGTAGCATGTAGGGGATTTACATGACTTTTTCAAACACCTGTTTTGATTTCTTTAATAATCAAAATTTTTAATAATTTTAGTTTGAAGATTGGCTAGCGGCGATGGATTCCTACAAGGCAAAAGAAGATTCAAAAATCATTATTTTGTATTTCTTAAATATTTATTTCAGAGCAAGTTATTTTAGAATCAAATTCTAATCTTATTTCCTTATAATACATCAAAGTTTGCTTTTATTGTTTCTTTTTCTTTGAATGGTTTTATTTTTTTTCTTTTCAGTAAGTTAAGTCTGCAACAAGAGTTTTTAGTTTTTAGGATGTTTCTATACGGTACATCTTTTTCCTTTTGAAGTTTTCATACTTCAGTATCTATTAACCGTTTAGATTGATCTCAACGGTTTAAATTGATGGAGGGGTAATGATGTGATACGTTACTTGTGTCATTAGCAAACAGGTCACATCCGGGTAGTAATACGTAGTTGAAGGGTGGTAACACATACTTTTAAAGTAGTAACATAGAAATCGTTTTTTCTTCTCTTCTACCCCTATAAAAATTAAAATTTTAAAATATCATAAATTTAACGTTTCAACTTCAATTGGAGGGATTCATTTTGTTCTTATATGTTATAGTAAAAAGGGAACAAATCCTCGTCCACATAGCCAATGAAAATCTATCACAGGTATTAATGTTTTGTAGATCCTAAAAACATGTATTTGGTTACATTATGTTTTTTTATCTTCTACCCTTATAAACGCTCAAGCTTTAAATTGTCATTACATTTTTGTTTCAATTTCAATTAAGACGATTCTTCTTCTTATATATTAGGAGTGAATAGTTAAACAAATGCCATGTACATTGTTTATGAAAATCATTCATGGACATTGATGTTTTGTGAGGTTTGCTAAAAAACATTATCGTTTTTCAAATAATTATTTTCAACACTTTGTCCATACATGTATTCGGATTGTACTTGTGACTCGAATTATAATTTATTTGTTTATCTAAATAAATTATAGATCAAATCACCTCATATTAAAATTTTCAATTCAATTAAGGACTCATTTTATTTAGAGGTTCGAATTGTGGTGATTTAAACTTTGGTTGAGAGTGAATAAAAATCCCTATCTAATTTGTTCGTTTCTTTACTCTGCGTATCTAAATGACTTTCAATGTTCGTGTCTATGACAGATTTCAAATCAAGGTCTCGTTTTGTCCAAAGGTCTTGAGCATGTCAAAATTACCCATTTTTTCTTTCAAATAAAAAGAATACATAGGTGTAGGTTTAAATTTGTTAAACAAACAAATAAAAAATTTATGGTTGCAACTACTATAGGCTTGTTTGTTTTATAAGTTCAAATTACAATTCGAACCATTTTAATACATTTATTTCCACTTATAAAAATTTAAACTTCTGTTCAAACCTATAAAAGAAACGGGCTGTACGTTTATCTTCCCAACTAAAAAAATTTAAAAATTAAGGAGGCGTGGTTTTTAATTTGTTGAACGATAAAAACAAAACTTTATGACTACAAGTTTACAAAATCACACTTTAAGAAGTCTCCGTGAAAAAAATAAGGGACGAATTCCGTCCGAGCAACTTAGTGCTACTGTTATTACTCTTTTTTTTCTTTTTTTTTCCTCCAGAAAACTCATCTATTTGGTTACGTTGTTGTGTCTCTCCTAGGGATCTTGTTGAGAAACTATTATTTAAAATTAAAAAAGTAAGTCAGACGGACTATCTAGCCCCTGGTTCTTATGTATAATCACCAAACGCCCTTGCTACAGTTTGATATTCTACCGGCTATAGCCTGTTCAACAACTTAGGGGTGAACAACGGGCGGGTAGGCGGTTTTGGACGGGTGCGGGTCGGTTTTTTTAAGTGGCGGGTTGGCGATTAATCAACCCACAAACCGCCCATGGAGTGGCGGGCGGTTTCGGTTTGGGGGCGGGCGGGTGCGGGCGGTGCGGGCGGGTTGGGCGGGTTGGGTCTACACTAATGTACAATATAATTTTTTGAGCTCTTTTTTATTAAAAAAAAGTGAAGAAAATTTGTAGAAAATATAAGACGATAATGTATAAAGCATTCTCAACAACAACCAAGTTTGACGCCTAAAGACAATAACCATATTCACAACAAATTAAGAAACATAATCATTCATTGCAACAAGAAACATCAACTATATATGAAGTGATGAACAAAGTCAAGAATTCTTGTTCTTCCATAAAACCTGTTCATTGGGTTCGAAAATAACAGGATACTACAGATGAAATGATGAACAAAGTCAAATGTTCTTTTTCTTTTTAAAGAATGAGGAGTGGGAGAGGTTTAGATTAAGATTTTTTTTTTTTTTTTTTTTTAAGAATTAGGCGGGCGGGTTCGGGTTGAACCCGCCCCCTAAAATTTAAAACCGTACCCGCCCGCCAACATATGTAGGCGGGCGGGTTGAACCCGCCAATGGGCGGGTTGAACCCGCATAGTCTTTTTTTTGGGCGGGCGGCCGGCGGTTGCGGGGCGGTTTTTGTACACCCCTACAACAACTTGTAAAACCTCTTAACATTGTTGCACCTTGTCCTATCGCCTAACGCCAGCTAATGTGCGAGGCAACCTCTTCATGACACGTGTACGACGTATCAAAATTTTATATATATCTTAGAAAAGATATTCTTAAACAAATTAGAAAACCGTTTGGAAGAGATAAAATATAACTGCTGCTAATAATGCCTCCAAATTTGGTGGCTGATAGGTTGGTCGTAAGAATAGTTAAAATCAATATTTTTAATTTAAAAAATATAATAATTTTTTATATTTTTATTGTAATATATGAGAGTTTTTTTAATTATTGGTTTCAACTCTCCTTTCAAAAGACTTGTTTCATATTTCAAGAAAAGAAGTGGCTTTTCATTAATTTTTCATTTTAATCATTTGAAGAACAAAATAAAAAAAAAGCAGTAAAAAAACTTTTTGTATATTAAAAAAACTTTATATTACGTTCATAATAAAACTTATATTGGAGAAGCCATCAAAGCATGATCTCCGCGCAACTAAAAAATTGATCTTTTTTAAGAATAGAAAAATATATATTTTCCATCAAAGGTTTTCGTGCCTAAACTTTAGTTACTGAAAATATCATTTTAGCGATTAAAACTATTTCACCACTGAGGCGCAATTTTTTGCAGTATTTTGGGACTGCAATATGAGTGGTGAAAAGTATATAATATTTATTGACAAAATTTTAGTCCTAAAGATTATATTTTCAGCAACTAAATTATTTGTCATGGAAACTTTGTCTTTCCTCCATTTTTAATATTTGGTGTCATAGCATTTCGCGACTAAATAAAAATTTAGTCACTAAATCTATCTTTTTAGGACTAAAAAGTTAGTTGTCGATAAATTTGATACCGAAAGCAATGCACTACATTTTTTACCGAATATAAGAGCGGCTAAATTTTAGTCGTAGAAAACTATTATTATTGACTAAAAGCAATTAGTTGTTGAAAGTGCAATTTCATGTAGTATAGAGAATGAAAAATAGGATTTAGTATTGTGATTGCAAAATAGAGTCTCTTAAGAATGTTCTATTTTTATACTTACGTTTACATGAACTAAATCTACACTTTTATAATTGTAAATCTCTTTTAAATATATTCTGTTAGAAAGGTTTTTTTCTTCATTCATATAAGAAAATTTCAGCCCTTTTTAAAATTAAGAAATAACACATGACAAAAGTGTAACATATATATGGAAATTTACTGGTACTTGTAGGACATATTTTTAAACCATGAAATAACTTATAAGATTGAAAAATATGCAATAATTTAATCCAATTTTAATGAAAATATAAGGTTTAAAAAGGTATCTTGCCCTTAGTATTCTTTATTATACGACTAAAAAATATATAGTAAGAAATACTTTTAATTATCAGTAGACTGTCAAATTTCCTTCAGTTCCTGTTAAGATATACATCTTTTTTCTAATTTAGTACCGCAATAGAATCTAACGACCTTCAAATTTTTTATAAAGCCGACAGGTTGAGGCATATATTTCATAATTGCAGAGCAAAAATGAAGAATAATGCAAGCAAACACCCCAATAAACACTCTCTTTTGTCATAAAAAGCAAAACAAGATTTGGGTCTATAGCCGTAGTTTGTTGACAAAATAAAAACCAATAATATAAAGCTAAAAACAGATTGAAAAGGACTTGCATACGAATCATTCAATGGCCTGTTTGGTGTGTAGTTTAATCTATCAAATTGTATTTAAAAAATATAACATATAAAAATATTTTTTTATTATAATATATAAAATTTTATACTATCTATAACTTAAACTATTAAACTATTACTTTAAACAATTTTCCACACACACGTCTCATAAATTCAATGAGTGCAAAAGAACCATAATGAGAGAGTTTGATTGGTATTGTGCTTGCTATTTTTCTTTATGACAAACCAATTAGTCAATGAATCAAAGGACACTTTGATGGAATGTGGTAAAGTGTGAACGCGTTGAAATTTGCTAAACCAGTAACTGTTTTTGATGCTTCCCAAGGCTCTTAAATTTGTCTGACATTATAGTTTTTGATGCCTGAAAAGCACCCTTCGGAAGCCAAAAAAATAAAAAAAATAATTAATATATATATATATATATATATATATATATATAGTTTTCTTTCAAAACATTTAATATTATTTTTAAAATAGATAGAAATATTTTTATTTTAAAAATATTTTTTTTAAAATTATATTAAAAATATTTTTAAAATTTTTACTCAAAAAATATATAAAAATATTTTTAAAAATTTTAAGAACAAAAACAAACGAAATTTTGAGTTTGATTCAAAAGCAAAGACATTTTTTTGGAAACATATATTTCATTTTTATGGTTATAGCCTTACTATTTATAAAAATATAAGCTTTAGTCTAATATAAAAATATTTTTAGACCAAGTTTTATTATTTGTTAGTAAGACATTAGATCTCTATGAAATTAAATAAAATTATTTTTCTCTAAAATTTTGTTAATAGTATACGTTTTTAAATTATTAAATACAATAAAAATTTGTATTTTTTTATAAATTTAATAGTTAAAAATAAACACTTATTAATAAATTATTTTTTCAATATCCACGTGAATAGTTCATCGAAGACACTTTCTTTTGTGTGTGTTTTGAACCCTTAGAAACTGATGAAGAGACATCTTTTGAAGAGAAAAGTACGGTTCTCTTCCAGACTCTGGAATTAAATGCCTTTCTTGCAACGTTTTCTTTAAAAGTGCATGAAAAAGTTGTATTTAGATAAATAAAGCTATATCTGACACTCCAGTTAAAACCAACAAATAATAAATGTAGTAGAATTTTTAATAGCTATAATAAAAAAATAAAAAATTATTACAATATAAAATTTATATATTATAATTTTTAAATTAATATTTTTAATTTTAACCGTTCTTTTTAAACCATAGTAGTTTATAAGCGCTTTGCATTTCATATATATGGGCTAATTCCTGTTTAAAGCGCTTGAGTATACTCCACCCATTCCACATTGGAAAATGGGAAAACCCCCATGAAATGGCCCAATCCATGGAAGCTTGTTCCGTACTTCCGGAGTACTTTCAAATTAGTCCTAAATATTATGTGCTTTTTTCTCTCTTGAAAATGTGGTTAAAAGGTCACAAGATGTAAGAAAACCTTTAACTAAAGATAATACAAAATGTTGATGCAAGTATGATTTGGTAGTGTTGGACTCCCAGCCACAAGCAACAAAAACAATTAAAGCCTTCCCCAGAGAGTAAAAAAAAGGGAACCACATATTAGCATGATGTGTCAACTTCTCACTCGGGCATTGGCTACATTGTAGTTTTGTGGACAGAAGTTGGATGTCGTTTTTCTCTTTCGCTTGAAAACAAACCTCAATAATAATGAGTCACTAGTACGACTCACACTATTATCATTGCTCAATTCAAAACCCATTTCCAATTTCCTCTTCTCTTTTCTGTTGGAAGTTCTTCGTCCTTTCTTGGTCAGAACTCGGAACCGGTCAGATCTCGGAGCCGCCAAGTGTGAGAAGTGAGGAAAATGGGACTTCTTTGCTGTTGTGATGAAGGTTCATTCCTGTTGGGGATGGTGATAGCTTTGGTCTTTGCAATGGCATTCTTTATCTTATGTCAGCCTCCTCAAAGAAGAGTTGCTATCTACCATTGTTCTTAACTCTCTCTCTCTCTCTCTCTCTCAATATATAGATATATATATATAGAGAGAGATATAATGGGTCTTCTTGGGTTATTGGCAAGCTTGTTCATTAATGTTTTTGCGCCATATGCAGTATCCTGTGAAGGTTTGTTATTGTACACAAATATCTACTTCTACTTCTATTATGATGCATTTATCTGAATTAAGAATAAAAATAAAATGGAGTTGAATTAAATAAGTAAAATTTCTCTCTTCAATCCTTTCATTTATTTTCTTTCTTTTCTTATTTGTGCATATTTTCCTTTTCTACTTTTCACCTATGGATCTAACTAAAGTCTAAGACTGTCTAAAGTAAAAAACATACTATATAGCCCACTTGATAGGAAGAGAAACATTTCACATTTCTTGCTTGTAAAAAGACCTGTCATTTTTTGCTTTTTATTATAATACCTGTCAATAAGACACCCATATAAACTATGGCTAACCTGTTATCTTTACAAGGCAGAATCTTGAATGAATGCCCAGTTGATTCAATACCTAACAAAAACAAATTTTCTTGCCTGAATTAAATGCACAGTCCATTGTCAGAACCAACGTTCGAACAAGGGCCCAATTTGACTTGCCAGAAGATAAAAGAAATTGACACATGAAATTTGCAATTCTCAACATTGTAAAGCAATTGATATTTGACACTCCATGTACCAGAGGTTCAAAAGTAACTTGCCCGTTAGGTGAAAGTTTCATGGATGTAGCTACATCAGATAGATATAAACAATACAAAACAGACAAGTTAAACAACAAAAACTTTGTATATATTTTTGATATGATCCTCTTTGTTAGTGGAATCCCCAAGCTCTTAAGATGAGATGGACAGGTCATATCCTTAAAAACGAGTTTAAATCTGCTATTAGCTATTTTAAACTCTTTAACTGGCGATTAGCTTCTCAAGAGCCAAGTTCTCGTCACCGCCGACAGATTCCAAAGTGCTCCTCGCCTGAGCTTCAGGGAAGCCCATCTCCACGAGTTTTTGCACCTGTACCATCAAAACATCTCAGTTACATAATGTTGCGAATGAGATAGATATATATATATATATATCTCGGACTTGTTGAATAATTTTCTTTATTTTATTGTAGAATAAGTTAACAAATATCTGCTAAGCAAATTTTACTTTGGAATACATGATTTCACTTACCTTCTCCTCAATCCCAAGCGATGATGTCTTGGCGAAAGTTTCTGTCCAGTACCGAGCAGTGCTGACAAAGGTTTGATACTGTTTAATATACTGTGATCACACCGTAAAGGTAACAAGTAAGACCAATAGAAGACATTACAAGAAAGACAATAAGATAAGAAGGACTAAAGCAAGACTAAAGGCAGCTTAATAAGGACTTGATCATCTTTATGCACTGCATAATGAATATCCAAAGCACAGCAAGTATAAGTGATTAGAAAAAAGAAAATGTGATTAAATGCATAATTGTAGGGTAAAGAATAGCAGCGTATAAGACCTGCTGTGCCACCACAGCATCTTGAGGATCATCAGGTTCTGGTGCAGAAAGCAATGCTTGTACAGAAAGAAGAGCTGTTTTCAATGTGAGAGCCGGGCTCCACTGATCCTTCAAGATATCCAAGCAAATAGCTCCACTTTGACTGCTAATATTAGGGTGCCTTCAACAACAGATATGAATAAAGCATCAACATCTTTAAAACAAACTGACTTCATGAGCTGAAAATATAACCTGCGACCAATCAACAGGACTTGAAAGTCAAACTGTTTAGCATCCTCTAATAATCAGCTGAATTCATCAAACTAAAATCTGCTCATAGGCGCTAAATAACCTGACATGAAAAGTTCGCTTATCATGGACCATTATAACTCGTTCGCAGAACATACAAGGACGGCTAGAACATGTGATTTTTGCAAGCAGTAGCATGGAACAGAGCTCCAGCTTAATTACGACCAGTTGAGAAATTCTAAATTAAACAAAAAAGGAAGAATTCAATGCATTAATTCTACATCTGTTTTGCTGGTTCCACTATCAAGGACCAGCAAAGTGTACCATTAGATAACTTCCATCTTGAAGCATTTGTTTTATAATTCTTTACCTAATGCATAGCAGTCCGATGACTTGAGTCAAATGCGTATTCTAAATATTATCTGTCGTACTACGTTAGTATATAACAGTATCATGCATGAAATCATTCTGCACAAAATTCCTTAAGATATACATAGGCCATAAATAATTTTCAACAAAACCAGAAGAAATGAGGAAGAAGAAAAAAATTACACATGATTTCCTCTTACCAAACTTTAGTTGAAAACTGCATTTTGGGAGGCTCAAAAGGATACCCATCTGCAAGAACAAACCAGTAATCAAGGCCAAACTTCATAATTAAGGTTATATAAATAATCCATGTATAATCTAGCTACAAAATGAGATAATATTATCAACAAACACTAATCTACAAGAAGAAAACACTTTCCATTAATTATAGTGGTCTACTTCCGAACACCTAAATCAATCAATTTTATAGTAATTTAAACACACATATATAGAATTTTAACACATTATACATCCAATTGAGCCCTAAAACGACCAAATTACGATACTTTTTCCGTTTCACTCCAAACTAATCACAATTGTCTCCGCCGAAAACCTCAATTACGAAATCAAAACCCAAACTTCTTCTAAAAACACGGAGAAAAAAAAAATCAACATATTCGATCAAAAATTAATTAATCCAAAAAACAGGAAAAAGGAAAAATGGCAGAATTAGGATGAAAACCTGGTAAGGTTATATCGATCTGGAAGGTTCCGCCTTCGTAAGGGGTTCCGAGAGGGCCGGGGATGGTTCCGACGAGGCGAGCGAGAGTGGCGTCGGACTTGGGAGCGACTCTAATGCCGGAGCCCTCCACGTCCTTGCTGCATTCTTGAAGCTCCTTCTGAACTCGAGCAAAGTCTATCATCTTCTTCTTCTTCTTCGAATGTCTCGATTTGCAGCAAGAGAAACGAAAGAAGAAAGACGAAAACTCTATATATATATATATATATAGGAATATGTGTGAAAGAGAGAGGGAAAGAAGGCTCTCTTGCTTTCCTTCTCTCTCTAACTCTACTTATTCCTACTACCTTTCTCTCTCTCTCTCGGTACAATTGGTGCTTTTCTTTGAGAGAGATAAAGATAGAGAGTTTTGAGGGCTTTATTTTTGAAAATTAGAGTGTGATTACTACCAATTTTAATTTTTTTATGACCCATTTCTTTTTATGGGAAAAGAAGAGTGTGATTATTAACATTTTTTTTTTTTTAGATGAACCATTAGAAATCAATGTTTTTTTTTTTAAAAAATGTAAATGAATACTACGGTTAAAAAAAAACCTTGTGTTATGAAGGGGTTAATTTCCTTTAAAATTTTTTTTACAAATAGTCTTAAAATTGACCTTCAGTTTTATTTTAATTTCTAAGGTTTAAAAATTCTCCCATTGGTCCTTTGTCTATTATTTTCTCTTTCCCTCTCTACAATTTATGCTTTGCTTTGATAGAAAAAGAGATGGAGAGTCTCGGGTGCTTTATTTTTGAAAATTAGAGTGTGATTACTACCATTAGAAATAATTTTTTTTAATGCAAATGAATATTGCGGTTAAACAAAACCCTTATGTTAAAAAGGGCTTAATTTCCTTTGAAAAAAGGTTAATTTTACGAATGGTTCTTAAGGTTCACCCTTAATTTTATTTTATTCCCTAACATTTAAAAGCTCTCATTTTAGCCCTTAATATATTATTTTGTTTCAGTTTTGATTCTTCTATTATTTAGGTATTAATTTAACAAATAAACTTTTAAAATATCTTACTTTAGTCCTTAATCTATTATTTTATTTTACTTTTAGTTCCTCTATTGTAACCGAGAGTTATTAGAGTGAAACACTAACAATTTTGATGCACGTAATTAAAAAAGAAAGCAATTTTATCCTATTGTTAACAAGATGAATTTTAATTTAGAAAAAAAAATAAGTTGAATTTTTAATACGAATATATAAGTATTGGATAATCATGTATTTTAAATAACTAGCTACACATTATGATTTATATATTGTGGTGAATAATCATAATTACGAACATTGTAGTTCTTATACATACACATGTGTATATAATTATTGACATTAAATTTTCAACTTTATTTTTTTTATAATTTAAGCACTTCAAAGTAACGATACGATAATTTGTTTGATGTTAGCTACATGAATCAAAATCGTTACATTTAGTTTCTCGAAAATAGTATATTCTATTAAATGTTTAATACTTAACTGACAAAGGAACTAAAACTAATACAAAATAATATATTAGGACCAAAAATGGACTTTTAAATGTTAGGACTAAAGGTAAACCCTAAAAACTATTTATGAGATTAACACAAAAAAGTATCTTTTAGTGCGTTTGGCTTAGAAAAAGAGTAAATTGCACTCTTGCACCCCCAACTATTCATTTTTTGTATAATACACTTTGTACTTTTAATCTTGATAAAATGCACCCACAAGTTTAAAATCATTAGTAATTAAGGTCCAATAGTTAACAAGTGTTATAAATCATAGACAATCTTGGTCATTGAAATTCACACGCAATTTTCTTAAGGGTGGAGCTCGTCCTATTAAGAAAAAATTAAACCTCAATATGTGAAAAACAATATTTAAAGAAAATTAAAAGTAGTTATTATACCTCAATCATCAATGATTTTAAAATTCAATATGCATTTTGTCAAGGTTGAAAGTTTGGGTGTATTATGTAAAAGCGAATATATTATAGTGCAATAATATAATTTACTCTATGCTACACTTCAAATGCTAGAATTAGAACCCTTTTCTCAAACTCCCTAAAAGTTCATTGAGAAAACATTCAAGAAAGAAAAATATTCTTTTAAATAGAAAAAAAAATATTTTTTAAAATAAAGAGGAACATCAAAACATCGTTGCTTATTTTCCTTCCTTCAATGCTTATGGATGGACTAATTTTTATTCTCTCTCTACGTAATTTTTATGAGTTGTGGACATTATTTTAAAGGTTTTTCTCTTCAAATGAAAAATTTGATCATTGTACCAAAGATATGCGAGGAAAAAAGAGAGTAAGAAACCATTCACAACGACCTTATAATTATGCATGTATTATTAGAGAATTGCTTGAACATGAATGCAAACGTGTGTTTTCGAAAATCACTTATTTTTTGTTGCATGATGTTAAATGGTTGATAAATAGTTTTCAACAATTAAGATATATTACCTAACAAACAAGAAAAAAAACGTTCAACCCATCATTGACCTTTCAGCTCAACGAATAATAATACTCTTTTAGACTGTTTTTCCTCCAAATCATCTTCCTATTTTATTATGTAAATTGGGATCATTATCACTTATAAAGTTTAGTTATCACCTCAACCACTTTTACGTATAAGTTAAATTTAAATTTCTTGAAATGATATATTCTACTATCAAAGTATATTCCTTTTAATTCACTATTTTATTGTTTTTGTACAATATTATAATGTTTTCCCCTAAAAAAATATTATTCTGTTTTCATTAATGCTTGGTTTGATAATATCGTCTCAATAATATAATTCTAAATGTTATAATATGAAATTTTTTATATGCTATAGTATAAAACAAAAATAGGCTTTAACATAAAACACTCACGTGTTATAGTAAATTAATTCTAACTATTTTTTCAAACATACTCTTAAAGTGTTTGGCATGATGATTAGAGCTGTAAATACCGTAGCATGTGAGAGTTTTATATTGTAATAATTTTTTTGCTTTTATTATAATATATGAAAGTTTTATATTGTTGTTAATTAAAAAATTAATTAAAATTGACGCCTGCTGTCTGTTTTAGAGATTCAACCATCTAAAAGTCTTGGAGATTCGACACATATTTGAACCCAGCCTAAGATTTCCCCATGTTTCAAAGCCCAACGTAACCATTCATGCTGGGCACATTTATGAGCCTATAGGAACTCGTGGACTAAAAAATTGAAATCATGTCCGAACAACAAGTAGTGGCATTTATTTAAAAACATACAAAAGTAGTGGCATATTAATTCCTTTTTTTCATAGGAAAATCTTGAAGAATGTCATAAAATAACTTGCTCTTGGATTTATGCCATAAATATTGGAGTTTTAGATTTATGCAACACAAATAAAACTTGTCAAACATCAACAAACTTAACATAGATTCCAACAACAAATAAATTATGGCCGAAATTAAAAATAAAAAATAAAAATAAAAAAATTGTGATATATTGCGAAAATGTACCTTCGCTTTCATAGGATGGATGTTTGAGACCACTAATTACATAGAAAAGTATGTAACTTAACATTTTAAGACAATAAAAAGTTGAAATATTCTTAAATATTTATTTTATTTTCATTCTTCCTTTCTCTCTTATTTCTTTTATTTTTGTTATCGTGCTGATTCTCCCCTTTGTCATCATGTATTTAAAATTTGCGGATAAAAATGTGATATTTTGCTGTTTGTAAATATATTTTCTTATTGCAATGATTTACTTTAATTCTATGTTAGTGTGGAAAATCTTTTTTCCATCAATTAAACCAATACCTTGCTTAAAAGTAGACTAGTGCTATACTTCTACTTCGTGCTTATGCTTAAATTTCATAATTTAATTTCACAATTTATGGTTTAATCTAAATCAATGGGGAAAAAGTAAATGAATTGTATAATAGTGAGTAACCCAAGAGTTATAGACTTTATAACTCATGAAAGTGAATGTATCAAATAGATAATAAAAAAGTACTAAAAATTAACAGCCACCTTTAAAAGGTAATTCTCAACCTAATTATGTTTCAAGAGTGTCGAATTTTTTTAAATAATAATATCAAGAATTTAAACTCTAACCTTAACTTTCATACAAACTCTTAAGTATCATTAATTTATTAATAGATATAACTTATTGACCCAACAATTTTTAAACAAATACCAATAAAAAAATGACAACACATAAATTGGTACATAAATTAAGATTAGAGTTGGTGTTTAATATTTTTTTTTCAATTTTTGTTTCTTTTTGGCAAATACATCTAACTTGTTTTGCTTGCACAAATGCTAGCCCTAGACAGTGGAAGAAATAAAGCTTGGAGTAGAGGTGGCAATAATCGTGTTCGTGTCGGCACATTTACAACACGACACGCTTAGCCCGAACATGAACACGACACAATTAATAAACTTGCCATAAATGCAAACACGAACACGACACGTCTATAGCATGCATAACACGGCACAACATGATTAACATGATTATTGAACGTGCCGTGACGAGTTAACACGATAATAACACGCATATAACATGTTTATGACCCAATTAACTAAAAATTAAAAAAAAAATAAAAGAAAGCCAATAAAAAAAATTAACAAAATTACAATATCTAATTAATACTAACCTACTATAAATATTTTAAATATTTTTATTTTTAAGTTTAAATGTGTTATAAATGGGCAGGTCGTGTCGTGCCGTGTCAACACATTTACGGCCCATTTAATTAAACGTGTTAAGGTGTGTTTAGCGTGTTAGCACGAATCCAGCCCGTTTATTTTTGTGTTATGTCCCACCCCGAGGTACGGGAGGTGACGTGGCGGTTAATTTAATTTAATTAAATAAAAATTTAGTTAAAAATATGAGTTTAAGGGTTAAATTAAATATAAAAGTATGAAAGATTTAAAAACAATTTTGTAAAAGAATTCATAATCATTAACAGATAAAATCATCGAGCAAATCATTAAGCAAGAAATAAAATAATAAATATTGCGAGTATGGGTCTCATTGACTCACAACTTGTGCATACACATTGTACTGACAATATAATAATACAACCACAGTCCGAGCACAAAGAAAGTTAAAACATTACATGCCTTGTTTAATTATTATAAATAATCTACTAGCCCTTCTACTGCTCATGAGTTCTGTCCATTGAGTCCTCTTTGAACCTAAAAGAAAATCCATCTAGAGGGCGAGAAGTTTGAAAACAAGTAAAATGTGAACGAAAGGCTCAGTAGGACTATATTTTAAGAAATCATTTAATTTAAAAAGAAATCTCACTATTCAAGAGATTATTTAAAAGAAAACTTGAATAAATAAATTTAAGTAAAACCGTTCTTACCCAAAACAATTTATTTGGTTGACCAGAAATCTCATCATTTTCTTTTCCTAGGCAAACCATATGAATAACACCACCGTAGTGGCCCAGCTAGGTTTCGGGACCTGCCCCCAAGGTCAATCGCTATATGACCTGATCTTTGATTTGGCATCATGCCCTTATGTTCATTTTCATTATTATTCAAAACCCATTTACCGAGTATTATTATTTACATTCATTATAGAGTTCATTATAAAATTCATCTCAATCAACAGTTCATAAAACAACCGATAAAATTCCCTTTTAATTCATCCTTGAAAACATTTTGATAAAAATCCTTTTCAAGGCTAAATCATTTAAAATTAGGCTATCAAAGAAGGGGGTAGATATCCTACCTTGATACTCGTGCCGGTGCCCCACACCGTAATCCTAGTCCGCTGTACGTTAGCTCTGCGAAATCACGAACGATCCTAAATACAAACTAAGTCGATCAATATCTAGTGTGAGACATTCTATGTAACTAAACCGTTTCACGATGTCCTAGTGTGCCATTTGTATCTTTAAAATCATTTTATAAAGTTGAAATTTCAATCGGAGTTCAAAACAGTGAAAACGGATGAAAATCATAAAAATTGCCCTAGTTTGGTTGGCCTGTCAGTCTCCTGGTTCGGCCGGCCGAACTATGCAGAAGGACCATGTCCAGTCGGCTGAACATTTCCAAGTTCGGCCTGCTGAACGGATGAATCCAGCCTGCCGAACTGGAAAATTTTCAGAAATCTCAAGCACAGGTTTTGGGTCTCCTAAAACTCAAATATTTGTTTTAACCTGTTTTTCTCAAACCCCAGGCATAGAAAACAATCATAGATGATAGAAAAACATAATAGAACACTTTTGAATTCATTTAAAGAAGATTTGAATACAAAATCTCAAGAAATCCGAAAATAGAGAAAAATAAGAAAAAATAAAAAATCTTGAATCGAATCCGTTTTTCTTCAAACAAAGTTTAGATTCTGGGTGTTCTAAGTTTCTTTAACTCAAATCAAGGGTTTTCTAAGTTCAAACAAACTTATATTTTAAAAATGCATGAAAAATTGAAAATTTAAACAAGTTTAGAAATTTCAAAACTAACCTCAAACCCAAGCCTCAAATCACTTTTTGGTTGCTAAATCATGTTGCCAAGCTTCCTTCTTGCAAACCCGAAGCTTGCTTTCAAATTTTCTTTCAAAATTTTGAGGAAAAATTGAGAGAGAAAGAGGGAGACCGAGAGAGAGAGAGATGAGCGTGAGAGGGAGAGTGAGAGAGAGAGAGTGAGCGAGTGAGTGAGAGAGGAAGAGAGTGAGAGATTTAAATAGAGAGAAATAATGGGCGGTTTTACTGTGCGAAAATCATGTGCCGCCCACGGTTTTGTAAAACTGAATACATTTGACATTTTACAAATTTTTGTGTCCCAAAGATTCAAAATGACATTTAAAATAATTAAAAACAATTAGAAGTCATTAAGATAACTAAAACAACTTTGCACCCAAAATTTTATTAAATGATCAAATTAATTTTAAAACATTAGTTATGGCACACTAATTCATCATTTTACATTATAATAACATTAAATTAATCTCGAGGCGTTACATGTTATTTGTGCCAACTCATTTATGACACAATTAATAAACGTGCGGTCCAAATCCGTTTATCTCGTGTCGTTTTTGTATCGTATCATCGTATCGTGTCCGAAATTGTCGGCCCTAGGTTGGAGCCAATCTTTTAAAAAACCAGAAATTGTTACCAATAGGTCAAAAATCGAGTATAATAATAGTTTTCCTCCAACCAAACTAGTTAATTATATATATTAGGAAAATAAAAAGACACATAATTGAAGGCCTTTCTTGCCCCCATATGGTTTTATCTTACCTACTAGAGAATAAAAAAAGAAAAAAAAAAAGAAAAAAGAAATGGTTAGCTAGATAGATTTAGTAACAAAACACAATAATGTGTGTTGCCACATGATTAATATTGATAAACAAAAGAAAAATTGTGATTTCCTGAATTTACTCTATGATCACAATTTGTAATTCTATCTATTTGGAAAAATTTGGAATTTACCCAACTTACCCAATAAACAAATTGTGATAGTAGGGAATTTATTCGGATCTATTCAATGATCGACTGTGGTAAGTTTAAAATTTACTAGGTTTATTTTCATAAGGTCAAAATTATACACATTTTTTTAATGAATATTCAGTGTTTTAATTATTGACTCATTTTGTTTATCCTCAGAATCTTCTTTTTAAATTAAAGGTTCTATTATTACCAGATGCAGTAAACTGTAAAGATTCAAAACTAGGCTATCAGATACAAATTATTTTAATTTTTAAGTATTTTAACTAGTTAACAATTTTACTTCAATTATAAAGATATAAAATTATGATAAGTTAAACAAGATTTATACAAATACATAGAACGACAACGAGTAGAAAAATATGAAAAACAAGATTTATAATATAGTATTTGTTGATTTGATCAGTTTGGTGAATTTAATTTTTCAAAATCGCTAGCCAAACCAACTGAAAAAAAGAATTTCTAAATCTAACTAACCAGACCATTTGAAAACAAAGACCAATAGGGCTTTAATTATTTCCTTAGCAAAGGCTTATCATCGAAACAGAAAATTCCATCTCAAGTCACCTTTTTTTTCCATCTATTTTTTATGCCACAAAAAACAAAACTTGAAAAATATTATGCCGCTTTTTCTTTCCATTTCTTTTTTTCTTTTTTTGATTTTCCCTCTCCGTTTCTCTATCTCTCCTCCTCCTCCTCCTCCTCCTCCTCCTTATTCTTCTTTGTTTCTCTTTGTTGTACAAGATCTTCCATGGCCGAAGAAGTAAGACCTTTGGATCTATGATGAAGCTCCGGCCTGATGAAGCGGCTCTCTACTGCACAAGGTCATCCAATGGCCGAAGAAGCTGACCTTCGGATCTGTGATGAATTTTCAAGCCTGGTGAACTTGACCTTGAATCCGTGTCACGATCCTTGGCAAAGTGCGGTGGCAAAGACAGTGGACTAGATCGAGAGATCCATCATTGAAGGTAATTGATTTACTCTTCGCTTATCCTAGCGTCGTCGAAGGAGATCTGGTCCGTAGCGTTGCCAGAGGAGATTTGATCCATTGATCTCCTTTTCGCTCGAGTCCATGCCTTAGCTCGTGGGTTCGAGCCTTACATTCAATCCATCTAAATCGTTTCTGCAATCATCTTGGTCCTAATCCAACCTTGCCACCACCAAAGCTGTAGATCAAAGTCCGCCTCCTCAATTCAAGCCTTTAGATCTTGTTTTTGTTGTTGCAATTGTTGTTGTTGTGGATGCTATTGTTGATTTTTTTTCTCCTTCTTTTGGCTGCCGATGAAGTAGTCGATGCTGGAGACGAGCTGGTTCCAACGAGAACAGAGAGAGAAAGAGGAAGAAGAGAGAAAATAAAAGAGGAAAAAAATGTTCTAGAGGCACACACAACATATTTCAAATCTACACGCAACATATCTTAGAGGAAGACGTAAATGCAACATATTTTGGAGGGATAAGGCAACATGGTAGGATAAGCACCAAGTTTATATAACATAAATAAAAATTGAGTTTAAATAAGGAGTATCTATGTGAATTACCCTTATCAGAATGTCTAGAAAATAGAAGTTCATAATTAGATAGTGTGCATATATACTAAGCATTCGTTTGGCACTTTTGTTGGAGCTAATTTGTCCTAATTACAGTGTAAAGCTCTTAGCAGCTATATTAAAAAAGAAAACCAAAAGATTGCTACATTATAAAGCTTTTATATGTTATAGTTTTTAAACTTAAAACTTTAATTTTAATTAAAGTATCAAATAACCTATAAAATTCAACATGAGCAATGTTCTATATTACAATGACATCACTATTAGTGATCATCACCACATGTTCTTGAACAATCACATCTTGACATATTAAGTGTAAAAACTAGTGATATTGAACATCATTTGATAAATCATTTGTGGTGTTTAAAAGAGTGATTTTAACCGTACAGTTTTAATTGTAAATAGTATAAAGCTCTTAAATGCTATAACATAAAAGAAAAATTTATTACAATATAAAACTTTTGCATACTACAGTATGCGATTCCAACGACACATTTTTAACGGCTCTCCCAAATTCCTATATATTTTTCATTTTACATTTTTTTCATCCTTTCCCTTCCATACAAGCGAAAGAAATAGCAGCTTGGTATGTGAATTCAAGATAGACGGCAGCGTCTAGATTCCTATAGTGGGAAAAAGTCGTTGGGAAATTCAAATTCCATGATAGGTTTGCAAGCAAATTAATTGCAAAACTAGACACGGCAATGTTTCTGTGTTAAAAATGAACAAGACAGGCCAATGTATTGACTCTATTATATCTATACATGTACACATTTAATACTAGACACGTGACTTCAATTCATTTTGTAAGGACCCATATGTCTTTCCTTCAAAAGAAGAAATATCATCAGCAAAACTAATACATAGGATCGAAGTATAATTCATTTATCTATAAAAAAAAGTGTATACAAATTTTACAGTTTGACAAGGGCTTCATAAAGGCAATTGAAAAAAGGGGGCTTTTTTTTTCTTAGGTGAAAAATGCCAAGTAAATGAAAAAAAAATGCAGACCTAGTGTAATGAGCTCAATTCTCAAACTTGGTGTAATATCACATAAAAATATTTTGCGGGTAGAATTTGCACAAAATTTAATTTAAAAAGAAATTTAATAGAGAGATTAATATATACACAATATTATGTTACCAAAATGATCATTTCAGAAATTCCCTTAATTAAAGTCACCAAAGGGTATCCTTGTACACATGCAAAAGAATAGGGGGTCATGTCCTATCTACAAAACTGTTTTCATTATACATACATATGGCCTACATATATATATATATATATATTTATATAAATAACCACAAATTCTACATCGTCAATAGCATCAAAGAAAGATGAAAATGGCAATGTACGTATATCACTTACGAATGAATGGTGGCAAGTTCCTTTTGATGAAAGTGAAATAATACAAGATTCCAAAAACAATGTTTGACGTAGACCCAACATGGTTTTTAATGATAATATACATATATATATATATATGATGTATATACATGCGCACACATACATATTATATGGTATATTCTATTTCTAATCAATAATAAGCCAAGGAAAACAGAGGGCCACAACTTGAATACACAGGGAACCACTGGTTTACTATTTATTTATTTATTTATTCTGGGTTTGGCAAAATGGAAATAAAATAAAAGAAAAAAAAGTTTAAAAAGGAAAAAGGGTGAGAAGAGAATAGCAAAACAAAATTCACGCGGTTTTCAATGCTGGGTAATGTGGAATAAAAATAAATAAGAAAGATGACCCACAAAATATTTTTGCACTCCAATATTTGGGAGGCTTACAATAAAGCTAATAATCATCAACCATCAAAGTTTCTCAGCATCCATAGATTGAGAGTTTTCGAGAAAAGGACAAAAGAGGAGAGAGAAAGAGAGACACGACACATGGAAATGCAAGTCACCGCAAACAGAACGGAAGAAGAGACTGGAAAGAGAAGGAAGAAGAAGAAAACTTCAGAAATAACACAGAGATAAAGAGAAAGCTAAAATTAAAAGACTCTTAATATTGGGTTGGTTTTGGTTTTATCTCTTTTGGGCTTTAGTTTTTTATTTTTTTTTAATTTTCATACAAAGCATGATTATGGACTTCATGCTGTCTTGTGCTTATGTTGTTTAAATTTTTTTTTTTGGCGATTTAAGTTGTTTAATTAATAGCAAAGGTTATGAGCTTTGGCTTTGATGGTATCGCCTTTTATCTCTTAAAGTTTGGATATTGATTTTTTGTTTATTTATTTATCTATAATTTTGTATAACTTAATGTTATCTTAGTCTGAAAGATTATCATCTGGTTCAAGAAGTGAAATGAAATTTCTGGGTCTTGTGCATCCTTGAAGGTTCTGGTTCTGGGAATTCCATAATTCAACTCGGATTTTTTTTTCTTCAGAACAAGTCTCCGATTTTAGGGCATGGCAAAATGGACCCATGTACAAATTATGTTAGTTTGTTGAATCATTAAAACTTATACATGTATAATTGGAGTAGGAAAGTTGAAAGCTTTTTTTTTTGTTGGTCATGTTTGTCTGAGAACACGATTGCATTTTGTTACTAATTTTCTTTGATAGAGCTATAAGGAAGGGATTTTGATAGTTGCATTGCTCTCAAATTTATTCTTTTTTGAAACTTTTTTTTGACCTGTCATTTAGTTTCCTTGCTCAACATCCTTTAAATGATGAGAACAAAAAAATATTATGAAGTTTACGTATTTGTTTAGTGTTCTTTTGGGTTGTTTTTGCAGGATCAAAACTCGGCTTCTAAGAGACTCTGAACTGACAATTCTCTCCATTTCCGGCGCAAAACCGATGTTGCTGTCGTATTACACTTGGATTGCTGGTTCCTGCTTGACTCAACCATCTTATCTTGATGAAACTGAAATGGGATGCCTTTAATATGTAGATTGTGATTTCCTCTCTTACAAATTGATGCATTTAAAGGCTCTGGGGCTCTGAAATGGCTAGGAAACTTGTATCTCATTTGGTTGGCGAGGACATAAGATACGAAACTTGGTTCTGACACTGAAATACATGAATGCCGTGACAATAGTTAAAAAGACTATATAGTACTAGATTAAGCTAAAGAAAGATTATACTCTTTGAAAATTTAGATAGAACATTTTAGTCAAATTTGAAGATGGGCTTGCCTCAAGTGTCCTCGGGTAGTATTGCCGAGGAAGTGGCGGCATCACTGAGCACATTTGTGCCGAACCCACCTCGAATTACTGGTGTGAGCAGTTGTGATTTGAGTGGGATGCATGGAGGAAACATTGGTAATAGAATGCAGGTTGATTTGCCGTGCTTTTCTTTTGGAGGATTGCAACGGAAATCCACCGTAGAGGTTCCGAAGGAAAACGACTTTTTGAAAATGCACAAGGATGGTAGATCCAACATGCATGTATTAAATATTGGCTGTATGGAACAAAATTGCTGGCCAACCCAGAAAAGTGGGCAGAATGTTCATACACCAGTTTCTAGGATTGTTGGTTTTGAATCAACAGCAATAAGCTCTTCTCTGAATGTTGTAGATGGACACCAACATTCTTCAAGTGTTGTAACAACCGATGCAACTGAGGCAAGTGGGTCGCTTGTCCGGAAGCGGCTACTGTCTCCTTTGAATGGAATGCTTCTTCAAGATCAATCTGTTGATGATATAGACGTTGGTAGTGGAGTTTACAAGAGTGATTCCTCAAGAAGTAATTCGAGTTTAAAAGTTCATGCTCAGCAAGACAACAAGAAAGCTCACGTTGGGGACTCAAAATATTTTAGTAGTCCTGACTGGTCTGTTTCTTGTCTTGCTGAATGGAAGAGTTCACCAGATGACGATTGCGGCGCAAACTCCATCTTCTTCACAGATGGCCCTTTATTCGAAAGCAAGGATTCAGAATCTCGCAATCTTTTTTTATTGTCACCTGGAATTCATTGCTCTAAAGAGTCAATGACAAAGTCTCAAACCAGGGCAATAACGATTCCTCAAAAAAAGCTTCCCTCCCCTCCCCTCTCCTTGTCTCCTCTTGGTCCAAAGTTCCATGAAAGAGCGAGACTAGGTAACAATGATACAATGGCAAAGGTGGAAGATGATAATATAACATTAAAGGATATGGAACAATCACTCAACGGAACTCTTGCAGGCTCTTTATCTTCCTGGAATGGTCACGCTTTTAAGATGTCAAGTAAATCACGTCAGGAGCATGATATGCTGCAGAAGTTTGACCTTTTCTCTGGAGTTAACACGGGAGGACATTGTAATCAGAATTTGAAGTTTACTCCTCCTCAAGGTTTCAGATCAGTCAGAACTCTAAGTGGCCTTCCTGTTAGAAGGTCCTTGGTCGGTTCGTTTGAGGAATCCCTGCTGTCTGGTCGGTTATTGTCTGGGAAACTTAGTCAGGTTGGCATTTTGATCTTCACCATTTTTATAATTTTATTCAGAGTCTAGCCTTTTCATTTTAACTTTATAATGGGTTTTTTGTTTTGCACACTCCCATATGCAGAGAATTGATGGTTTCCTTGCTGTTCTAAATGTTACCGGAGGGAATTTCTCACCAAAGCCACAGAAACTTCCATTTGCAGTAACCAGTGTGGATGGGGATAATTACTTGCTCTATTATTCCTCGATAGATCTTGCAGGGACCACAGAATCAAAAAATTCTAGAGGCTCCAAGATGAAAAGGAGCCTTAGCATTGATAAATCAGGAATAGAGAAGAGCAGACTGCGCGTACCTATGAAAGGACGCATACAATTGGTACTTCGCCATTTAGATTTAACTCCACAATCTATTAGTTATAGCACACGACTCCAACTTGTGTTTGAACGTTAAAGTAATCCTTTTAACGTTTATAATCGGCTGGCTAATGTCTATACTGTTCTTGGAGACCCCATTTGGATGCTTTTGCAACTCCAAGTCAAGCCTTGGAAACAAACAGGAATGAACTTTGTTGTGCCAAAAAGAATATGGTGATTCTGTCATCCATCAATTTTGTCTGCTTACAATCCTTGACCAACATCTATGTGGTCGCTGAATAATAGGTTTCTCAGCCAAGTCATGTATTCATAAGCAATAATATATAGAGCTAGTAGCAGTCAGACCAGAAGTTTGTTATCATCCACTGATATACTCGAATTTTCTGTGGCAGGTCCTCAGCAATCCAGAAAGAACTCCTATACACACATTCTTTTGTAATTATGATTTAAGTGACATGCCAATTGGTACAAAGGTTTAGTTATTGTACTCTCTCTCTCTCTCTCTATGTGTACAACTTAATGTCTGTTGTATTTAGATTCTATCTTGATTATGCTTGTTGCTACTCGTTAATTTTATTTACTCATAGTTTGAAGTAAGATCCTTATATAGATCACATTCCTCCGCTCGTCTTTTTCCTTTCAAAAAACAGACATTTCTTCGCCAAAAGGTCACTCTGGCCTCTTCTCCGCCTGCTAGCGGTGGTGGTGTTCTGCGCTATGCTCTTCACGCGCGGTTCATATGCCCTTTACCTAAGAAAAATTCAAGGTCACTGCAAAGATGTAAATCTGATCCGTTGTCAGAACCAGTGAGAAATATGGAAATTGACGGGGAACGCCGCTTCTACCTGTACAGTGATTTGAGGGTGGTGTTCCCTCAACGCCATTCAGATTCTGACGAGGGCAAGGTATATCACACTTTTTTGTTTTGATCTTAGATTTGTACTAAATGTTGGATTTCTAAACGAGGACTACAAGATTTTCATAGAAACGGTTGATTTCAGCCTGTTCTTTTCTTGCATGGCTATGATTTGTTGTCCAGATAATATTGATGCAAGAGCTTAGTTGTACTTGGGCAGCAACCTACGTTGCTTGGGCCTCTAAGAAGTGCCTGAGCCCATCTATTAGGTGCACCTGCATATTTGCGGCCGTTTGAAGTAAGGGCCCAAAGGAGTAACGTTTGGGTGAATTTTCGAGTCTGATCCTGGGTTTTGTTTAAAGGATTTGATTGCAACTCTCCTATCAGTTGCAACTTTTGGGAAGATGGTTTTGTCACTCCTACATCAAATATACCCTTTGGACATGGATTCGTAGAAAAAAAAGAAGAAGAAAAACAAGAAGAAAGAAAGAAAGAGCAGTTGGTTTAGGATCCTTTGTCCCGCAATTTGGCATTAAAAAAACATAGTTGTAGTCATTTTTCTTCATTTTTTCATTAGTGAATGCCAAATTGTCAATGAGCTTCAAGCATGGAGCATTGAGATTCTACTCTTCATGTTTGTGTTCACTACTTTGTAGGCACCATGTAATTTTGATTTCTGATATTGATATCTATTGCTGTTATTTCAC
The DNA here is from genome assembly GCA_025403435.1 of Artocarpus heterophyllus. Lineage (NCBI taxonomy): Eukaryota > Viridiplantae > Streptophyta > Magnoliopsida > Rosales > Moraceae > Artocarpus > Artocarpus heterophyllus. The sequence goes on along the minus strand of CM046346.1, from coordinate 2,855,810 downwards.
TTGATTGATCTCACAAATATCTGTTGTTTCATATTTTGCAGTTGCATGTGGAATATCATTTTCCTTCAGATCCAAAATACTTTGACATCAGCAACTAAAGCTTGCTCAAAAACATGTTACCAGAAGATAACCATGTATACTTCCATCTGTAAATATTTGTAATGTACATTTAGTCCCTTGTCATCATTCGGGTAATTGCCCAATTTAATCGTAAATAACTTTCATTTCTCAATAAATAGTTCATTTCAATTATTGTCTGGCCTTGTGTCATCTGATCTATTCCATATCGGGAGGACCCTACTTTCATAAAATATATAGAAGTGAAAACAATATAAAATACGTAACATGACTTTTAAGGAAAACAATTTCTTTGTTTTCAATTAGAACTTTGGCCAAGGATAGAGTGAAGTTTCTTATTTGTATAATTTTGTCTTTGAAAAAATAGCATTGTTGGTGGATTTTGGTCCTTTTAAAAAGATCTTGTTAAGATGTCTCCCAAAAAAGTGTAGCAATTATCTCCCAAGGAACCCAACACTAGTTATTGTATTCCACACGTCTCAGACTCTCAATGAACCTCTCCTTAAATGTATGATTCATCATTCAAAATCTTTTTTTCTTTTTCATCTTTTACGTGTCAAATGAAGATTTGGGTCTATTGTATTTTTATGCAAAAATAAAAACGTGGGTTATTTCTTGGGGGTTATTTTCTATTTATATACTTTATATTTTGGGTTTATAAAAAAAAGAAAAAGAAAACTAATATCTTGGATGTTCCCAAAATTATATATTTGAATTCTAAATTCTTATCAATTTTGAACTTTTGAGATTCAATAATTAATTTTGATTTTGTAAAAAGAATGAATTGGGCGCAATATTTAAAGAAACAAAGAAAAGTCATGAAAATAATATTTTCAAGCTAACTCGTAAAAGGTAATTGGTCAATTAATCTTCATTACACGTATTGATATGGATTTGAAATTCAGACATATAATTTCGATAGCTAAAAGAAAGATTAGGTTGTTTTTTTGTGATAGACTAAAACGTGCAGGGTGTGATGAGTGAGGATAGCTTAATTAGTTGTAAGTCTTTTCATCCTAATTATAAGTTAAAGATTTGAATCGCGTTGAACCTCATTTAAGAGTGACGACATTTTTCTCTTTTTTTGTATAAAAAAAAAGGGTGCAGGGTGTGAATAATTGCAAATATCTTTTTCCCTATATGTACTTGTCCTTATCTATGTTGTGATACAATTTCAACACATGTACGAACTTGGTTGGATTTACCCAAAAAATGACACACCAAAGCATTTCTAGTTTTCCTCTACAACCATCTTTGTTTACTTCATTGATAAAGATGGATCAACTAAGCCCCACGTTTTCCTTCTCTTTATTCCACTAAATTCAATTTTGGGTGTCAAATAAAACTTCCCTTAAGTGGAGTGGGAAATCAAATCCCCGTCAATTTAGGGTGGTAAGTTGGTATTTATTGACGTCTTAAATTTTTTTCCGTTAAATTTGGACTACAAATCTTGGAACTTTCTTGTATATTACAACAGATTCACGCATTGTTTGAATCCACCATTAGGAAAGGCAATCACCAATTTTTGTCTTTGGATAAGAGTTCTAATGGTAGAAACTCTGGAACGATTGTTGGTTACTCAACAATAATGGATTCATTTGAAAAATCATTCTTTACAGAATATATAAGACGTTAGAGAATGCAATTGGAATTACATAATATAGTTTTAACTATTTTTTAATTTAGATTTTATAAGAAAAAATACTATACAACAAAACAAAAGAAAGCCAAAAGTATAAAAAAAAAGTTTAGAAAAAAAAAGAAAAGAAAAAAAGGTTGGCCCATAGCATGTGTAAACTGGATTATCTTGGTGAACAAATTTGAAGAAAATAGACTCTTCTCTCTCTCTCTCTATCTCTCCCTTGTCATTTTGTGTAATTTTTGTTATTGTTGTTATTGTTTACTGTGTGTGTATGTTTGTTTCATTTCAATGATTTATGGATGAAATTATAGACCCGTTTGTTTCGTAGTTCGAATCACGGTTCGAATCATTCTGCTACAGTATTTTCTCTCATAAAAATTTAAATCTTTATTTAAATATTCGAACTAAACAGGCCTGTTACTCCTCAATAATAGGTTTGACTTTAATAGATTGGTGGAATGCTTATTAAAACTTGCCTGACCTGGACCACTTGGTTGCTTGCTGTAGAGACACGCTGCCACTGATGGGGAGGATGACAAAGAAGATGTCAATGCTGCTAGATTCTCCTCTGATGATATCAGAGGTTCAAAAGAAGAACATGCTCACCCTCCAACCAATCTTGTCTTTGGTAATCTCAATCTCTTCTCTGATGGAGTTGTATGTATTTTATTATTATTATTATTATTATTATGTTGGTATTTGCAGTCAAATTGGCAGGTGCTTTGTAAAGAAGATTCTTGGTTGACCTTATGATGCACATTTCCTCTGTGTACTTGGCTTTAGTGCATCTTTTTAATGAACTTGGGATGCTTGCAAACAATTTTCTTAATGTGCTAAAAAGGTATTGGTGGTGAGTTTGAAATTAACACTATTTAAGGCATTTTGTAGAAGAGTTTCAATTCTTTATAGTATGATACAATATAAAGCAAAAAGTATACTACAACGTAAAACTCTCACATATTACAATACTAGAGTTTATTTTATGAGTTTCAACTCTTCTTGTAAATACCTCATTTGTTGGCCTAGGGTGAAAATCTGTCCAACAACTATTACTTCACTTAATTCTCCACTGCGAACATGAGTTAGATACCTGCAAGAAGTACTCTTAGATGCTCAAGTCAGGAATTAAAGAAACAAAAAACATACCTTTCATCCGCCAAACTCCTCTTTTTAGCATTGGGTTGTGTTGGAGCTTTGGACATCAATTAATTCTGTCCGGAGATCTTCTCTTGTGAATTAGTCTTACCTATATATCTTTCTGGTTTTATATTTTGTAAGAAAAGCGATCATGTTTTGTCCAATTTTCCCACCACATCATCAACTTAAATTATGGTCAATTTCAAGGGTTTAATTTTACCCTCACAAGTAGCTTGATGGAAAACCATGTTGGAAATAGTTAAAAGCCATGCAATTGTACAAAAAAACTACAAGTGGAAGTTCAAGGAGGTTGTCCCAATTAAAATGGGTCTACTATTTTTAGAGAAAAAACTGTTAAAAAGGCCACTAGATTGTCTTTTTGGAGATGGAAAAAGGTGCCCAAATTATTGGATAAGAAACACCCCCTAATGAATATCAAACCACATTGTACACCCAAATAGGAATATCTGGCATAAGAAAGGCGACCCATTGCAAACATAACAGAGTTGGGTGGTTGGTTAAGTTTTTTTTTTTTTTTTTGTTTCAAGTTTCCTTACTCAAAAATAATTTTATAAGTAGAATAGAAAACAAAGGTACGTATCAAATTTCACATCTCCTATTATCAAGCACTATTTCAGCCATAATATCTTGTGACTTGTACAATTAAGCGTATAGCCTTTCTATATTGGTAAGACTTTTGACCTACCATTCTCCATCAACTTCTATTAAATTGTGACATTTTTTAAATTTAATGAGTTTGATGCCATCTGAGGGGGCACCAAGAGTCCTGTACTACCATAGAATTGTTTTATGGGTTTTGTTTTCATGCTTCTTAGTACATGCAGAGTCAAACGGTTTTCTTGCAACTCATCGTAAGAGAAAATTGATGAAAATAATGGCACAAAAGGACAAGTCAGAATTGTGAAACAAGGAATAAATGTAGGCATAAAGATGAAGACAAATATTAACTGAGAGTTCTGAACAAAGAGGAAAAGTGAAATGTATATTGTTAGTTGTGTTGTATCGTGTCGTGTTAATCTCTTTTTCACTTGCATTGGTTTACATCTCAGCTGCTTCCTTCACTTGAAGTCCCAAAAAGGTCATAGGACTTGCATGGGTTCAATCCAGATGGTGCAAAAAAGGAATTTGGATTGCCATTAGAAAACAATGGGCAGGATCCTTGGAACCATGATCTTAATTAAAGATGTATTTAGCTTAATGACCAGTAGCTCCGTCCGTATGACCTTTACGTAAAGAGAGGTTGTGGTCACGAGCTTACCCTGACTGAATTAGACTTAAATAGAGATTTTAAATAATTAAAAAAACGAAAAAAAGGAATCTAAGATAGTTGACGTTATGGGAATGACTTTTACTAATAAGGTATATCACTGATGACATAATCAGATAACATCAAAAGTAGCAAAAAAAAAAAAAAAAAAAAAAGAGATAAAATCCAGAACACATTAAAAAAAAAATTTAGAAATATCCTTTCCTTCCAAAATTTTGTTATTTTTTTAAGAAAGAGATTTTGTTAAAGTTGAGGAAAGAAATAAAGTTTAATAATAACTAAGAAACACATGTAGCCGAATTTGAAGCTTTACGTATTGTTTGGCATTAGTTGATTCTAACAAAAGACAGTATAAAACTCTCATATGTTATTTTAAAAGAAAAAATTACTAGTATAAAACTTTCACATGTTAAAATATTTACAATTTTAACCATTATACCAAACACGCTATTAATTTCCTAAACATTGAGTATCTGTATTATCTAGAAGTCAACTCATGCAAGAAATTACAGATATCTAACATCACACACACCTAAAATATAAAATATAAAATATAAAACTAATATTTATGAAGGTGATTTTTTTTTTTTTTGCTTTAATTTTTACCAGTTGGTTAGTCACGTACTATAATATCTTTAAAAGATTCCCTTCGCCTTATTTTTCATCTCTCTCTAAATGCACCTCATAACTTCACATTCTTCTTTCTCTCTGTCCCTTACCTTTTCATTTCTTTTCTCTCTGTTTTTGCTCTGTTTTTCTCTGTTTTTGGTGTGTTTTCCTTAAACCCCTCCTCTCACAATGGCCAACACCGAAGCTAAATTCCAACAAAACCCACCTCAGAAAACTCCATGAGAGGAGGTCTGAGTCTCATGGAGCCCAAATTTGCCTCAGACCTCTTGCCTTTGCGTTCACATTGGGCGCGACTTGGATCGTCGTCACGAGCAAGCAATCCATCGAGAACATCGGCATGACCTTCGAGTTCCGTTACAGCTATTCCCTGCCTTCAAGTAAGATCACTTTCTTTTTTTCTTTTCTTTTTGTTTAAGTGAAATGTAGCTGACTTTGTTTTTCTTCTTTTGTTTTGGGCAGGTTCTTTGCTTTGGCGAATGCCGTCGCTTGCGCCTTCTCTGTCGTACCTCTGTTCGTAGCCTTCTTTCTCCGTCGCCTTTTCTTCAACCCGACAAACTGCTTCATCCTTCTATTACACGATTTGGTTCGTAAATTAGGCCTCGTAGAGTGACTTTATGTTCTCTATGCACTCTTTTTTCCTCGCTAGATTTTAACTTTCATATGTTCTGCAAACAAACAAAATAAAGTTAATGACAAATGCACATGTTGCTTTGGTATGTATAGTACCAAGTCTTATAGATGTTTGTCATGTGGTTTGCGTTGCTGACAAAAATTATATTTATTATAGCATATAAAAATTTTATATTGTATTTTTTTAATAATTTTTATACTATTTATAATTGAGATTACTTTTGTCAAACACCCGTTGTCTCCGCTTACTCATATATATCTCTCAAAATTTGAAATTCTTTTTAACACTGTCACGCAGATCTTGATGTCATTGGTGCTATCGGGATGTGCGGCGGCGACGGCTATAGGGTACGTCAGACAGTACGGGAACAGCCACGCCGGCTGGTCACCGATCTGCGATCGCTTTGAAAAATACTGTAAGAGAGACACTACTTCTGCTGCCTCCTCTTACTGGGCGGTAGTTTTTTTCCTTGTGCTCACCATTTTGTCTGCAAGCAAGTCTAGACAAATTCAAGTCTAGCTAGGCTAAGACTAGCAATAGTGTTTACTTTTCAAAATTCCCGTTCGTGTCCTGTAGAAGCAAAAGATGATGAAAAGTTGTAACGTAGGCTGTTTGAAAGCGCAGTGAGAATCATTTTTATTGTAGCATGTAAAAATTTTATACTATAGTATTTTTTAAAAATTTTATACTATTTATAACTGAGTTTATAGTAAAAGCTACTGCCAAACACCCTTGAAATTTGCCTTTGCCTTACTAATAAAATGCACTATCCTTTCCTTTGCTCCCTTAGGTTTTACGTGTCTATTCTTAGGAATATACTTATTTTATTTTATTTTTTTATATATGAACAACATGTTTACCAAATTATAAAAGAATGTAATGAAAAAACTAACATGATTGAAAAAAAAAGTAAAATAATAGAAATTAAAAACAATCATTGTTTATTATATTCATTTATTTGTTTGATGGTATAATGAAAAACAATTCTATTTCTTTTATACATAAGCAACATGTTTATTTTTTTTATAGATGAGCACCGTGTTTACCCAATTATAAAAGAATGTAATGGAAAAACTAACATGATTGAAAAAAAAGAGTAAAATAATAGAAATTAAAAACAATCATTGTTTATTGTATTTACTTATTTATTTGATGGCATAAGAAAAAACAATTCTATTTCTTTTATAGTATTTAGTTACTTAGAAATGAGAATTTTATTCAATATAATCACTAAAATATTTTTTATATAACTAAATAATTATTAAATAATATCTAAATTTGAAGATTTATATAAATTAAACATTCATTTTATTTGACAGGGAATCAATACTAAAGAGATAGAAGCAGTGCTATTTTTTTCTCATTCTCTATATTATATAGGGCCCACAGAACTCTTATTAGTGATTTTATAAGTAAACATATTATTAAAAAAAGAGAATCCATTCTTTTTTTTTTCTTTTTTATGATGCAAAGTAAACACGCCTAAAGTGTAATTTTCTGTACTAAAAATTAGTTTCATTTAGATTAGAGTTCATTATCTATGCTAATGGTGCGTTTGGTATGCAGTAATCCAAGTTTTTAGATTACTGGGAATGTGAAAGAGGGTAATCTGATTACTTAGGAATCTGCATTACTGTGTTTGGTTATGCATGGGAATCTATTGTCTGATTCCTGGGAATGTTAGATTACTGTGTTTGGTTACACATGGGAATCTTCTTTTCCGCCGTAGCGCCGCGGCGCTACTTTCCCAGCGCCGCGGCGCTGAGTTTCTGCCAAGCGTTACTTGCACTTCCCTTGGGAGTTTCTGCCAAGCGTTTCTTGCACTTCCCTTGGGCGCCGCGGCGCTACTTTCCCAGCGCCGCGGCGCTGAGTTTCTGCCAAGCGTTTCTTGCACTTCCCTTGGGCGCCGCGGCGCTCCTTTCTCAGCGCCGCGGCGCTGAGTTTCTGCCAAGCGTTTTTTGCACTTCCCTTGGGCGCCGCGGCGCTGCTCTTTGGGCGCCGCGGCGCTTCAGCTCTGCCAACAAGGTTGGTCTCGGATTTCTTGTGCATTTGTTCCCTTTTGTTTTGTTTTCTTTCTTTCCTCAACCTACATCAATAAAATCATGCTTTTATGAAAAAGTTGGATGTTTCATGTAATTTTTCTCAAAAACATAGTAATTTTTGTTAATTAAAAGTGGCCAAATAACTCTCTAAACTAGAGTTATCACATATCAAGTATTGTTTAATGAATACTAAAGATTAGAATAAAGCATTATATGAGATTCCTATTTCCAAAAAATAGTTTTAAAAGTCACATCTTTACATCAAAAAGATGTATGCAAAATTACCTACAAATTTTTATACAATGATATAATGCTACCATACCCAAAAATATAAAGAATTCAAGCTAACTCATTCCAACATCTGCATAAGGAACTCAAGCTTGGATTCTTCATCTAAGGTGAAGAAATAATCTGTTTCAGCTTGATTGTTTACTAGAAGACGTCCAACTTTGACTCGTTGTGCATTTGTCAGTCCTTCAAATTTTTTTATTTCCTCAAACACTTGCATCCTTCGAGCAGCACCATCAGCCTCATATTGAAAACAATCAACAAGTTTTTTAATGTTGTCATTAGCAGTAGCTTGTTGGTTATTGAATTCTTTAACTGTGTCACTCAATAAATCAACCAAAACGTCTGCACTCCTGGACCGCTTTCTAGTTTTTGTACCTGCTTGTGTTGAAGATGGTGTGCTTATATGGTTGATGCTTGCATTACTATTGAGCTCATCTAATGGAGTAAAAGGATCAAATTCAACATTATCATGATCATTTTCTAATTCCTTATCAATCTCTTCAACCACGTCAGTAAATCCCATTGCACCCTTTCCAGTAGCACGATCCTTCCCAAACACAATTCCAAGCTCATCATAATGAGGAAATGGTTTGTTTTTTAAGCCTTTTGCTGTTGGATGGCTCTATAACAAATAAGATAACACTTATCAAATATTAAAAAGTTGAGAAAAAAAGTTAGTTTAAACAAATAAAATGACAATTGATAAACATTATATGAGGAAACTAACCTTTACCCAATTGTCAAAAACACTCTGATCAACATCTACACACTTCATATTGTCATTCCAACCAAAGCCACTAGCAGAATCGCTCAACATTTCAGAAATAGCATGATATTGTCTTTTCAATACCTTAATACGAGAGTCAATATGTGGTTGTGCTCTAACTCCACAATGAGGAAGCTTTTCATACATCATTCTCTCTAACTGTTGCAAGTAGCCAGGCTTGAATGTACCATTGTCTGCTCTCCATTTTCCACTATTGGATATCTCTAACAAACATTCTACCAACTTTGAATCCTCAATGGAAGTCCATTGATGTTTCTTTGCAACAACTGAGATTGACTGATCTATAGCTTCCATTCTGTTCATAAAGAAATTATGAAACATGAAGTTTTTATGCAAATGGTAAAATAGATAGACATAAACATATTAGCCTCAAGTTTTAAGAATGTAATAAAAACTGATCAAATTTCTTTAAAAATTGAAGCCGCCAATGTTATTACAACTCATAACAATAAATTCGATCTACAATGAACAATCAACAATAAACCAGTCACAAACACAAACACAATCAGAAATTCAATCACGCCAATACAATTACAATCTATGAATGCCGATTTTGCTGCCATTGTGCAAACATTTCTGTAGCCAAGTTGTCTCTCCAAGTTGTCCAAGCATGTGATGTTTCAATATGCCTATAATAATCATTTCCATCATCATCAGTTTCTTCATCAATTTGAACACCATGATCAACATGAATTGGGTCATCAATTTGATCACCATGATCATTGTCATCATTTTCCTCTGGCGTTTGCTCTAAAGGGTCTACAAACATTTCTCTTCTAATCAAGTTGTGAAGAAGGCAACACGCGAGAATAATCCGACATTGTACTTTAACAGGATAATATGATCGATTTCTAAGAATTGCCCATCGTCCTTTCAACAATCCAAATGCCCTCTCTATTATATTCCTAGCAGAAGAATGTTTCATATTGAAAAATTCTGCAGGAGTATTAGGAGGTTCCGTCCATTCATTTAAATGGTAGCGTTGTCCTCTATAAGGTGCTAAAAAGCCTTCACCGTTAGGATATCCAGCATCACATAAGTAGTATTGTCCTACAAATTAAATAGCAAAATGGTGAAAAGTAATTACATTTTTCTAATACAAAACTATATAATTAATAATTTATACAATTACCTCTTGGAACTTTTAACCCATTCCGCCTAGATATAGCATCCCGCAGCACTCTAGAGTCAGCAGCTGAACCTTCCCATCCAGGCAAGACATAAATGAATTGCATATCTGGTGAGACTACTCCTAATACATTGGTGACAATTTCGTTTTTTCTACTTCGGTATCTAGGCCTATCTTTCATAAGAACGTTGACCTTAATATATGTACCATCTAGTGCACCTAAGCAATTCTTAAACCATTTCCATCTTTCATCAGTGGAATTATCAGGAATTGGTTCTGGCTTTTTTAGTAATAACTCATGAAGACGTAACAAAGCACCTAAGACAACATTGAACTGTCTACTAACAGTTTCCCCTGAACGTGCAAATTGACGCCGCATAATTCTATTTTTAACATCATGAGATATAATATGTAAAAATATAGCTACCATTTCTTCCACATCCATGTTTTTGGTTCCTTTTAGACCTCCAATTGTTTTAAGGTGATGACATAAAATGGCAAATGTTCTCCTATCCATTCGAGTACTCTCGATGCATGCTAGGTCACTAGCATGTATCATTCTATAAAAATTAAGATGACGTATATGATGCCTATGATATGAAGTTTCACCCAATCTATTTGTACTGGTATGTCTCTTAGTAAGGATGATAAATATCATCAAGATGAACAATATTGTCATCTTATGCAATGACTCTATATATTGAAGCAATATTGTCACAATTCTTTTTTTTACAGCCAATGAAAGACGAGCCATATCTGCATATACAAATAAATAAAAGAAAAAGGATAAACAACTTAAAAGGTGGCAACAAAATTTAGCTACTTGTAAACGAGGCCATCATATTCACAAAGTAATAACAACATCAACCCAATATTGCATTTGATATGAAACAAAAGTTGCCTTCTCAAGTCATGGTTCTCATAAGCTAAGCTGCGCTGCCAAAGGTACATAAAGCTTCCTCGCCAACCCCGTGAATGAACGCCAACAAACAATCGCAGGGCAATGCTATTACCATACTACTACAGACTCCCCATTCCCCCATGACATAAGCTTGCATTTATTTTGAAGTCAATCTTAAGATCAATCCCCAGTCTCCACGATCATATGAAAGTTGGCAACAAAACCAGTCAAGAACAAAAAACCAAACATCAATTAACATTGGACCATCAGTGAATTCTACCCACTTTTGGCTATTAGAGCCGTTAAATTACCAGTAGCTTTCATTTTCTTATAATGGAACAACAGTTTCATAACTTGCAATAAACCGAAAGTTTCTTTTTCCTTAAAAAAAACCCGTGCCCTTTAGAGAAGAACCCTTTTTAGTTAAATGAAGTTTTATCTTCAAAAAATAATTAGTGTGAGTTGTTTAAATTTTTTAAATCAATTTGAATGGATAAACCCCAACTCTTGTTCAATCCTTTTTCCTCTTACCCTCTCATCTGTCACAATATTTTATAATGACATAATTAGTTTCAAACTTATGTCGCATCTATAAAAATTTAAGTATAAACGAATTTTCCATAGCAATTCTGCTCATAAGCACATACAAATATATAGGCCCAAATATGTGCACTCATAGCTTGAGTAGAAAATTAATCTTTCTTATTTATTTATTTATTTTTCCCTTCTCGTTCTGCACTCTTTGGGCGAGAGTTCTCAACATGCACATTCTTCATCCTATTGCCCAGCACAAAAATGGAAAAATATTCTTGGACTTATTATTGCATGCTTTGAAATCCAACAAAAAGGAACACTTGCACACCCAGAACGAATATGCATTACATACACACTTTCATTTTCATTTCATATATATTAACCCATCCACCTAAGAGATATAAGAAAATAATAAAAAGAAAAATAAAGACAAGGCCATGTTCTTATTTCTTTCTTCCACATATATATATAACATGTTTGTGTTCTAAATCTGAGGCTTACGATTGATGGGTTTTCCATTCAATCTCTTAGCTCTTAAATTTCATCAATGTCATAGTCAAATAGCACAAAAATTCTCAGATTTTTGACAAGAAAGAAAAAAATTATCACAAAAATAGGGTTTTAATCTTTAGATTCATGGAAGGAATAAATCAAAAACACAAAGACAAAAGAAAATCAAATGAAAAGCAAAGAGAGGAGGAAAGATTTGGACCTGTACTGTGGAGAGATGGAGCAGGGACTGCAAGAGAGGGGCGGCTTCCTCTGTGGAGAGATGGAGATGAACCCAGGGAAGAGAGGGGAGGGGCGGCTTCCTCTGTGAAGGAGATGAACTCAGGGAAGAGAGGGGAGGGGCGGCTTCCTCTGTGAAGGAGATGAACTCAGGGGGCGTTTTGTAACCTGGGAATATGAAACCCACGTTTTGTGAGGTATTCATTTTACCTTGTTTTTGGGTAATTTGATTACCCTGGGTTTAAAATTCCCAGGTTTTAAAAAGTCTAAAACTAATACCAAACATAGGCATCTTAAAACATTCCCATTCCCATGCCTATAAAACCCCATACCAAACGCCCCCTAACAGCCTATGCAGGTAGACAATATAAAATCTACATTACACTTTTTTTTACCTATATAGGAAAAAAAAAAAACAAAAAACCTTCTGAATATTGAAACTGAACAAATTAATAATTAAACAAAGAGAAACATCATAAAGTAGTTCACGCTATTTTGGGAATTAACCAAACATAAAAAACAATTTGGGAATATGGGAAGGCCAGCATAGAAATGCAAATCTGGAGACACACATATCTTTGCTTTCTTTACCAAAGCATCCGACAAAAAAATCACAATTTTACCGGTTCTGAAGAATAGAATTTGAAATTAACAAAAAATGAGAGGGATTTATCTTGAGGCTAGTTTTTCAACTACTTATAAGGGAAAGAATGTAAAAAGTGAAACGACATTTCGATAACCATTTCTTGTGTCATAAAGTAACAGTTACAAAAAGGGTTACACATGAAGATGAAAATAAAATAAGGAAAAACAAAAGAAAAAAATGCAAAGGTTTTAAGGTGGTTCAGTAATATGTTGCCTGCACAAATAAAGAATATATTTTTCATTTACCCGTTGTGCTTTTTTAATGAGCTTGTACATGAATATATATATAGGGATGTTCATTTCATATGACAGACTATCTATGAGTCGATTTTTATAAGTAATTATTATTTTTTTTTTTTTATATATAAGGGAAGGAGAATATCATCTATTTTTGAGTGGGGTTAACTTACGGTTGGGGTGGAAGGATTTACAATCAACTAAACTGCCCTCACTTGTCGTAATTAATTTTCTATCAATAGGGTTGCTTATCTTCTATAATTATAAGAGAACTTTTTCACACTAGAAATAGGAAAGAATTGCATATATTAATTAAATTGTCTAACCCACTATTTTAACAGTTGCAACTTGCTTTTCCACATTTACATTATGTATTTATTATTGAAGTTTTCATTATTACACAGCAGAATGAAGCGCTAGTATCTATCTGTTTAAGATAGTTGCTTGAGGAGATACAACCTTTCATTTCTTTTCCAAGATAAAAATAAATAAATGGAAAAAAATGAAATTAAGCAATTTGAGAATTGTTTTTGATTTGAATAATGCGCTTGTTCTCAGTTGAATGTCAACATTTTTTTCCCTCCTCCCGTGGGTGCTACATTTTTTTTTAAACAAAATATATAGATTCCAAATTGAAAGTTTGTGGTTTTTCCTACCATAAAACAAATATTTTATACTGTTTTTTTTTTCAACTAAAACTAGCAACATTATCGTTACTAAGACCTTTTTTTTCTCCAAGTAATTCTCAAATTGCTATTGTTGTGAGTTGTAACATTTTATTTTACTTTTGGTTATCTAGGGGATTTATTACCCTTCATGTAAATTTTAAGGAGTTTGGAACTAAAAAAATATTAGTTTGAAAACTGTAGTATATAAAAAGTTTTCATTAAAACAATTTTTTATTTTTAACTCTAACTGCTGAGAGTTTTACACTGTATATTTGGTTGAAACCAATGGTTCGTTAAAAGCTTAACCTGCTATGACTTATCCCTTTTCTTTTAGTCTTTTACAGTCGTTTTTCGTTTCTTGTGTAATGGCTTTAGCTGTCTTGTTGTTCTTTTCATATATCTTTGTCGTTTTAGTTATTTGTTATTTTGTTGTCGTTTTTTATGGTCTGCGCCACTTAAAGTCTTCGCCTGTGAACGTTCTTGTGATTTAAACTTTATTGTTGTTTGTCAGTTGATATCTTATCGTTTTTGTCGCTTATCATTTACCTTGTTTCCTGCTTGTGACTTTGTGTCTGCGTTCACTATGTTGCTGTTGATTCATTTGCTGTCGTTTCCGTGCACCTGTCGTTATTCGCCAATGCTTTTCCCTTTTTATCTCTATTTCCAACTTGTGTCCGTTTCTATTTTCAGTGTCGTTTCTTATGTTCTTATCGCTTGTTACTCTTTTGCCGTCATCTATTTGTTGTCTTTTTAAGGGCTAATGTTGTTTTCTATTTCAGGATTATGTCGTTTTTCCATGTGTTGTCGTTGTGATGAACTGTGGTTGTCTCAAGTGTTATCGTTTACTATTTCCTGTAAAATTATCTTCGTCGTTTATTTATTTTCTTGCCGTTATCCGATTTGTGTCTTTGTTTATACGCTGTTATTTCTCCATTTATCATCCTTTTCACAGTGTTGTCGTTTCTATGTAGACGGAGTTTCTAAGATGTCATTTCTTCCTTCTTCTTTTTTCTCTCTTCAACATTTTTTCTTTATTTTTTTCTCTTTTTGGTTTATTTTCCGATTTTTGTAGTATTTTCATGCGCTGGTTTTCCATCCGTTTTGTGGCCCTGAACCTGTCGTTTTTTAAAATGTTGTCGTTTATTGGCGGTCGTTTTTTATGTTACCGTTTTCTTTCCATCGTTTGTTAAAGTTTTTTGTCGTCTCTTTTTTTCACTATTTTGTTGTTTTAACATCATGTAAGTTTCCATACAACTTGATTTTTATATATTCAGTATGCATTGAAAACTTAGTTTCAACTTATTAGTTCTAACTGTTACGGTTTAAAACAAAAAATATGCTGTAGTATAAAGTTCTCGCATATTACAGTATTTTAATTTCCAACTACGTTCCCAAATACTCTAATTGTTGTTTGTTTTCTCTTATCTTGTCGTTGTTCATTTTTGTAGGATTTTCTTTACAATATCACTTTAAATTTATAAACCTATTTGTCATTTTACTTCAATAAGAAAGAGATGTGAAGTAGTTACAAATCTAACCTATGGATAACATCGTTGTTAAGGTTCAAAGTTGCATGACTCGTAAGTTTAAGAAGAAAAGACATGTATTTCATAAAGCAATCTGAAAACAAATGCAAATTATTTATCATAGCTCCTTTCTCTTTTTCATGATGCTGAAATAAATAAATAAATAAAATTATAATAATACTTTTAGTCTGTCGTCCTTTATTTACAAGATTTTTTTTAATGACACTCAAAGATTATTTGTTATCAATCTTTTCTCCCATGTCTTTTCATTTCTAGGGGTTTCTGGCTTTCTTAATTTTACTTATTTATTTTTTTTATCTATAATTTAATCGAACCTGGCTTTCATTGGGCTAAAGGAAAGATCCTATAGAATATAGGAGAGGAAGAAAAAAAAAAAAAAAAAGGTGCTACCAAATCCTAAAGTTGTTCTATAACTCAGAGCTGTCATACGACTTTAACAACTTCTGTATTGAAAATGGGAGCAAAGAAAAAGCCGCGAGAGTAGTTAGTGCTTGTTTGATACAGCTTTTATTTGCATTTTTAGTGAAAAAGATAAATAAAAATTATAATTTTTCAATAAATATTTAAAAATATATTTTTAAAAGAGTTTTAATTAGTTAAAATTGTTTCAATTTTTTTAAAAAAGTTATAAAAATATTAAATTTAAGCTTATAATGTATTATTATTAGTTTAGTATAAATTTTAAACTCTATTTCAGAAGTACTTTTTTGAGAAGCTATATTTTACAAAATTAACAAGTATTTTAGAGAACAAAACTACTTCTGATAGTTCATATAAACACTTTCAGAAGCAGCTTTTGAACTTAAAAAATTAAAAGCAGCTTTTTAAAAGCTCTCTCAAACAAGCCCTTAGTTTACCTACCTATCTAATAAGAAGTCCAAACCGACTTGGCCAAACAGAAGGCACTACGGTTATTCTATGACAACTAAAAAATACCATATCTTACAAGGGCAAAACGAGTAAAAAGTAGGTCCCCGGTAGCAACCAACAATACATATGTGCAAATTCTGGGCGAGGCATTGGAGCAAAAGCACATGGTCAAAAGAACAAATTCATATGGTCCATATCCCAGCTTCACTCCCACATAATCTGGACACAAGATAATATGTGTATATATATATATATGTATATATGTGTGTGTATATATATATATATGTATATATGTGTGCGTGGGGAACCACCTTAGAAGGGGTGTAGCCATCAGTGAATACAATGCTAATGGCAAAATCATTGAAACCCATTAACAAGAAAAATCTGCTTGAGAGTGTATATATCGTAAATGAGTCATGCCCTGGGGAAAAAGATAGGTGGGCTTGAGATGCAGTGGTGTGACACCAAAATTCTAGTAGCTATTTAATGATAGAATGGGGTTCATATTGGAGATTAAGAAAATGGTATGGTGAGGAAATTAGGAAATGAGGTAATTGCACGTGGTTTTGACCCACCCTGCATATAAATGCTACACTACAGCTACCAAATTTATTAGAGCTTATAATAAGCATTGATTTTGTTACATATAAAAAGTTTATGACAAAGTTATTGTAATTAATGGAAAAAAGAAAAACAAATTTTTTTGGTTATGCTAATCACTATCAGAGGCCATGTACTGGATCTCTTTAAAAGAGAATGTTTTGGTGGCAATTTATGGAACAAAGGATGTGAATGAGATAGATCAGCCAAAAAAAAAAATCTGATAGAATGAGGACTCTAGTTGATGTTGAATCATTTCACATGGAGACTTTAAGGTAGGTTTCCATCTCTGACAAAATATAGGCTGATGGAAGAACCCCGTTTCAAGAAAACATTTTTTTAACTTTTTTCACATATCAACCTCAGACTCACAAGTGACGAGAGAAGAAAATGCCCTTTGTAAAAGTCACTAGAAAAAAAGAAGAAGAGAACCCCTGTTTAAGTTTCATTGATAAGGATCTGCTATCTTTATGAATTTTATCAAATAGTGTACAACAGCAATATAAGCACAGACACTTGGCTGCAATTTCAGTCTATTATTAAGCTTTCAGCGTAAAAAAAAAAAAAAAAAAAAACTCCAAAAACAGTTAGGCGACCAAAACTAAATCACGTTTCTACATCTGGTATGTTTGATCACAAAAAAAAGCTAACAATATGTTCTCCACCCACAGAAACAACAATTATCAACACGGGGATAAGGAAAAATAAAGAAGTAAGCAAAGAAAAAAAGATCAAACAACAGAACTATTTTACATACACATCAAACAACAAATCATCTTCAGTTTTCTATACCCTGATTTGCCATTCTCATTTGAAGACAATCTTCTAAAATGTTGTTTTTAGGGGTCAGCCAAAAACACCCCATATCTTGCCACGGCCAAGGCTCTCCAAGAGCTTCTTTGACCCCTCAACATCCATCTCAACAACCCTCTGCAAGTAGGCGCAAGCCCCGGCGGCGATCATCTGCTTCCGGCACTTCTTTGAATGCGAAAGCAAGACCAAAATGGAGACGGGGTATTTCTTGTCCAGATTCTGAATTGAGGGATCCAAAAGCTGAACTGCGCTCACAATTCCCTTCTCGTCTCTCCGGAAAATCTTTCTGTTCACCGTGCACGACAATAGTGTCGACAATGTTCTTGCTGCGGCTTCCTTCTCCTCAACAGCCTTGCCGTCGAGCATTTTGATGAGAGGACCAATGCATCCACATTCCCCCATCTCCTTCCTAGCTCTCGAGCTCAAACCGAGGACGTGAACCGCCCGAGCAGCCACAATCCTCACCCCTAAAACGCCACAATTCAGCACATTCACAAAGCGGGCAATGAACCCGTCGGAGCATAGGGCTTCAGCAACTGGCGACAACGAAGCCAAGTGGCTCAACAAGTCGACGGCGACTTCTAGACTCCGAACCGATGGGGCTGAGTCCCAGAAGTTCTTTAAGCACTCAACTCCGCCTTCCTTAACTACTAAAAGCTTCAAATTTTCATCGCCAGAGACCAAATTGCACAAACATCCGATCGCATTTTCCTGTGCCAATGCCGTCCCGGAGCTCGTGAGCCCAAGAAGGACGGCAATCCCATTTTCTTCGATGAAATTCTCCTTAATTTCAGCGAAAGCCGCGAGATTTCTCAAGACTCCGGCGGCGGAAGCCTGTGAACCGGGCGTACCAGCCTCGCAAATCTCAAGCAGAGAAGAAATTCCGCCTCTGGACCCGATTGCCCTTGCGTTCTCCTTGGAAAAGCTCAAAGCTTGGAGGGCTACACAAGCTTTCTCCTTGGAGAATCCACTTCCCGAATCCAAAACCCTAAGCAGGTGGTTCAGAAGCAGCAATCCCTCTGCGATCAAGACGTGTTTGCTGCTGTCCACCATCGAAACCCTAGAAATCGCCGCGACGGTCTTCTCCCTCATCTCGACAGAGGAGCTCGAATCGAGGAGGCGGACTAGCACTGGGACAACGCCCTGCGCGACGGCGATCATGACGTTCTTATCGTCCTCGCGGAGGAGCACTAGGAGGGAATCCATGGCCGAGTTTCTCGACTCGGAGGTCCCAATCTGCAACCGAGTTATCAAATTCCTCGACTCGGCACGCACGGCCTCCCTCCTCGACGACGAGCCGGAGTTCGAAACGGCGGAGCCACCGCCACCACCGGCGCTGTTGTTGGTGTCGTTGAGAACGCCGCTCCTGATCAGAATCTCGCCGTCCCTGACGACGCGATCGAGCCTGGAAAGGACGGCGTCGACATCGCTCTGAGTCCGGAGCTTCCCGTCGGCGAGGCTAGGGTTCTGGCACCGCCTGGCGACCAAAACGGCGTCGTTGAGCGCCGCAGCGATGGAGCGGAGGAGGTCAAGCGAGAGAGGGTTTGAGGCAGAGTCAGGGGCTTCGGCGAAGTCGGCGAGCTGAGAGCGGAGATCGTCAAGCATGGCGCGGATGAGAGACCATTTTCCCTTGAAGGTCTGGACAAGGGGGATTTCGTCCATGAGAGAGGAGAGAAGCTCGGTGGATATGGCAATTGGGTCGCTTTCTTCTTCCGGTGCTTTCATGGCGGTGGTGGGTAATGGGTTTTATTCGTTTGATTCCCTTTTTCCCGCAGAGAAAGAAAGGAAAGGGAAAGTCGGAATCGGAAAGGGAATGAATGAAACAGAGAAAGAAGAAGAAGAAAGGAGGGAAGTTTTATGAAGGTGTGAGAGTGGGATGTGGAGGACGGAGCATCAAGTAAAACCCAAAAACTGAAGAAGAAAAGTTGTTTGTTATTATTATTATTATTTTTTTTTTTTTTTCTGAGATGATTACGTGGACAACGCCTCGGTTCACGCGCGAATGGTCCTTGCGTGATTCCCTCGCTTTTTTGTTTTTGTTTTTTTTGTTTTTTTGTTTTTGTTTTCGTCACGGATTCTGTTTTCTCTGCTCTCTTTTTTCCCTCGCTTTTTGGTAAATTAACAAAAAAAAAGCTCTTTTTTCTTAGGTTAGAAAAATACGACAATAAAATTTTAGGACTACAAATTCAAAATATATATCTATATATATAATTGGTTACTTTCATAAGAAATGTTCCCTAATTTTTTTTAATTGTTCAAAACAACTCTTGGTCTATACAAAACTGTTCAAAATGTTATTTTTGTCTAATTCCATTGTCATATATTAAAAAATAATTAAATCTATTAAATTCTAATAATATATATGAAATGGTTGAATACTAAAAAATAAAAAAGAAAACTTTATTTCTCAAAGATTATGAGTGTGTTTGTTTCGTGGTTTGAATCGCAGTTCGAATCATTTTGCTACAGTATTTTTTCTCATAAAAATTTAAATCTTCGTTTAAATCTTTTATTCAAATCTATGAACCAAACAGACTCTATACTTTTCTTATATATATATATATTTTCTCCCTCTCTCCCTCTTTTATACAACTCGCCAAACCTACTTCTCATTACACGACAACCACCACAGCTCGCTCTCTAGAGGCTGTCATTCATCGGCGATGCATTAAGCTAGAAAACGACAAAATTGGCATAGGGTGAAATTGTCGGCCAACGTGATTACAGCGACAAGGATTGGTGGGCTTCGAGGCGATTGTTCTGGAGGGGGATAATGGGCTTGTAAGATGGCTTGTGAGCTCTCGGCGTTAGTTCACGACAATGGTGATATCAAGCAAAATTTTCCTGATTTATAGTAGAAATTATGTATTTAGAGGTGATGACTTAAGTCTTTTTAATTTCTAGATTCTTGAGTTGACTTGTTATACGACGAAGAAAGTTTTCATATTTGCTATTTGTTGACTTTCCTTTATGCTTGTTCCCTTATTTGATTTAAAACCCGTTTAGCATTTAAACAACTCAGTTAAGAACAATATAAAGCTATCACATAATACAATAAAAGTAAAAAAACTATTACAGTATAAAATTTTTATATATTATAATATTTATAGTTTTAACCATTATGTCTAGCACCTTATTTGGTAATTTCTTCTCAAAACTTGATGTGATTTATTTGTTAGTTCTAACCACAAAAATCTCGTCCATCGTCTTGTCGCTTAAGTCACCCGGATTCAGGTAAAAAAATGAGATGCGAAATTGACCTCAACAATTTTTATTAATAATTGACCTTTATAATTGATAATAATGATTCCTGTTCCCCATTTTTTTGTCCCTTGTGTTGGAAGATTCCTCAACTTGGTGGAGGCGGTGCTCCGTTAGCTCTCATGTGGCCCGTGCATTACACGACCCAACAATTGCACGTGGGAATCTGGCAGCTACGGGTCAGCGATTTGGGGAATTGACCCGGAAAGGTAAGTCAGAGACCCTCTCTCTCTGGTTAGTCTTGTTAGGGAGAGGTTAAGACTCGAACTCAGAGAAAACACAGTGGGGCCCACTCTTCTCCAATGATACGTTCTTTTTTAACGGCCTTTATGAGGTCTGCGTGACAGCTAGGACAGGGAAAGTTCTTAGGACTTCGTTTCTGGGGCGAGATAAATTTTACGTCTATTTATCAAATGATTCAAATTAGTGATTAAGGATTAAGTAATGTGATTTGAATTAAGATTTAAGTTAATAATTTAAATTATTATTTAAAATAATATTTAAATATATATTTAAGTTTTAATTTAAATATAAAATAAAATTAGAATTTGTATATAAAGAGGTAGTGAATTTTTTTTTGATTTATTAACAAATATATAAAAAAAATCTTAATGTTAATGACCTTAAAAAATATGCAATATAGATATTAATTTATTCATCTCTACAATGAAAAAAGAATCATCTTATTTAAATATTAAATGAAAAAATTATGATTTTTTTCTCAAATATAAGAGGGAGAATTAAGCTTTTACTGTAACAAATATATCCAAGTATAAAGAGTTTAATAGAGGTCAGAACTCTAAAAACTTAGGGTGCGTTTAATTCGTGGTTTAAATCACTGTTTGAATCATTTTACTACAGTATTTTCTCTCATAAAGATTCTTGATACTTATTTGATTTGAATTTTGAAGGAAACAAATATATATTCAAAAAATTCTTGATACTTAAATTTAAATTTGAGTCTATTAAGTCTAAAAAAATACACAAACCAAACAGCCTTATCACTTTTAACGTCCCAGCCCCATTTTTCACCGCCCCATACTATTTATCTAGCGGTGGTTTGACTGCTTAAAAATTAGCCAAAATTTTCTAGAGAGTCTAGAAAAAGTAAATTTGAAGATTAGATCTAGAAAAGTAGTTTTTCTCTACGATGCTTTTTTTTTTTTTTTTGTATGTAATAATCATTAGAATTAGCACACCCTCTGTTCTATTAGAACAAGGATTTTTTAAAACTTTTAAGGGAATTTATTTACTTTTTAGGTGGAAAACGTTAATTTATCAAAAAGGAACATTCAACAGAAAATTGCCTGTGGAAAAATTTATGAAGTAATTGATACAATTAGTCCTTGAATTATTGTCATTTTGATCAAAATTGCAAAGAACTTAATAATACAAGGAGTTATGGGCCAATAACAAATATTAAAAGATTAAAGTGTCATATGCTAAATAATTTATAGACTAATCGTGATCCCTTTAAATTTTTCGTATTTTGACAAATTCTCCTTTAAACTTTTAATTTTAATAATTAGTCCTTTTTTTTTTATCTTACCAATCTAACCGATGATATTAATTTAAGCAACATTACAACAATTTGACAACTGCAAGGTACTGTGACTAGAACCAAATGTTTAATTGTCTATTTATCAAAACATAAAAAAAAAATTAGAGAATAAAGTGTAAAAAACCCTCTCTGATTGTAAGGAAGTACAGAAATATCTCTTAAAATTATCGATCTATTTCAAATCACTCCTCTCCTCTTACATCTTCTCAGTTGACTTATATTGAGTGTAACAAAATTTCAGGTTTACTTTCATCTAAGTATTTGTCCCTAAAATTTTTTTGAATAATCTTATTTAAAGGTAACAATCATCTCCATAGTTTTTTGTTCCAAAAAGAATTAGGCACCAAAAAAATTTGAATAATCTTATTTAAAGGTAATAATCATCTCCATAGTTTTTTATTCCAAAAAGAATTAGGCAATTTTTTTTTGGTCCACACTAAAAAAGATAAGCAGAGATGGGTATATATTTTTCACTCTCAAATTTATAAAAAAAAATAATTTTTGACCACATTAAATAATTTTAAAAACTGTTTTGAGCTTAACGGGGAAGGATTAGGCCCTAGGGTCTGTGACACCCGTTATTCTCCTAACGGGTATTGAGGTAATTAAATTAATTTTTAATGTATAAAAAAAAAATTGCTTCATTTAAATTTATTTTATAATATTTATTTTTATCTATTTTTAAGTTTTCTAAAATTCTCCTATATTTATTTAGTATGATTACTAAAAAGCCTTAGAACTTCTAATAAATCTCAAAAATGTCATATTGGCATTATGTGTGTTAAAGTCTTTAGATGAGACATAAGGATATATTTTCCAACTACTCTTGACCCTCATTTTCTTTATTTCCTCCGTGACATGCTTCAACATGTCTCCTCTATAATTGTTTCTATCACTTCTCTTCAAAGACTTCATCTTTTCTTCCTTTCTCTTCCACGGTTCCCACACTCTTTTTCTTATTTCTTTGCTGAAGCAAAATACTTAGAGAACTTCTTCAAGGCAGCCATAAAAATCAGCCACGATCACCTCCATTTGAGCAAGAATTTCAGTCATACCGAACTAAAGGAACCTGTTTTGAAGCCATTTCAAGCTTCCAACTAACCATAATCCGAGGTTAGAATCTTATGAACAAATTTAGTCTTTCATTTATAAATTTTCTTTTATACTAAAGGATTATTCAAATTTGCGTTCTTAAACCTAAGTATATGTTTGTTGCTATTTTGGAGAATATGTATGAAGTCTAAGTGTATATGCCCTAGACAGAAAATTTATATTGTTAAACTTTGTAATACCTCTATGGGCAGTGGTTATTTCTTGAAATTCTAAGATTAAATTAAAATGAATTTTATGAATTGGTTTGCATATTTGAAAAGTAGCATCCTAGGCTTTCTAACGAGCTATCATAAACCTAAATCGGAGTTGTATTTTATTTTCTAAGAATTATTCAATTTTTGTATTGGAAACTAGTAAATCTGCCAATTTGTTATGGTATACCAGCTGCTAACCTGAACCAAGAACCCATCTTTGCTCACCACCTAATTCTTTAATGTCTTGCAACCTTTCCAATATTATCCTAAGTGATTGATGAATCTTATTAGGGACTAAAACATATAGATTACTTGTTCACATTTTATATTGTGTTAAGACAAAAATTGTTTACTGTGGTATTCAAAAGAGATTTATATAAAAGCTTTAATGGCATACTAGTAAGATAGGTTTACACATGATTTATTTATGAATGTAGTTGTATGTTGTGCTTTAGTTTTAATTGTCCTTATGCACGCCTTAGGATCAAGGGAGTATGGAGCTAACGTTAACTGATTCCAGGATTAAAAGATTGTTGATAAGCTTGAAAGGTAGGGATTCTATTACTCATCTTTTGTGAGGTTTTTATAGAATTAAAATTGATTGTTTTGCCGCAATATATATATATCTATGTTGAACTGATATTATATGTGTATCACATATGAAACTATGACATGGACTCGTCTTGTATTGTACGGCGAGGAACATAATGAATTGACACATGTTATAAATTGAGAAGCATGGTTAGGAAAATTAACTCTATTAATAATGATTTAATATAGAGAAATTGTGAGACATGAAAAGGGCGACGGTTACGTCCTTGGGCATGAATACCCTAAAAGGTAAAGTAGGGGGAAGGCGATGACGCTTCCTTGGGTTGAAAGTCCCAGAACACACTGTACAGGAATCGATTTGGTGAGGACTCGGGGCTTGATGTCCCCTCACCGGAACACCCTTGGAATGTTTATAGGGTGATCAAGTGCGCCCATTTGGGTTTCGATGAGTTGAGTGATACTCAATTTAACATGGATACCTAGGAACAATGATGATTGGTAATATTTGTATAAATGTGTAATTATGACACTTGGTAATGATTAACTACGGTATCCATAAGATGTGATCATAATAAACCTCATAATCTGAAATATGATGTGACTTACTAACCATGCAGATTTTAATGTGGTAATGATAGAGGTGAGTAATGGCTTTCTCTACTGAGCATAGTGTCGCTCATTCCCTTATGTTTATATCTTTTCAGGACTCACTAAGTGTGAGGTGGCTACGAGAAATATAGTTGAGGAAGTGATGTAGCTATATTACATTGGGACTGCTTCAATTGTTGAGAATGTTCTTCATGATAATGTAAGCATCAATTGTTACTTTCTGTGACTGTATTACAATGTGTTGAGGGTTAAAATGATGATGACAACAGTTTATATTATTAAATTTAAGGTGCTACATTAAAACTGTGGTTTATTTGTCGTTTATATTTTTATTTTTGAGTTGAGAGTTTTCATTTAAGTCCCGGGCAAATTTTAATCTTTAAGGTTTTACTTTTATTATTTATTTTTATTTTATCTCATTAAAAACTGTTAACCCCCATATAGGGGCGTTACAGAATTTTTGGTATCAGAGCCTAGGTTCGGTTAACCTAGGGAGTGTACCACTTTAAAAAAATATATTTTTGAGATGGTTTTGAAGCTGAATTTTCATTGTCATCATCAAAATGAACCTTCACATTGATTTATACAGTTTAGAAGGATGTAACATGGAAAGGCCATAGAATGAAAATACTAATGGTTATATGAGTACAATAATTATATAGAAGGAAAGTATTAATAGTTATGAGGGAATGATAATTATATGAAATGAGTTTATAAGTAGAATGCTTATGAGAGATTCGTATAATATTAGGATCTATAAGCATATTTAATTCGTATAAACGATGAGAAATTCGTGTAGATACGAGGATTTAAGAGCCTTTTGTCTCGTGAAAAACAATGAGAAATATAAGGCTTGATTTATTGATTTTAAAGTTTGACATAGATATGCCAAATTTTTCGTAATTGATTCAAACCTAAGTAATGATTATGTGTGGATTCGATGGAACACATAAGTGTCAATATCTTTTCTTAAAAGTTCTATTTATTTGAGGAATATGATATAAGTTGGGAATCATGGTATTGAATCTTGAGAGAGATAAATGTTAGACTTTTGGTCTGTTGAGACTGTGTAAAGTCTAGAATGCATGAATCTCAAAATTGGAATATTTCGTTACGTACATTGTATTTAAGTGTATCAGTGAATCTTTTGGTTACCCAAGATTTTGTTATATGAGGAAATTCGATATTGTATAAGTAGAATTGTGGAGATTGTAGATGTTCCTAAGTAGTAACATCTAGTGTCTTTGTTCATTGATATGGTCTACGTTGAAAGACGTAAATCGTATTGATTTCAAGGTTAGTCACATTCTAAACCCTTGGTAGTAATGATGATGAATCCATTGATAGATGTTGAGTATTAGGAATAACATATGGGTGTATGTATTGTTCAATAAGGTTTTGATTAAAACAAAATTATTTGAGTTGCTGGATCATTCAAGAAGATCCTTGTTGTCGTTAAATTAGATTTGTTGTTTATAGTTAACTTTATCTATAGTGGGCTTTGAATTGGGTTTAAGATTCATACGAATTGGTTTTCAATTTTATGTTTGTTATTTAACTCGTTCTAAATGTGTTAAGGCCCGAAACAACCTGACCATTTTCAACTTAGAACATTTGGGCCTAGTTCAAATCTTAAATCAGTTTGATTCACACTATCTCTCCCACGTGGTTTCTATACGTGTCATATACAGTGGTTTAATCATTGTTTACATATATGTTTACTGTGCATAGGAGCTTATTTCTCCGAGTTCACTTTTTCTCTCTTAATTTGTTATTTTCTCTTTAAATCGCAAATCCTCTTCTTTTTCATTAAAAATTCTTCTTTTTCTCTAAAAGAAGAAGGAATTCTAGGATTCTGCAATTTACTATCTTAATTTTTCCTTTCTATTTACTCTTCTTTCATCTCATCATGGACCCAAAGTACCAACATCTGAGAAAGTATTTCCCATCACTCTCCCAAAAGATTCTCAGAAAGAAATACAAGGCTAGAATTACTCGGTTGTGGATTCTTATGCATTTTGGCATCCCTTGTGATGTGAGAATGTTGATAGAGGGGAAAATCCGTCCGAGTGACTTTAGTCAAGATGTCGGTTTACCAGGAACAGGTACCAGTCGTAGTGCAATGAAAAGAAGAGCTCGTGCCATCGTGATCACTTGTAACAAATGTGGAAGACAAAATTGTAACGGTAAATGTACTTCACCTGGTTATATGTCTACGAATAGAGAGGATAAAATAAGGTTTTGTAGGAATGGACTTTCAAAGGAGAACTTGGATAGCATCCATCCTCCTCTCCACGGTCACCCTAGTGGATATGTTCAAGGAGCTATTTTTAAACTCTGGCCTAAATTTTATACAGAAAGACAACGCCTCAGGAATATGGTATTTCTAGATCCTGTTTGTCAAGCCATAAGAAAACTGGATGGGGAATAAGTCTTCGCTCTATAAAGGTTATTTAGTCTTTACTTATTTGAAGCAGTTTTAGCTGATGTTCAACAGTTTGTGTTTTTCTTTTACTCAGAATATTTACTTTTGTGTTTGAAATAATTGTGATTATTAGATTGATACAGTAAGTGTTAATATCTTATTTAATTTATGATTTTCTTAAATATATATATATATATAATAAAATATATTATCTTATCAGACACGTCACATACGGTACAGTAATATGTTTGAATTTTGAAAAGCTTATCCAGATATTTCAAGATTTGTGTCTCAAATTTCAAAAGTTCTACAGTATTTGTCGTTTATATTAAATTTCTAGACTTGGTGTATATTTGTCAAAAAGTCTACAGTTGTGTCATGAGGGTCTTCTGTCGAATTGTTCTCAATTGTCAAAAGTTATACAATTAGAGTCTAATCTTTTTCAAAAAGTGAATCAGATTTTCTGTAAACTATCAATCACCTTATCTTACTTTCTTATCCGCACAAGATTTTGTTTAAATCTTTGGATTACCTTTTCATTACCTACTCGTCTATCTCTTTAGCCCTTTTTGTATATTTCTCATCTTTAAAAACTTATGTAGAACCCGAAGTCTAAGTGGAGCAGACATTAAGCAACCACTTCTATAAACCAAATATGTCTACCTCCCAGTCCACGAAGAAAATAAAGAATGTCTGTGTCTTTTGTGGTTCCAGCATTGGAAAAGATAAAGCTTATTTAGAAGCTGCAAATCACTTAGGGCAAGTCCTAGCACGCAAGAAGATTAACATAATCTATGGGGGTGGTAGTATAAAAATGATGGTAAATATGACACTAGCAGCTAGGTCTAGCTGTTAGACATGTATGCTCTAAGGAGTAAAAATGTAATACGTTTTTGGAGACATTTTTATCAATAAAGAATTTATTCATTTATATATATACCAAATATTGTCCTCTTTACGTTCATATTTGTTGAATGTATGATAAGCAAACAGTAGTCTGAGACTGTCAGTCTAAACCTTAAGAGTTGGGCATATGATGGGATGATTATGCGGTAGACACGACTCTTAAGGTGATGGTCTAAAATATATGATCCGCAATCGAGGGAATAAAGTTGGGCGCTTTATTCATGTAAAGATTGTTATGTTGTCTATATCCCTTTTGGGAGATGGTTTGTCTTGGCCATCGGAGTTGGACTCCGTGAATAGAAA
Source organism: Artocarpus heterophyllus (assembly GCA_025403435.1). NCBI lineage: Eukaryota > Viridiplantae > Streptophyta > Magnoliopsida > Rosales > Moraceae > Artocarpus > Artocarpus heterophyllus. Next base: position 2,827,687 of record CM046346.1, on the reverse strand, counting down.
CATTAGCGCATTGTCATAGGTGACGATGTGTTGGATCGGGACATAAAGTGAATTGATTTGGATTAATAATTCTGTCTTGTCAAATCGATTCACTTTAGACAATCATTTGTATTGTATCTTAATCCTGAGATGAATAATGGGCCCGTTGTCTCGAGTTGTGTCTTTTGATGTACCAATGGGTGACTCCCACATCTCTATAGTGGCAAGCATGCCGGTACGTTGGAGGCATGACTCTTGGTAGCGTAGACTTGTTATTCATAGATATGGAATCCATAGCTCCTCTTTAGGAGTAATGATATCCTCTTATATGCGTTGTCCTGTAATTGGAAAACTGGAGCGCTCAACCATTTGGATACATAGGTGTAACCGAATGGTATACTATCTTTGGATGGTAAGTTTTCTAATGGTGAGACAATGGAACGTAAGATAAAAATAATCGGGAAGGTAAGACAGAACTTGTCCTTAAGCCGATTATGGATGATCATATGGGGATGCGATACACTATGATATGTCATGGAGACTTAGCTACACGAGCTTCGTAATTCTATAAAGTTCGAGAGTGCAGCTCCAAGCTTTTAGTGGAGTAGCGTTGGAGTTGATAATTGTGAAATGTATATCTGGGATATTGGGTTTCATAATTATCATGAGCTTGAACTTTATAGGTCCATTTTGGTCCCCTTTGCTAGCTCACAAAATCCTGTAACGACACGGCGTGCTTTTCCAATAATTGGTGACTTATGTCGGATTTATCAGATTGGTTTAAAATTTATAAGAATCAAATAATTCATGTCTGTTTATCGGTTGAATTAATTATGTAAGAAATTAGTTCAAGATGAACTTGTTGAATTATGGCGTTCGGATAATTCTTGTCTGTTTATCGGTTGTTTTAATTTTGGACAATTAGAACAAGATAAACTTGTAGAATTATTGTGAATTGATTTATTTTCTTAGAGATTATCTTGATAAAGTTTGTTTTGATCAGATATCTTTTCTATTGGGCTATTTGAATCAAAACTGAGACTTTATCCTTTAGAATCTCGGGTGGAAAATAAAAGATTCGCGGAGATTTTTTTCTCGGCAGTTCGGCATGCCGGATGACGTGTTCGGCCTGCCGAACTGGCCAGTTCGGCCTGCCTATCTCACAGTTCGGCATGCCGACCGCGACAGCTAAGATTACGCGTTTTTCACGCGTATCTTATCAGATATTGATCCGAACTTGATTCTATTTCGATTTTTGAGACCTAATCTGATATGGACTGACCCCAAGGACCAATAGGTATAAAAAGGGAGTGAGTCTAATGATTTACTTAGATCAATTTGAGAGATTAAGAGTGATACTCTTCTAGTGAGCATCTAAAAACTCCCTGAGAGCTTTTGTTCACAAATCACGAACACTAGCTTTGGGTTCTCTCTATTGGTTGGAAGGAGAGTCACCGGTGGAAGAGCTGTACGTGTGAGCCCACACTCACTCCGGTTGTGGATAGAGAATAGCAAAGAAGACCAGTTGGTTGAGGCTCTTCTGGAACGTTACTTCTCTACACAGGTCGCGGAGGTTCTTCGGCATACTGAGGTTAGTAAGATCTGTTTAATTTATACATATAACATGTCAAACTTGTGTTTTGGAAAATACTCTGATGAAAAATTTTTAAAATTCCGCTGCGCACTTTGTTTCCAACAATTGGTATCAGAGCCGAGGTTTTTTACATAAATTTGCAAGTTTGTGATCATGTTGTATGCATAAATTTTGTGATCTTAATCTCTCCAATGCTTGAATTAAAATTTTATAGAGAGATGGCACTCTAGGTTTCTATATAATATATATGTTGTCATGGATTATATGGTGAATGTTTATTAATTAATTATGGTTGATTAAATTGTTGTTTAATTATTTATTAATTAATTAATACCGGTTATGGTTCCTTAGAGGTTAGAATGTGTATCTAGGTTTTTCATGTAATTAGATGGCGGACTATCATCTCCGTCTAGGAATTATTATTTAATTTTTAATTTGTAAGAATTTTGTAATTAAATAATTATTCGGAGAAGACGGAACGAGAAGTCGGATCTTGAAGATAGATGATGGCGCCTCCAGGTATTTCCTGAGTCTCTAATTTTATGTTTTTGAATTGTTGAAAATAAAATTGATGAATTGCATTAAAATTGTATTTTCTGGATTGAGGGTTTTCTGCTCGGTCGGCATGCCGGACTTCACAGTTCGGCAGGCCGAAGGTCACAGATCGGCAGGCCGGACGTACGGTCCGGCAGGCCGACAGTGGGGCAGAAATTTTGGTGCTCTGCCGGCAGGCCGAACCTTCATGTTCGGCAGGCCGAACCACCATGATCGGCAGACCGATCACCCAGATCGGCCTGCCGACCGAGAGCTGCCAGGCGTCCAGAAAAGGTGCGATTTTTTTAGTGCAGTTTTAATTTTATTTTGGGACGATTCTGAGAAACATTAAATTTGGATATGACCGGAAATATGAAGTGTTCGATTCATACGGGATTGAGGACTTGAAGATGGATATTACATGAAGATGGATACAGCTTAAGGATTCAAGGATGAAGAATCGATAAATGTCTCGATTATTCTCTTGTAATCTTATTTTTTCTATTCTCTAGGGTGGAACCATAATATTACGGTTATTATTATTATGCTTGTAGCTTTGCTTGATTGCTTTGCTTGTCTGCATTATAATATGATTTACCATGTATATTGATAACATGTCATATAGAATAGGGAGTGCCGCTCATATTAAAATTGTTCATGCATAATTTTAAAATGAAACCTTGACTTCAAAAGATTGAGTGGGAGAAGGTTTTCGAAGAGAGAACCTAAGGCCTCCATCGTTGGTCCATAGGAAGAACATGATGGTCCCAACCCCTAGGAAGGGATTTCTATCATGTACCAGATTGGATCTCTGAAAGGATAAGGTATTTTAGTATGATTTATGGTTGCACACCCCTAGGTGGTGATTATAAATCATAGATAAAATATTAAAACGGTGGTTATACACTCACGTTAACTTTATTATTAACCTCCCCTAGGAGCTCTGTTAATAAAATTAATGGCCAAAGAAACGATTATTAGTATATGCTGGATCATACGGGTCCTGGATGGCATATATTAATCAGGAGGGGATCCGTGTTCCTGATTGAATTTGGCATGACTCCCCTAGGAGCTTGTTGAATTCTGAGTTGGGAATTATCGTTGTAAGGTTGTGACATTTTCAAGGTTTTGACACATAAACACATTTGTATGATTTTACATGATTGTGTTATCTTACTAAATTATTATATATGTTTGCTTATGTTTGGTATATGATTCTTTATTGTAGATTGAAAATGTCTAAAAACGCTTTATCATCGATACTTAACAAAAACCAATTGACCGGTGAGAACTATAATGATTGGAAACGGAACCTGGACATCGTCCTTTCCTTTGAGAAACTGAAATATGTTCTGACAACTCCTTGTCCTCCCGAGCCTACGGGAGACTCAAGTAATGAGCAATTCCAAGCGTACGAACGCTGGAAAGATGCTAATGATCAGGCCCGCTGCTATGTTATGGCTAGCATGAATAACGTGCTGCAGGCTCAACATCAGGATTATGAGACTGCGAAGCAGATCTTGGATAATCTTGAGGACATGTTTGGAGGCCAGGCCATAACAAAGCGGCAAGGGGCGCTTCGGAAACTCTTAAACTGTAGACAGAGACCGGGGACATCTGTAAAGGAGCACATGATGTTGGTCATGGGTTACCTCGCTGAGGCTCAAACCAATGGAGCCGACATCGATGCTGAAACTCAGATGACTATGGTCTTTGAGACTCTGTCTAAGGAATTCATTCCGTTTAGAGCTACTTTTAATCTAAGCAATAGACGGGATATGACCTTGACAGAACTGATGAAACAGTTACAAGAGTTTGAACTGCTGATCAGGGAGTCTCCTGCTGGTGGAGAGGCCAATATGGTAGCTGCTTCTGGTTCCAATCCTAACTCTGGGAATGGAAAGAAACAACGGGCCAAGAGTGGGAAGTCTTCTATTCCTATTGCTACCAAGAGCAAGAAGAAGAAGAAGAAGAACCCAAAGAAGCTTAAGTGCTTCTTTTGTGGTAAGGTCGGGCATATAAAGAAGCATTGCAAGGACTTCCTTTCCAAGGGAGGTAGGTGTGATCTTCTATATTTAGAAACTTGTTTGGTTGAGGAATCCAGTGACATTTGGGTCATAGATTCTGGTGCAACTAATCATGTTTGTGTTTCTCTGCAGGGATTCAAAGAAACGAGAAGTCTACTTCGTGAAGACTTAACGCTTCGGATGGGCGATGGATCCTTGGTCTCAGCGGAAGCAGTGGGAGATGTCCATCTTTATTTTGATAATTATAGGAGTTTAATTTTGCAAGATTGTTTTTATGTTCCTAAATTTAAAAGGAATTTAATTTCTGTATCTTCTTTATTTAAAGACTCCTACGTGGTATCTTTTAATGAAAAAGTGGTGATTCGTAAAAACAAATCTTTTATCTGTTCTGGATGGATGCAAAATAATCTATATTTTATCAAACCTAAGATGGACTTGTTGCTTAATGCTGAGATAAATGATAATAACTCAAAAAGGCTTAAAACTTCTCACTCTAATAAGACTTATCTTTGGCATTTGCGCCTTGGCCATATTAACCTAAATAGGATTCAAAGGTTGGTAAGGGATGGACCTTTAAGTCACTTAAAGGTGGAATCTATACCTCAATGTGAGTCTTGTTTGGAGGGTAAAATGACCAAAAGACCATACGGGTCTAAGGGCAATAGGGCCGAAGGGGTTCTAGAACTTGTGCATAGTGATGTTTGCGGACCGATGAACATCCGGGCACGAGGAGGGTATGAGTACTTCGTTACTTTTATTGACGATTACTCAAGATATGGGTATGTGTACCTAATGCACCACAAAAGCGAAACTTATGATAAGTTCAGGGAGTTTCGGGCTGAAGTGGAAAAGCAATTGGGTAGACCCATAAAGGCACTTCGATCTGATCGAGGTGGGGAATACCTTTCTGATGAGTTCTTGGGACACTTGTTAGAGAATGGGATTTTATCCCATTTGACTGCGCCGGGCACTCCGCAGCAGAATGGCGTAGCAGAGAGAAGGAATAGGACTTTGTTGGACATGATTCGGTCCATGATGAGTTATTCATCATTGCCTTTATCCTTTTGGGGATATGCACTACAAACCGCATGTTATCTTTTGAACAATGTGCCTTCAAAATCGGTCCCTAAAACTCCTCACGAGTTGTGGACAAGACGGAAGACATCCTTAAACCATATTCGCATATGGGGATGTCCAGCTCATGTCCTGTTTAAGGATCCGAATAAGTTGGAAGCACGTTCAGAAGTTTGCGTGTTTGTAGGATATCCAAAAGGGACTAAAGGGGGTTATTTTTATAACCCAAAGGAAAATAAAGTCGTGGTTTCAACTAATGCAACTTTCCTTGAGGAGAGTTACATGAACGACTTTAAACCTCAAAGCAAAGTGGTGCTTGAGGAGTTGAGGGGTAATCCGTTTACTCCGGAGGTTCCGAACGAAACCATTCCGATCGGTGTAGAAAAACCAAACAAACCTGAACAACAACCTCAGGGGCTTCGGCGTAGTGGGAGGATCGGGCGTCAACCTGAGAGGTATATGTTCAATGGGGAGGTCTTTTTGGCTGAACCGGATGAACATGACAGGGATCCTTATACTTACGCAGAAGCTATGGAGGATGTTGATTCAAGACTCTGGATAGAGGCCATGAACATTGAGATGAAGTCTATGGAGACTAATCGGGTCTGGGAGCTTGTGGATCTTCCCGAAGGGGTAAAACCCATAGGGTGTAAGTGGATCTACAAGAGGAAAAGAGGAGTGGATGGAAAGGTCGAAACCTTTAAGGCTAGACTGGTAGCTAAGGGTTATACGCAAAAGGAAGGAATCGATTATGAGGAAACCTTTTCGCCTGTAGCCATGCTAAAGTCCATCCGGATTCTCTTGTCCATAGCTGCCGCTCTCGACTACGAGATTTGGCAGATGGATGTCAAGACGGCTTTTCTGAATGGCTATCTTGATGAGTCCATTTATATGGAACAACCAGACGGGTTCAAGGTCACGGGTCAAGAGGGTAAGGTTTGTAAGTTGCTAAAGTCTATTTATGGACTTAAGCAGGCTTCTCGTTCTTGGAACATAAGATTTGATCAAGTGATCAAGACTTATGGGTTCTCACAAAATGTGGATGAACCATGTGTTTACAAACACATTAAGAATGGGAAGGTGGTTTTTCTACTACTCTATGTAGATGACATTCTGCTAATTGGCAATGACGATGGGGCGTTGTCATCGGTCAAATTATGGTTGACCAAGCAGTTTGACATGAAGGACTTGGGTGAGGCTAATTTTGTTCTCGGTATCCAGATCTTTCGGGATAGGAAGAACAAAATGATAGCTTTGTCACAGGCCAGCTACATAGATAAAATTCTCAGGAGGTTTGCAATGCAGGATTCCAAGAAAGGTGGGCAACCATCTAGGTCTGGAATTACTCTTTCTAAGAAAGACTCTCCAAAGTCTTATGAAGAAAGAGAATACATGAAGAAGGTGCCTTATGCTTCGGCAGTAGGTAGTCTCATGTATGCCATGCTTTGCACTCGACCAGATATTAGCTATGCGGTCGGGATTGTGAGTCGATTTCAGGCGAATCCAGGACCAAACCATTGGGTTGCGGTAAAGCATATTTTCAAGTACCTGAGAAGGACTCGTGAGTATATGCTTGTGTATTCGGGTGAGGATTTAACTCCTCTAGGATACACTGATTCGGATTTTCAATCCTGCCTGGATTCTAGGAAATCGACTTCAGGGTTTGTGTTTACTCTAGGTGGCGGTGCCATCAGTTGGAGAAGTGCGAAGCAAGATTGCACTTCGGATTCAACGATGGAGGCCGAGTATGTGGCGGCTAGTGATGCTTCGAAAGAAGCAGTGTGGCTCCGCAAGTTCCTTGGGGATCTTGAGGTAGTTCCTGGTATAGATAAAGCGGTATCACTGTACTGTGATAACAGTGCGGCGGTAGCTAATGCTAAGGAACCAAGATTTCACAAGAAGAGTAAGCATATTGATCGGAAGTATCATGTGATAAAGGACTTCGTTGAGAGCGGGCATGTCACGGTGTGCAAGATCGCGTCAGAGGACAATTTAGCTGATCCATTTACGAAGACACTTTCTGGGAGAGTCTTCGAAAGGCATGTGGAAGCTATGGGGATGCGAAATTTGCAGTATTTACTCACTTAGTGCAAGTGGGAGATTGTTAGACATGTATGCTCTAAGGAGTAAAAATGTAATACGTTTTTGGAGACATTTTTATCAATAAAGAATTTATTCATTTATATATATACCAAATATTGTCCTCTTTACGTTCATATTTGTTGAATGTATGATAAGCAAACAGTAGTCTGAGACTGTCAGTCTAAACCTTAAGAGTTGGGCATATGATGGGATGATTATGCGGTAGACACGACTCTTAAGGTGATGGTCTAAAATATATGATCCGCAATCGAGGGAATAAAGTTGGGCGCTTTATTCATGTAAAGATTGTTATGTTGTCTATATCCCTTTTGGGAGATGGTTTGTCTTGGCCATCGGAGTTGGACTCCGTGAATAGAAACATTAGCGCATTGTCATAGGTGACGATGTGTTGGATCGGGACATAAAGTGAATTGATTTGGATTAATAATTCTGTCTTGTCAAATCGATTCACTTTAGACAATCATTTGTATTGTATCTTAATCCTGAGATGAATAATGGGCCCGTTGTCTCGAGTTGTGTCTTTTGATGTACCAATGGGTGACTCCCACATCTCTATAGTGGCAAGCATGCCGGTACGTTGGAGGCATGACTCTTGGTAGCGTAGACTTGTTATTCATAGATATGGAATCCATAGCTCCTCTTTAGGAGTAATGATATCCTCTTATATGCGTTGTCCTGTAATTGGAAAACTGGAGCGCTCAACCATTTGGATACATAGGTGTAACCGAATGGTATACTATCTTTGGATGGTAAGTTTTCTAATGGTGAGACAATGGAACGTAAGATAAAAATAATCGGGAAGGTAAGACAGAACTTGTCCTTAAGCCGATTATGGATGATCATATGGGGATGCGATACACTATGATATGTCATGGAGACTTAGCTACACGAGCTTCGTAATTCTATAAAGTTCGAGAGTGCAGCTCCAAGCTTTTAGTGGAGTAGCGTTGGAGTTGATAATTGTGAAATGTATATCTGGGATATTGGGTTTCATAATTATCATGAGCTTGAACTTTATAGGTCCATTTTGGTCCCCTTTGCTAGCTCACAAAATCCTGTAACGACACGGCGTGCTTTTCCAATAATTGGTGACTTATGTCGGATTTATCAGATTGGTTTAAAATTTATAAGAATCAAATAATTCATGTCTGTTTATCGGTTGAATTAATTATGTAAGAAATTAGTTCAAGATGAACTTGTTGAATTATGGCGTTCGGATAATTCTTGTCTGTTTATCGGTTGTTTTAATTTTGGACAATTAGAACAAGATAAACTTGTAGAATTATTGTGAATTGATTTATTTTCTTAGAGATTATCTTGATAAAGTTTGTTTTGATCAGATATCTTTTCTATTGGGCTATTTGAATCAAAACTGAGACTTTATCCTTTAGAATCTCGGGTGGAAAATAAAAGATTCGCGGAGATTTTTTTCTCGGCAGTTCGGCATGCCGGATGACGTGTTCGGCCTGCCGAACTGGCCAGTTCGGCCTGCCTATCTCACAGTTCGGCATGCCGACCGCGACAGCTAAGATTACGCGTTTTTCACGCGTATCTTATCAGATATTGATCCGAACTTGATTCTATTTCGATTTTTGAGACCTAATCTGATATGGACTGACCCCAAGGACCAATAGGTATAAAAAGGGAGTGAGTCTAATGATTTACTTAGATCAATTTGAGAGATTAAGAGTGATACTCTTCTAGTGAGCATCTAAAAACTCCCTGAGAGCTTTTGTTCACAAATCACGAACACTAGCTTTGGGTTCTCTCTATTGGTTGGAAGGAGAGTCACCGGTGGAAGAGCTGTACGTGTGAGCCCACACTCACTCCGGTTGTGGATAGAGAATAGCAAAGAAGACCAGTTGGTTGAGGCTCTTCTGGAACGTTACTTCTCTACACAGGTCGCGGAGGTTCTTCGGCATACTGAGGTTAGTAAGATCTGTTTAATTTATACATATAACATGTCAAACTTGTGTTTTGGAAAATACTCTGATGAAAAATTTTTAAAATTCCGCTGCGCACTTTGT